>OU892277.1:82185288-82785288 GCA_917834065.1 Ceutorhynchus assimilis
GTTTCCTCCCATTTAAAAGTTGTTAGGAATTAAATCCTCTACAACATATCAACATTTGAGAGAAATCGACCGATCGCCAAAATCCCATATAAGGTGTGCGAGGTCCTTTCATTCAAAATAGTTGGTTCGTTTTGAGACACCCTGTATTTTTAAGTCCATACCTACAACCTTTACTATTCAAGATACAAATACAAAACTTGACAGTTTTTTTCTATATTTCCTTTTAACGTTATCAGAAAAAAACGAAATTGCATCGGAAAATGGAGAAACGTAGACAACTTCGACTTTTTTTAATGGAACACCCTGTATATTATGCGATAAAATAGAAGATCTTTTCTTCCCGATTCTAAATATACAGTTGTGAGCATTAAAAGTGAGACACCCGACTAACAGGTCTTGTCATTTTTCGCTATTTTGGGTAAATCAGTTTTTTCTGTACAACGGCTTTTTTGTCAGATATGACAATCCCTGTCATTGCCGACGGTGTAGCTGGTGAGTCCGTTTTACAATAGGAAAAATCGGGTGTTCCATTCTTAATGCTCACGACTGTAAAGTGCGACAAGTGAGTGAACCTTGGTAACGTATGAAGTGGCAGAGGGGAAGACGAAAACCTATACTATACGGCGCGACGGGTCCCCGACGTGGTGCATTGCGAAAATTGCGTTTACCCTGACGCGACGATCCGCGTATATGTATATTTAATCTCAGGCCAATCAGGAGGGTTATGCCCGCATTCCTTCCACACAGGTCAGTGTTGCCAGAATTGAAGGATTTCCTTCAATATGAAGGGTTTTGATCTAAAATTTTGACTACTGAAGGATTGAAGGTTTTTATTCGAATTTGAAGGATTTTGAGGCAAATTGTATATTTAGCCAATTTCCCAATCATTTCATCAACACATTTAATTTTTATTAAAATAAATTAATTAGTTGCATGAGAAAAAATACGAAACGCCAATTTCCACTACGTCACTGGGTCAGAATTTATAGGTCTGTTTCTGGCGTTTCTGCAGAAATCACAAACCAGTCAGAGTGAATTTCATTGGTTGAAACTAGTTTTCTGACTGTTTTCAACCAATGAAATTAGCTCTGACTGGTTTGTGATTTCTGCAGAAACAAACCTTACAATAAATGCCTCATTCTCAATTGCGCGAAATTCGCTTTTTTTTTGACATTGCTTCGACAATTTGACGTTTTATGCGTGTATCAAACGTCAAATTTTCGAAGCAATGTCAAAAAAAAGCGAATTTCGCGCAAGTGAGAAAATTAAGCTTAAGGCTATGAGTATTTTGTTTGTTTTGTGTTTTTTTTTTTTTTTTTTAACAGAATTTCGTTCATGTTATAGTATTTTTTTTGGTAGAATATATCGTTGTGCTGCCTCCCCCCCCCCCCCCCCGCCACTGTTTTGAAGGATATGAAGGGTTTTAGCCACTTAGTTGAAGGAATGTCGTCGAAAAACTCTGGCAACACTGACACAGGTTCACTCACTTGTCGCACTTTATATAGGTAGGTCTGCTTCTGCAGAAATCACAAACCATAGTCAGAGTGAATTTCATTGGTTGAAACTAGTTTTCTGACTGTTTTCAACCAATGAAATTCGCTCTGACTGGTTTGTGATTTCTGCAGAAACAGACCTTATATATTGATCACATTTGAGTAAGCCATTTTGGACATATCTTAGGTTAAATTATAAATAATTTGCACAGAAATGCCATAATAGTCTAGGAGGCAGTGACGATTTTCGGCACTTATTTTCCCAGTCAGACAACATGGATAGAACTGTAGGGTTAGTAATTCTAAGCAAAATTCATATATTTTTAGGGGGGGTTTTCCGATGGGTTGAGGCGCAAAATGCGTTAAAGCTTACGAATGCGCGACCCTTTTTTTTCAGTGATAAAAATAAGTCTACTAATGAGAAGTATACTGAAGTTATGCAAAAAAATAGTTCGGCTAATCTGTGAGTATGGATAATATGTCTGGCAAGTGAAAAATTTAGGATCGAAAATTTTCAGCCAGATTCACTCTCCACTATCTGAGATGAGCCAAATTGCTATTATCATATACTTTATGTTCTATTGTAGTAAATGTGAAATATTTATGTCTGGGAAAATAAGTGTACTTGTATTTTTCATTGATCTTGTGAACCCATCCGAAAATTTTAGCCAGACTCAAAAATTCTTGTTTTGTATCACCAGGAGAACAAACTATTCAATAGACTCCAACTGGGAAAATAAGTGCTAAAAAATTTCACTGCCTCCTGGACTATAAGGATCTCTATCTTTATAAAATGTCTTTGCAATTTATTTATAATTTAAGCTAAGATATGTGAAAAATGGCTCACGCAAATGTGATCAATATATATATATTTGGAATCAGGAAGATAAGATCTTTCATTTTATCGCATAATATACGGGGTGTTCCATTAAAAAAGCCGAAGCTGTCTACGTTTCTCCATTTTCCGATGCGATTTTGTTTTTTCTGATAACGTTGAAAGAGAATATAGGAAAAAACTGTCAAGTTTTGTATTTGAATTTTTTTTCTATCTTAAATAGTAAAGGCTGTAGGTATGGGCTCAAATATAATCAAATACCCTGTACATATACAGGGTGTCCCAAAAAGATACCGACAAACTTTAAGGGGTAGTAGGGGACATCAAAACAAGCATTTTTGTTTATATAAACATATGTCCGCAAATGAGTCATTTGGGCTGTAGAGCAAAAAAACTGTTTGGTATCTAGTTTTATTCTTCGCAATAATTAAATCACTATTTACTTATTAATTTTGCTTTAATAGCGCATAAATTAGGGTTTACAATAATTGTTCAACTCGCGAACTATTTGGAATATTCCGCGAATAGCTTCTACATGGGTACAACTCGCCAGTATCCTTGCTATCAGATCTTCCTCATTACGAACAGGTGTTTTGTAGACTAAACTTTTCAGTCAATGACCCGACCGACGGTGTAATCTTTGCACTGGAGTAAATGGTCAACAGTTTGAACAATTCTTGTAAACCATAATTTATTTGATAATAAGGCAAAATTAATAAATAAACAGTGATTTAATTATTGCGAAGAATAAAAGTATCAAACAGTTTTTTTGCTCTACAGCCCAAATGGCTCATTTGCGGACATATGTTTATATAAACAAAAATGCTTGTTTTGATGTCCCCTACTACCCCTTAAAGTTTGTCGGTATCTTTTTGGGACACCCTGCATATACCTACTCCAATATTTTCAATTTTCCTTTGACTTTGACTTTAATTTCCACAAAATTTTCTTTGAAAACATTAGTTTCGGTATCCTTAACAGACAAAAAATTCTTCCCTCGTTCTTTCACCTCTACTAGAAAAATGCTTTTTTCTGCGATTGACAAGAAATGTCAGCATTTTTGACCGGTTGACAGGTCGCGAAACTCAATATTCTGGTATTTTAATTATGTTTCAATAGTTGCTAAGGAATCAATGAATAACAATACGGGAATCACTTTCCCGGCCTTGAAACAAAAAGACAAACATTTAACAGATATTTAACCGATCGCAGAAAAAATAGTATGTGTATTTCGGTGGAAAAGCCAATGACCGGAAAAGCACATTGTCGGCCTTCGGTGTTTGCCGGCCTCGCCCGTCAACTTACACCGTTGGCCGAGAATGTGTCACTTTTCCACCTAAATACACAATATACTATTGGCGTCTATGCATGTGTATCGGTCTATCGGAGGCGTGCAAAATGATATGTCAACCATTTTCATGAATGGCATTGTGTATTATGTATGAGAAAATAAGTGTGAGAAAATAAGTCCTCTTCAATTTACTATATTTTTTTTTTTGTAAAACGTAGCGGAAACAGTATGTTTCGGAAAAACCAAAAAAAAAAGAACGACCTTTTGGAGACGAAAGGGGATCTTCCAGTAATTTTATTGGAAAAAGTTAGACCCATAATAAGCAGCCCTTGTGCTACCAGAAAAAATAAATAAAACAGAACTTGTGTCGGAGTTTGCAAGCTTCAACCTCTCTTTCCTGGCATATATTAACATATTATATTTTTTTTTAGGATTTGATGGAACAGCTTCTATATCTGGACCCAATGCTTCTTCATATCAAAGCCCTTATTTTAATAGAACATATTCATTGTATGGATCCAAAGTAACACCCTCTGTGGATGCTAGTCCCTTTACACCAACCCGCCTTGAAACTACTGGATCATCTTCTTTCCTAGCAAATAGAAGTGGAACAGCTACTGCATCAAGTCCCATTGTGTCATTTTCATCAGCTTTGCCTCTTAACCGCTTAAACTATACCGGTGGTTACACTAGTCCTTATAACAGAGGCGCTTATGGAGGGAGCCATTCTACACTTGCTGTTCCAAATCAAACTAGTTCAGCTACTGCCAAAACTAATAATGCGGTTCCAACCTATAAAAATCAAAACGTCAAATTAGGCAAAGCTTTACTAATAAATAATGTTAAATTTATAGAAACAAAAGATGAGAGGCAAGGAGCTAAAAAAGATTCTGAAGACTTTGGGAAATTTTTGAAAAAAATTAACTTCGACGTTGATCATAAATTGAATATGAAAGGAAAAGACATGTTGAAAAAAGTTAAAGATTTTAGTAAATCGGATTTTTCACGGCACGACATATCTTTAGTAGTTATTATGTCTCATGGTAATAATCTAATAAAAAGTGGAGAAAGGATTAGAGGTGGATTCACACAAATTGCTGGAACTGATAATGAGCCTGTATCCACTGAGGACATAATTGAACAATTTGTGGCGACAAGTAGTCATCCTAGTCTTAGAGGAAAGCCAAAGATTTTTATTTTTCAATGTTGCAGGTATGATGAATGGTTGCAAAACTAACCACTCTCACAAAGTTCATCCTCTTGACAGTGTGACAAATTTTTTTAAATGGAACATTTATCTTCCAGATAGAAAATTCATAGTACCCAAGAATTAGGTGAGGTGTACCATTCATCCATTGCTCTCACCTGTTTTAGGTAAAAGCAGTGGACACCTAAAGCTTCTACTCACCGTGAACATTCCACATGGAAAGTATTCCAATTAGGTATACATACTCTGGGGCTTTTGAGAACGACTAAGGCTCTTTGGAGAGATAGTATAAACTGTCTACTGCAAAAAAAGCCTGAAAGGAAATTTGAAAAGCTCCACATCGAAAATTCTTTCCAATAAATTTGCCAGAAACCAAAAACAAACAGCTGTCTTAAACAGTGGCCAGTTTGGATCTAGAGCTAGCTTGTTTCTTTGTTTATCTCAAATGTGCAAGGGGAAAGCTTTCTGAGTGAGGACTCTCGATATGCTAGAATTTTATGTGAAGCTCTTCAGAGTGTATATCCATGTGCACAGTAAATTTTCATTGATACACTTATTTTGTCCCACAACCTGACAAGCTGTTTTTGAGATGTTTTGATTGAGTAATCAGTTTTTCTTTTTTTCAGAGGCGAAAAAGACCAAGAAATTTGCCACGACGCAGCCCCAATAGGAAAACAACTGAAGGAATATTCTGACATACTTGTTGCATATTCAACTTTGCCAGGTAAATTTTACAATAAAGGAATTATGAAAATTTAAAATATGATTTTCAGGGTACTTATCAAATCGTGACCCCAAATCTGGGACTTGGTACATACAAAGTATTTGCGATGTATTTCAAAAACATTACAAAGACCATCACATAGAAGAGATGCTCAAAATTGTTGATCATCAGCTATCATTGAAACATCCAAAATTTACACAAACTTCCACTTATGAAAGTAGGGGATTTAAACAATGTTTTTTATGTAAAAATTAGTCTAATTTTATAAAAATAAAAAAATTAGGATAAAATGTGACTAAGATTGTAATAGGTTTAGAGAAGGATCAGTTCCTAAGTATAACTGTGTTATAAGGCTCAATATTAGAGTTAGTTATTAGTTTAAGGGCCCGTTTATTCACCTTCTGATAAACTGTCAGGTATGCAATCTGTCGGATAAAAACGCAATCTGTAATTCCATTGGTCGGTCAGTTGTTTGTCGACCAATGAACCTGAAGATGAATAAACCAGGCCAAAGTGATCAAAATATGTTACCAGAGAGTCTATAATTATTGGTTATTAATCTATGTTGTAAAATGCTAAAGATCAGTATTTATTTTATCATCTAGTTTTGTAAAAGTATACTTCAACATATGTATTTTGAAATTATACACGTATTCCATAACATATTCTCAAACAAAAATAAAATATCTTTCCTCAAGTTTTAGTATTATTGCAGAAAATATTTACTTGACTCCATCTCTTATTTTTAATGTCACCATAAATAATTTTCCAAACTTTCTGTTTAAAATGTTGAAGAACAAAGGCTTAAGGAATTATTGAATATTGACTATGGCTAATAAAACAACAAGAAAAGTGTGCAAATATCAATTTAATTAACTCAAATCAAAAATACAGTAAGTGATGTTAGCTAGGTATGTATATCAATTGTGTTATTGTTATTAGTTCAAAAAACAATTATGAGTTTGCAAAGGTACTACTTTTGTAGAGGTATTTATATTAAAAGTATGCTGCCTTCTGTTATAAAAATAAAATTTTAAATTCAACAAACATAGTCAGACATCACTTAATTTTTTTCTTTAAATAAATCCAACATAAATATGTAATTGCTATTTACTTTCCAGTTAACATTTGACTTTTCAAATTAACCATAAATTATTCTTCAGTCAATCCACAGTTTATTAGAAAAATTATGGTTCATTTTTCAAATTTGTCTTGATGAATATTATCTATCGCTAGTGTCAGCTAGTAAAACTGACGAGGATATGGCCATTTTGGTTTACTAGAACTAAATTTATCTGGCTCCAAAATAAATTAATAACCATAGCAGGTCATTTTCCTACAAATGATTCTCCCATATTAATTAATGGGGTAATTGTGTTTTTCATCTAGCACTGAAATTTTGTACCTACTAGGTGATTGGCTGTGCTTTGTTCAATTGAGTCATTGCCAAAGTTGTTTTTTTTTTTATGGCACTGTGGATGGCCTCAAGTAAAAATAAATGGTAGAAAAAATGGTGCTAAGTAGGAGGTACCTAAAAATTTAAGGAGTCAAATGTTAATAAAAAAAATAGGAAAGGTTACTTTTTCAAAGAATATCCTATTATATAACAATATTTCTACTCTAAAACTAAACTATCTTATCCAAAACATGGTATCACAAAAAAAATTTTTGGTTGCTGCACTAATTCTAATTTGTCACAAATTGTAGATGACTTTCAGTCGTACTGTTTAACTCTAATTCCCTCAACATTTCATCAGCTTTTTCCAATAGTACTTCTGTAAAAAAATTAATTTGAGTCCCAAAAGTGTATTCTTCGCTCGTGAATTTAAATCTCAATCCAAGCACTACATTCAAAGCTGACACATCATAAAAATGGCACCCCGAATATCTGTAAGATGGCTTTTTATCAAATCTGCAACCAACTGATTGCGCTCCAATAGGGAATATGCAATCTTGTGTTAGAGCACATTGCACCCAAGGTAACATTATTTGTTTGTGAACTTCTGGTGTGTTAATTAAAAATATTACATTTGCTTGAACCATTTGTAAAAACTGAAAATTTTCTGCATCTGTCCGGAAATATTCGAACATTTTCTTGTGCGTTAAACTGGTAACAGGACTTTTTGTTTTTAACATGAAAGTCAAAACTCCTTGTTTTAGAACTTGATTCTCATAAATATCCATAATCATTGATTGTGTGACATCATGCATAAATCTATAGTTGCATTCTATAAAGAGTATGGCACCTGTATGACTTAAAGCATCCTGTATTACCACAGGTCTGTAGGCATGTAACTTTTCATCCAAAATGTGAGAAGGAAAAGTATATAGATCTAAAGTAATAATTTGACATCTAGAACTATTGCAATAATTCTGTAATATTTTTAAACCACCATCCGTAACTCCTAAATTATAAATTAAGATAGTGTTGTTAGGTAAAACTCTTGGAATGTTGGCAATAAATCCAACAGCTTGACTTTCTTGTCCTTCCAGCACATAAGTAACTACTACGGGTAATGATGTATTTCTCCATATATCTTTTGGATATAATCTAGGATTTTCTTCCGAGAAGCCTAAGGAATCTAGTAATTTTTGATTGGTGATTAATGTTTTAGTTTCTGCGTCTCTTAAGTTATCCTTAAAAAAAAACCGATGAAATTAACATGGTGAAACTTAGTATTATTGAGAATATATTACCTTAAAATTTTGTATTTGTTCATTTGTGCTCGACACAATATTTTGTATAGCCTCAGGTTTACTTTGGCCAAATATGATAAACACCAAACTTATAATAATGATCACACATGATGTTATTAGGAAATTTTTAGTCCTCATTTGCTATACAATAGATGGATTTGTTTCATTGCTTCAACGCAACTCCAGGGAAAGAGTCACCAGTGATTTAAATCTGAGAAGTGTCTGTGACGGTCTGTGGTTCATAATCTTTGAGTCTCCAGAGAATTGGGTGCTGTGTGGGTCTAGAATAGTAATAATAACAAACTGAAGTTTTCGCGGGGCAAGAAAAGGCATTTCCTCAAAAATCTAGAAAACAACTAAAGTTATTCCAGGAACAGGAATATAATGTAGAACGTAGAAACCTACTACTACGGCTTTATGAAAAAAAATAAAACTCACCACTCACCGCTCACCACAGGTTTTTTACATATTTTTTTAAATAAGAAAAAATAAACAAATAAAGTTCCCACTACTTTCGGATTTTTGCTTTTTGTGTTTGACTTGACACTTTTCTTTGACGTTGACGAAAGCCAAGGATAATACACACTACTAAGGATTGCTTATCGGCTTCGTTTTTGGTAATCGCCGCCATATTGGTGTGTCACCATTTCCGACGTCATTTATAAGTCGTCAGCTGTTTGCACTAGCGGTCATAGTTTCAAGTTCGAATTTATAAAGAAAATTATTATTCAATTTTGATTAACATAATAGGCATTGGCTATTTTCGATTCGCTTTGGTCCGTCTTCAAGACCAACCAAATTAGACCCAACCGTTTTCGATTGCAAACCGATGAAGTGACAGGCATCGCTTGGTCCGTCTAAATTCGAACCAGGGCTGGGATCACGACAAGTAGAATTCTACTTTCATGACGTCAAGTTCCCTGCCAACCGTGTCATCATCGTCTGTACTGTACGCGATAAATAGGTCGCGGGTGACGTCATGAAAGTGGAATTCTACTTGTCGTGATCCCAGCCCAGCTTCGCGAGATGATTCGAATTTTGGTTTAAATTTCAGTTTGCTTTTATAACCTTAAAACATGGGGTCTTTCTTTACAGACCAAAATCAAAAGCGGTCAACCAACTTCTGTCATATCCGAACCAACCAGGCCGAACATGGTTGCGTTGCGAATCGAAAACGGCCAAAGAGGAAGATGAAAACGATATCTAAAAAAGAGTTCTTTTGGAATGTTAAATGTAGTAAAACCAGGTATGCGCGGAATCATAACCTGTGCTGCAAACAGCCTACGCCAAGGCGAGAAAGGACATGCCGCCACGTCACAACTGGTGATTTGGCGTGGTGGGGGGGCTTCAGATTTGTTACACACGGCCTTATGAGGATAGGCTATCCTGTAGTATATGGTAGTGTGAATTATCCTTGGACCAAAGGTTTGTCCTCACAAGAGTCTCTGACACCTTGCAAACTGTCAGATCGCGGGTGTGTTCGGGGAGCCGTGTATGTATCGCCATGATCGCTATCAACTTAAACGCTATTTTGCCTGTTCGGGGAGATGCTAGAACATTGGCGCTGTCAAGCTCCGTGAACAGTCGTAGCGCGGTTCACTGTAGCTACAGTGACTCTATTACCACAGTGGCGACAATTGCTGTCTTATTTTTTATTGGTTCTAAAATCCCATATATTTATATTGTAAACGCCGCCATCTTGTTCCCAGCCTCTTGTTACTTTTAAATATGAATATATGGGATTTAGGTGAACATTCATCATAAATCATGAAAATCAACGTATTTGATGGACCTAATAATGGTCATCAAATACGTCGATTTCAATTTTTTATGATAGATGTCCATTTAAATCCTATATATTGATATTTAAAAGTAACAAGAGGTTGGGAACAAGATGGCCGCGAGACCTCTATTGTCGCCACTGTGTGTAAAGGTTTATTAAGCCACTGTAACTGTAGCTACAGTCTACAGTGGCTAAATGAACCTTTACATATAGTGGCGGCAATAGAGGTCCCGCTACTTTTAAATATGAATATATAGGATTTAAATGGACATCCATCATAGAAAATTGAACACAACGGATTTGATGTACCTAATTAGTCATCGGATACGTTGTTTTCAATTTTTCATGATGGATGTCCATTTGAATCCTATATATTCATATTTAAAAGTAGCAAGAGGTTGGGCACAAAATGGCGGCGTTTTCCTTATGAATATATGGGATTTTAAAGAACCAATCAAAAAGAAGACGGCAATTGTCGCCAATGTGGTAATAGAGTCACTGTAACTGTAGCGTGGTATGGTGTAGATGCAAGGATATTACACGTGTAAATGTTTAGGCGTATTTTAGCGAGAGTTTTAACCCAGTAGTATGTTATATTTACTTGGGATACTACATTTTAGCGAGCATGGCTAACATACTATGACGTCACAACATAAAACACAACATAAAACTCGGCTGTAAACATGTAAACATCCTAGGAGGGATAGTTACTGGTTGTAGTATGTCAGTGCATCTTTTTCTAATACACAAAAATGAGCATATGGGCAAAACATCAGCTGATTACGCTACGATTACCAACACAGTTCTTTCCATTATAAATAGAGGATTGTTTTTCCACATTTTGCCATGGTTTTCTGTGATTTTATTTTAAAGTTTTTTTGCAAAAAAAATTAAAAATCTTTACTTGTGCACAAAAGTGTAATTTTATTTTTTTTTTGGCATAGGGTACCCATAAAATTCAAAAATACCACAATCTATCGAAAATCATCACTGGAGAAAATATTGAAACTCGAAAACGCTAAATTTTACAAAATTCAACAAATCCAAATAAACAACGATCATGGCGTCCTCTCTTAGACCCTTTGTCAAATACACTCCACCTGTTATTTGGGTAACTATGACGTCATGAATCGTAGTATGTGTAGTATGATGTTTACTTGTCGCTAAAATACGCCTTTTGTTTTAATTTCAAATTTGTTGACCTAATCAAAAACAAAATCAACAAAACAACACAAAAATCACTGAACAACAACAAAAATTGACGAACTACACCAAAAATCATTAAAAAATAGGAATAGGTCGAACGAAATCAAAATACACTGTCCACGGAGGCTATGTGGCGCTAAAACTATCAACTACCCTAACCGCCCCTTCCTGTTTGAAAATTACATTTCATAGCGTTGACGATGACGTAGACGACGGAAAAAATGACGCAATTCAAGCGCTATAGTGCTACAAAATTGCTCATCGAACAGAGAGTTGTTCCAGATGGCGCAAATAGCGTGCTCTCCGAACACGGCCAGCATCGCCCAAGAGCCAAAACGTTTCGAAAAATATCTATGGCCTGGCCACTTCTAGCTAGACTGACTGGATTTGACACAGGAATGCGACAGGTAATTGCAGAATCGTGAACTAACAAGATTGCTCATCCTCATCAGGCGTACGTTCGCCAAATCTCGAGTCGGCAGGGCCTGCGAGTGAAGTCACCACTATAGGCAGCATAGCATTGGATGCTTGCGATTCAGGGTTGTGCTCGTTTCTTCGTCGATTCTAAATGTAGAAACTATATTGATTTTCACAAGATTATAACGTTTAGGAATTCGTTTTTTGACCTATACTGTTTAAAACTCGGCTAATGCATTTTACGCCAACACGTTTTTGGGATGTTTGGTCCTTTTGTAGGTTCAAACTCCAAAAAGGTCAAAATCGGATTGATATTTTTCGAGATATTCAAGAAAATCTACGTAGGGCTATTTCCTCGGATTTTTCTATCCATAGCATAGCAGGACCTACGTACTTTGACAAGCTTTATCTGTTATCACAGACATACGATCCCCTGTACATTTCAATTTTTTTTTGCAAGGATGATACCTTTAAAATATTGAAATTTGGTTGAAATTCACGGAGGCCTATTTTCAATGTTAATCGTGCCTCTTTCTTTAATAAATTCTCAAAATTCAACATGGCGTTTTCCAAAATCAAACCAGTGCATGTGTTTGTTTCCCATTGGAAAATCAGAGCAACGATTTTTGCGAGCTCTAGAGTGCGTCTGACAGTGCATTATATGACGGAAAATGTTCATAAACCGGTGAAAGTCAACGCTATAGTGACTCTATTATCACAGTGGCGACAATTGCTGTCTTATTTTTGATTGGTTCTAAAATCCCATATATTTATATTGAAAACGCCGCCATCTTGCTCCCAACCTCTTGTTACTTTTAAATATGAATATATGGGATTCAGCTGAACATCCATCATAAATCATGGAAAACCAACGTATTTGATGGACCAAATAATGGTCATCAAATACGTCGATTTCAATTTTTTATGATAGATGTCTATTTAAATCCTATATATTCATATTTAAAAGTATAACAAGAGGTTGGGAACAAGATGGCGGCGGGACCTCTATTGTCGCCAATGTATGTAAAGGCTTATTTAGCCACTGTAGTATACACTACTACAAGATTGCTCATAAGCCTCGATTTTTGGAATCCAGGTCATATGTGGTTGCACAGTTGCCGACGTCATTAACGATGTCGTTAGTTGTTTGGGCCAGCGGTCGTAGTTTAGAATACACTTTTATGATAAAAAGAATTATTTAATTTTGATTAACATAATAGGCAAAGAGGAAGATGCAAACGACATCTAGAAAGGGTTGTTTTAGAATGTCAATTATTGTAATGAAACCAAGTATGCTGAGTACACTGAGAAAAACGCGTTAACTAAGCACGTGGGTTGAATTTTTATAGTAGTCATTACTAGAAAAATAGTTATCACGACCACTTTGGTTTTGTTATTGCAGCCATTCCAAATTAGTTGTACTCTGGAAATCATCTTAACTGACATTATCAGTTGTTAGGACTAAAAATTGTTGTCAAAACATAGCTAACTATAATTTTGGTTGTCACAACATGTTGTGATTACTAATTAAGCTAGTTAAATAAAAAATAACCAAAATATGTACCTATTGATACTAAAAAACCAGTTGCAGCAACCTAGTTCTCACAACTAGTATTTCTTAGTTAATTGTACGGACCAATGGAATGCAGCGCTCATTTCCCCACCAGTGCCGATCTTGTTTTTGCTTCCGTACTTGGCCACGAGTCGCCTGCGTGTATTCAGTCAGTCAGTTTCAAACGGTCAGTTGATGCGCAGAATTGGATGGTCGATATAGGAGTTCGGGAAAACGCAAAAAACGTCGTGTTGGTGATGTGCGCGTGTACTGTGAATTCAGTGTATTGAACTTTATAAAAAAATAATAATTGACAATAGAAAACCACCTGCCACGGGCCTCAAAATGGACATATACTCTAATGTTATAGTTGACTAATATATATTAGTCTATGTTGACTAGTTAGTATAAAAAACTGATTTATGAAGTTAAAGCGCGAGTTAATATCAACATTATACGTGTTTTTTCTCTTAGAAAATTGTTTACGTTAAGAATTAATTTTGTGTTTATCCTCCATATTCACATGTACTGTAGTTTGGAATAAAAATAATTATTAAAAACAATATGTTTGTGTTTTAATGTTTCTATTGATTTTACTTAAAAATATGGAAACTCAACAATTTATAACTACCCCAGTAACCTTAAGGTGGATATTGTGTTTATTTAATTATGAATTGCTGAATTCGCATATTTTTTTATAAACTTAAAATTCAAAAAAAAAACGACATCGTACTTAGGTATTTTTTGCAAGAATTTTAAGTTTACAAAAAAGTATGCGACTTCAGCAATTTAATTGAATATACAATAATCACCTTAATGTTATTGTGGTAGTTACAAATTATTGAATTTCCATATTTTTTGGTAAACCCAAAAATGATTGCTGGTCTAACTAGTTTCCATGCTATTATAACAAATACTTCCCAGTTGCCACTGCTAAGCAAGAAGGCAAAGTCAACTAGGAAAATTAGTTGTCATGGATATTATACTGGTTACGCCAATACAAAATTATAGCTTGAATAACTATGAAATAATAGTTGCTGCAACAAGTTTTTAGGTTAAGAATAAATGTTTGCGGCTAACTAAAATATTAGTTGATATAACCACGAAAGTCGTATGTTGTACGAACTACTTCATATTTGCCGTTGCAACTAAATTTTTGACCTGTCCTCTATGCTATCCACGCTTCTAGCTACATTTACTAAAGTTTTAGTTATAACAGCCTATTTTTTTTCTCAGTGTATGCATAAAGCAAACGCCACCGGAATCATAGCCTGTGGTGCAAATAGCCTACGTCGAGGAGAAAAACGACACGCTGCCTACGTCATCACTGGTACTTTGTCATGGTGGGGGGCTTGAGATTTGAACTACAGAGGGTTTATGAGGATGAGCTATCCTGTGTGGTGTATAATATCCTTGGGTAAAACTGGTGAAAGTTAAGGCTAAGCAATGGGGCGGTTAAAAGTGCTTCACCCGAAAAAAAAAAATACAGTAGAGTTTTGAAACGTCGCAGCGTAGTATATGTGTATGGTCTCGGCTACATACTTGATTTGCGACCCGCAAGCCGCCGCCATATTCAAAGAATGGCGTCAGTGTTGTTGTGCGTTATGCTTTCTCCAAGGCCTAATCCAAGAATCGTAAGCTAACAGGATTGCTCATCCTAATAAGGCGTACGTTCGCCAATTCTCGAGACGGCAGCTGGTCGGCGAGTGACGTCACCACTATCAGCATCATCTGATAGTGGTGACGTCACAAGCGGACCTCGATGGATTGCTTGCGATTCAGGCTGAGCTTGTGAGTTGATATTTTTCCGTCGATTTTAAATGTAGAAACGGTGATTATTTTTACGTTTAGGATTTCGTTTAGATAATGCATTTTACGCCTGCGGCTGACATGGCAGACACTTTCAGCTCAATAAGCAGTCCTATTAAGGCGATTACTCACTACGCGGTAATTGGCAAGTAATTGAACTTGACTGTAGTTTGGCAAGTACTTGTACAACTGAAAGTAGACGGTACACACTATGTGCCTAGTAGTCAATTCTGTGTGAATGCGGGAAGTTCAAGTCGTCGTGAACGCAAGCTTTTTGATTGGATTTGTTGGTGGATTAATATTCGTGGAATCTGAAGTGATGATTCTATTCAGGCTGCGGCATTTGTAGTGATGGAGTTTTGGCGAAAACTCGGTTTGAACCAATGAAGTAGAAATAAGAGGTATGGAATGAACTTTGCGTCATCCAACTGATTCCAGAATGAGATAGCGCTAGTAAGGGCAAGAAATATATTGGATCTCCCATATCTCTAACTCTACCCTGAGTGAGATAGCGCTAGTAAGGGAAAGAAAATCTCATGGATTTCTCCTATTCTCTCACTCTAATGTTGGCCGCAAATATATGTATTGAGTAGATAGGCAAAGGACTATTCCAACCTTCTTACTACTTCATTGGTTTGAACACGTTTCCAGGCATCATGGACTTCGTTTCTATTTTTGAGCAAAGCAAAACATGAGTAGCTGCCAACAGAATCCTTTTCATAGATGTCCACAAAACGCAAAACCCTTTCACAACTCCACTCCATTTCAACTACAGACAAAACAATCAAAACTTGTGACCGGTTTTCATAGCTAACCGATTTGATTAACCAGTTTGTTTTCGGTTAACCGCGTTCTTAGCTCAAACCGAAAACCGGTTAACGTTTAACCCCCAGCTAACAATTTAAGAATGTTCTATAAAAATCATAAGAACGGTCATAACACTGTTTTTTGTGAGTTTCAAGGTGATTTTTTAGTGCTTGAAAGGATAATGTTCGTATTTTAAGATGAATAGTTTTTATTTTAAGAAATTATTAGTGGAAAACCCGGATGCTGGCAATAGGGCAATCCAACGACCTGTCAAAAAGAAATTCAAAATGGAGGCCAATGCCCTTTTATTTTTAAAAAATGCAGTTTTCTGACGAAAAATCTGACGAAATCCATATTAAAAAACCAAAAAGGCTTTCTACATAAACGGTGTATGGATCCAAGCCATTTACTATCCTCCACATCAACTTGTTTCGATAGCTGGAATAGCAGACAAATAAAATAAACATCAGGATTCAGGATTCGGTTAAGAATAAACTAAACAGGAAACAAATCCTGGATAGTACCTACCTTACCTACCTAATTGTTTGGTAGGTAAAGGTTTGTCACAAAGATCATAACTTTTGCAAACATCCGGGTTTTCCACTAATAATTTCTTAAACTAAAAACTTTCTATCTTAAAATATGAAAATTATCCTTCCAACCACTAGAAAATCATCTTATAACACCTCAAAATACACAAAAAACAGTTTTTTGATGAAAAATGTCACGGTTGTTTAAATTTATGGCGCCAATTTTTTGGCATTGACAGCCATCTTGTTTGGATTGCCCTATTAGGTAATGACAAAAGGTATATTAGAGAGTTCTCGTGCCGTCCAAATTTCAAATACCGTTACGCTATTTGACAAGTATGACAATTCTTACGGTATAGCGTTAGATGAGCCCGCTATCTAACGGAACTTACCGGATGCCTTACCGTAACGCTATGCTATGTCAAAACTAGTTGACGCTCCATTTATGTCTGCAAAAACAGCAACTTTTAATAATTCGCCCATAAAAAACACCAAGGGAAAATGAATCAAGCTCAGGAATCTTCAGAATAAATAAAAGTTAGATAAAAAAGCAAAAAAAGTGGGGGTAGATCACTCAACTCAGCTGTCAAAATGTGAACAGAATAGGGGATTAGAGGATTTATGTCTCTTCGTGCCCGAGAACTATAAAATACCATGTGAAATACCGTATTGTTAGCGGTACCGTATAACCGTGCGTTCGTTATTTTGGTCTGAGTTCTCCGAGCATGACTTTACCGTTCGTTTATTCAAAAAGTGTACTCGGTGCAGCCTCATTCGCGTTCGTTTATTAAAATTTCTGGCACTTTTATATAGCGTTAAACTGCTCTGTTCCCTCGCTGGTCAGGTGATTACGGCTCCGCTCAGCACGCTCTGCTCTTCGAGCAAAATACCGAACGCAAGGTTAGCGTAGCTTGTGACGCACGAGAACTTTCTATTTTCTTTGTGACAAATCTTTTCCTACTAAACAATTAGGTAGGTACTATCCAGGATTTGTTACCTGTCCAGTTTTTTCCTAACCCAATCCTGAATCCTGATGTTTATTTTATTTGTTTGCTATTCAAGGTATCAACACTGAGGATAAAATGACTTGGATCCATACACCGTTTATGCGGTGAGACTTTTTGGTTTTTTATTATGGATTTCGTCTCTTTTGTTACAATTCATGTAGGGCTACATGGATTGTAACCAGTCAGAGTGAATTTCATTGGTTGTAACTAGTTTTCTGACTGTTTTACTGTTTTCAACCAATGAAATTTGCTCTGACTGGTTTGTGATTTCTGCAGAAACAGACCTATTATCTTTGGGATTTCCTTATTACAAAACAAAAGTTTTAATTGCTTTGGTTTGAGACAATTTAAGTATAAGGTTATGATTAGATAATAGCTCTGTTCCAACACGACATGAGAACCGTTCTAGAACGGTAATTTCCAGTTACCCACCTATTTTTCAATAAGTTGAACGTTTTTCGTAATTGACAAATGAATTGATCGACTGGAAATTACCGTTCTAGAATGGTTCTCATGTCGGTTGGAATAGACCTATTATTGATGGCAAAACGTAACTGCGCCTGCGTATGACTAATATTTTGAAGAAAATTTTGCTACATTTTATTTGCCGTGTCAAACAGGTAAAAAGCGAAAGCGAATAGTACACTTACGAAATATTTCGTGAATAATTTCGTAAAGAAACTTTGCTGTGTGAAATGGCTCTGAAAGTTAAGTAGATGCGAATCACGAATCGCGAAGACCACGCCTATTGGTCATACCCCGAACTCACTCTGAGCGTATCCTTCACACTTCACAGAATTTCGTTCGGATTGGATTGCCGCGTCGAGTGAACGTTAACCCCGACACAACGCTGTAAGCTCCTGCACGTGGGACAGAAAAACATTTATAAAAGCCGCGTACAGACCGAATTTCCAACGCTAGCCAACGGCACATGTGAACTTTGTTGGAACACGTTGGCTTTGGTGTGTACAGCGGCGGCGGCGAATCGAAGCCAAAGCCGTTTTTTCGCGTCCACTTTTATGACATTGGTTTAAAACAGGTTTAAAGCGGGCAATGGTGTTTGCATTGACTGTTTCAAACCGGTTTTGAAACAGTGTCACAAAAGTGGACGCGAGAAAACCGCTCCACGCTTTCCAACGGGACCGTTGGCATTGGCAAGCGTTCGGTAGTCGAGCGGTAACATCATACGGAAGTTTAATTTTGACGAACTTGGTGTGGACGCGATTTGCGACTATTTGATTTCAGTCGTTGCAAAACATTTGTTCCGTTTTCGATAAGGAGTGGATAGAAGAAATGTTTTTAAAATAATTCAAATTTATAGAGATAATCCTATGTTGTGGGACCCCAAGGATGATTGATTGATATACACTACTACTATAGGATAGCCTATCCTTATAAGGCCTGTGTGGAAAAAATCCCCCCCTCACCCCACACCAAATCACCAGTTGTGACGTAGGCAGCATGTTATTTCTCGCCCTGACGTAGGCTGTTTAAACAACTGACGACTTAGTTATGACGTCGGAAATGGTGACGCACCAATATGGCGGCGATTACCAAAAACGAGGCCGATAAGCAATCCTGTAGGCGTGTAACATCCTTGGTGGGACCCTTCAAATTCCAAATTGGCGACAAAAAAGATAGACATTTGTTTTTATTTTCTTTTAATTCAGTGAACTATGTAGAACGAGAACATCCTGCACTTGCACACAACACAATAAATCATCATCACTTACGCTCGATGGCAACAGAAAAATTTGGGAAAACACGGAACTTGACCGAATCGCAACCAACGGTCTCCAATAGTTGTATTCCTTTCACACCTAGGAGGAGCTCCGGAACAGCTCTGAGGCGTTACGTGCTTTTATTCCTTTCGAAAAATGTTTGTTGCACCACGCATCTGTTCCCTTCAAATCGGGAGCGACAAGCCTAGTACTCATAACCACTCGAGTGTTTTAAACCCTTGAAAGGAATACAATTAATGCAACACTGAAAATCCGGTATGGACGATGTTCTCAAATCCTTCCAATGATTTCCAATTCCAACCGCAACGACAACACATGTGCCGTTGGCGTTGGTCTACGATGGAAATTCGGTCTGTACGCGACTTAAGCCGAATTTCCAACGCTAGCCAACGGCACATGTGAACTATGTTGGAACGCGTTGGCTTTGGTGTGTACGGCGGTGTGGACGATGTTCTCAAATCCTTTCTACTGCTTTTCAATTCCAACGCCAACGACAGCACATGTGCCGTTGGCGTTGGACTACGTTGGAAATTTGGTCTGTATGACGATTCGTTAAACTTGAACAGGCGAGACATCATAACAATCAAGACCGGACGCGTTTGTTCGCCTTTGCTAAAGTTCGACAGGCAGTACATTAAAGCTGGATTTATAAACTCTGACGTCCGCGCCCACGCCCGCGCTCGCGCTCACGCTCAACATAAATGAAGCAGATCACGAAGTTTGATTTATAAACACAAACGCCCACGCCCGCGTTCGAGTTCGCGCCCGAGTCCGCGCTGGAGATGGCCAAGTTTAAGCCAGGCGCAAACCAAAACGGTGGCGGCCGCGGGCGCGGTGGCGGTGACGAAGCGAACTAATATCCGCAAACCAACGCGTTTTTTCCGCGACAAATATTAGTACTTTCAGTATATTCTTTTTCGCTTCTGGATCAAGATTGGTTGCAGAGTTTGCTCTACTGGCATATTTTAATGAACTGCTCTCTGTTCTTTTTTCATTTATATTAATCTTTGTTTTACCAGGTGCTACTTGACTGTCATTTTTATCTTTTATTTTGATTGTAAAAGTACGCAATGAGTGCCCAAGACATGGAATAAGAAAAAGCCTTGTTTTTTTTTTTTGCACATTTTCGTTAAGTTTTTCAGTATCACACGACGTTTGCACTTCGCTGTACTGATGCAGATCGCGCGAACTAGGCGGAAAAATGATGTAGGCAGCGTTCTACCGCCGGCGCCGATCACAATGTGACCGCCGCAAAGCCGCGGTAGAACGCTGCAGGAACGGCGGGCGCGTTTTCCAGTTCGCCGCAGTGTGCACGCGGTGATTTATTTACATGTGCATTATGAGGCTGTGGCATTATTCGTTCGCCACCGCTACCGCCACCGCGCCCGCCACCGCCCCCGCTCTGGTTTGCGCCTGGCTTTATCTTCGACGCTCGCGTTCGAGCGCCTGGCCAATGAAAACGGTCATTTGACATGCATGCGCAACAACCAAATTTTTAAAATTTTGAACCTTTCTATTGTTGTTAATTTTGTGAGTCTTTTTTTCAAATTTATTTCAAATAAAAATAAATCAAATAAACCATTGACTCTGAGCACAAAATAAACAGAAAAAGAATGAATACGAAAAATATTTTGAGGTTATGTCAAATGTTATACGCGGGCCAATTACACTGCAGCAACAAACGACAGTCAAAAAGTTTATAAATCGTTTCCAACGCGAACTCGAACTCGGGTGTGAGCGCGAGCGCGGGCGCGGGCGTCAGAGTTTATAAATCCAGCTTTAGCTGGATTTATAAAAGATAATCAGACGAACTTTTCGTGTTACGTGTATTAGGTCATGTTCTCTTTCTTTAAATTTTAACCGGGATTTTATTATTCAACTAATGGAGTGGAGTATTCAAGATTGTATACTTTACCTTCAAATAGTTGCATTTTTTCGCGAAAATAAGCAACCAACTTACTACAAATGCATTCTTCCGTTGTAGCTATGTGAATTGCTGTATCTGTACGCGCCTTAAACCCAAGCTTGAAACCGCACATGTCTAGTGCAGCGCAGCTCAGAACGTCATCTGTCTAGTATCATCTGCAATCTGCAAAATAAATAAAGTTGTTGAAAAAAAAAAAAAAAAAAACAATTTTTGTTCCTAGAAATGTTACGGAATGTAGTGTAGAAGGCTTGAAAATTAAATTCCACAATAAAAAATCCATTTATATGTTTGTTACTTGGTTGTCAAGAAAATAAATCCAGAGATACCTGAAAAACTCTGTCACTGGGTCACAATCCGTGATGAAATTTTTTGGTTCCATTTTCATTTATGATCTTGAGATCTTGCATTCATCAACATCACACAAACATTAACACTAGTGGATGACCTTATTTTTAGAGGTGAGTGATATTTTTGTTAGATCTAAGTAGTAATTTGCAGATCCTCTTCATATTTCTGCACTAGGTATACTTTCCTGCAACACAATGCAGATGCAGACCTATCATACATCGAGAAAATGGAAAAGTTTTATTGTTAACTTTATACCTAAATTGTTCATCACTTTAAGGTTGAATTAGCATTTCGATTATGGTATGATAACCTCTTTGAGGTAGTATGCTATTCAAACACATTAGGAACAACAATGCTTTTTTTACAATAAATATAATTATTCACATGTCTGAAGTATGAATACTTTACCAAGCAAAAAGATTAGCTATTTTATCACACACTCACACTTGAATTGCTTATTTATCATGATTTTTGTTGTGATGTTCCTTAGCATTATTATAGGAACATCGCAGCAAAAATCATATTCCCAAATTGTTATTACGCATTTATTATGTTTTTTCTATTATTATTAGCAACAAAGGTATTTTTTTTACTACTAACCTAAGAAGTATTCATTATTCCATTTATTTTTCTAGGAAAAAATTGAATTTCTCTCCCTAGGTTAATAATGAATTGATGAAAAAATACCTAGGTCTATAATGAAAATGACGTCATGACGCAAGGATATTGTCATGACGTACCAGGTTTCTATTGGTTTAATTTCAATGTCAAACCGTCAATTTAAAAAAAAAAAAACAGGTTCCTGTGTGTACATTATAGGAAATTACCATAAGCTGTTGATAGAGAGCAGCACTTTCGACAAGAAAATATAATTTGAGCACAGATTTCAAACCTATTTTTTATTTTCTACTAGCATTAGTAAAAAAAATTCTATATATTCCTCGGTAGAGAAAGTCATTATATATCATGCACATTATAAACCTCGGCGCTTCGTGTCTCGGTATATAATGACCAACTTCTCTACGTAGGTATATAATGTACCTACTATCATCATTACTTAATTGTCAAAATTTGTAGTTTCCTATTTTTTTTTGGGGTAACTCCTCCTAAGTAACACATAGGATATTGTTTCATGGCTAGGTTGCTAGGTTGGCACAATTTATTTTTGAAATATACCTCTACTATTAGAAAGATTAAATACGTAACGGGTCTCAAAAAAACCAATCAGAAATTGCTGTGATTAGGGAAATGTACTTCGCATTATTGTTTCTTTATTGGTCATGATTTTTGACATGACACTCTGACATTAAAGTTCATAGAGAAAATTAAAGAAAAATATTGCTAAGACATATGTTTAAAAAATCATAGCAATCTTTGATTGTTTTTTTTTTTGAAGACCCGATGGCTTCCTTAATACCTAAAATCACATTATAGATCTGGTGACCACATTTGAATTTCATCATAAACTAATTATCGAATCAATCACATCCATTGTTTTAATTTCAGGCATTCCACATTCCACCTGCTGTTACCTGAAAGCTTAAATGCACCGAACCTACAATGAAAGTTTCATGACAAAAATTATTTAGTTTATCGCAAGTCGCGACCTAGGTTGAGACAAATATTTTTGAAAATGAGTGACAAGAATAAAAAATGGTCATGTGAATATTGCACTTACGAAAACTACCCTTCTGCTATTAAATGTACAATGTGCTGTGGCCTTAGGCCATTTGAAAATATTTACCGCTTAAGTGGTAAGCTTGGTGGTAAGTAATAGGGGCGTTTAAATAATTAACTTTATTTTTATTAAATTGATATTTTTTTTAGGGGATGAACTAGAGAAAAAAACACCATTTGTAGCTGGAGCTTCAGTAGAGAAAATTAAAAAAAATGCATATTTGAAAGGACCTCAGTGTGAAAATACCAGTAACTATATGAATAGTGTGGCTGGCATAAGAAGTGAGAGCCCACCCACTGCATTAAGTCTCCATGAACATATTCAGCCTCTCAGAATATCAGAAAATTCTGATTTGGCCCAATGTTTATCGAGAAACAACAGTCCAACATCAAGTTTATTCAATTTGGAAAATAGAAGAAGAACCTCACAAGCCAAATGGATGTGTCACATATGCACTTATGAAAATTGGCCCAAGTCCAGTAAATGTGCAATGTGTGGAACTATGAATAATCAAGCTCCTAATGCGATGATAGAAGATGATATTAATCAGATTGATATTTCATCACTAAATAATTTGGAAACTGAACGCACGCTAAGACAAATGAAACGTAATAAAGATTCAAAATGGCTCAATGCTTGTTTGGGAGTTGTAAAGGGGGATCCAAAACCTGTCGAAGTTTATCTGTCCTCTGGAGGAAATCCTGCTAGAACTTTAACAGCCTCTGAGTGTACCCTACTCAATAGAAAATCAGACTTTGATGTTGGCCACACTTTAGTGCATCTTGCAATAAAATTTGAAAGGGAAGACTTATTAGCAGTACTTCTCTCGCAAATTGAAGGATCTGCAGGATCAGCAATTAAAATGGTACCAAGTTATGTCGCACCGGATTTGGCAGCTGAAATAAGAAGACACTTTGCCAGTTCAATGAGACAAAGAAAAGGAACATTTCCTTGCCATTATGTCACCGAATTTCCAACTTTTGTATTGCCAGCAGAAGTTGACTCGCTTCCTCTTGCCGTCCAAAAACAATTGATGGCTGAACTGTTGGATAAAGACGCTCAAGAAGAATTGGAAGCTGGTGATGTAGCTGTGATAAATTGGGCACACGGTGCAGGGGTTTGCCGATTACACGCACTTTGGAACAGGTAAGATATGCATTTTGTAAAAAACAAATTGTAGTTTCCTTGTATGTGCCAAATATGTTACTTTTTTATTAAAATTATTATTATTATTAGTATAGCAATAGGAAGCGGTTAGTGTCCGATGAGTCTATTGCTTTAAATTGTCTAGGTTTTGGTCTTATGTATGAGAAGTTACAAATAATGCACTGTGGCATTATTCAATGTTTCTAGGATTTTGTCTAGTCTATTTTTAAATACATGCTTGTTAGGTGCACTTATAGTTTATTCACTTAAAGAATTCCACGGGTATACGACACGGTTGCTCAGGAAGTTCCTTATTCCGAGCAGTAGGGCCCTTTATCTTTTTGATTTTTTGTGGTGTCCTCTGAGATTGCGGTTTTGATTTAAATTTCAATTGTACATCTGATATCATAATGTCCGGCAAGGAGTAACCGCTGACAAATTTGTAGGTCTCTATTAGGTCACCTCTTTCTCTCCGCTGCTTCAGCGTTGTTAAATTGAATTTCTGTAGCCTGTCTAATCTCAAGTGGAATTTTAGTTGTTCTACATTGTACTCGCTCCAAAAGTTCGATGTCTAATATATTAAGGGTTCCACACTGTATGGCCATATTCTAACTTGGGTCGGATGTGAGTAGTGTAAAGCTTTTTTATCAAGCTAATGGAGTGGTTTGCAAAGGCTAGTTTCATCAAGTAGGACATCTGGTTGGCCTTTTTTACTATATGTCCTATATGTGTTTCCCATTTTAGATCGATAGTTACATATAAACTTAGGTCCTTCTGTTCTTTTACATTTTTTAATTCTATGTTGTTGATTTTGTACTGAATCATTGGGTTTTTGCGACCTATATGCAGCACTGTGCATTTTGCCTCGTTGAGCTTGAGTTGCCAGGTTCTTTCTCATTGGTCTATGGTTTGCAGATCTTCTTGGAACAGGTGCATTTGTGTCAGTAGGATGCAAACATTTTTTTTGTCATCTGCAAAGGCTTCGATGTTTGCTCTAATGCTTTTTGCTAGGTCTGTTATGTAGATCAAAAAGAAAATAAAAGCTATGACTGATCCTTGTGGTACTCCACTTGTGACTCTGTAGAGGTCTGAGTAGTTTCCTTTTGCTCTCACTTGGAAATGTCTGTCTTTGAGAAAGTTCTTGCTCCACTGTAGGTAGAAGCCTCGGATTTCACAGTTATCCAGTTTGTATAACAGCCTTTTGTGAGGGACAGTATCAAATGCTTTTTGGAAATCCAAGTATAGTATATCCACTGGGTTTGCCTCATCAATTTCTTTAGTCCATGCATTTAAGCAGTTGAGTAGATTTGTGGTAGTAGATCTACTTGGTAGAAAGCTGTGCTGTGTGGATAATATCGTCACTGTCATTACGAAGTGGCCAATCTCTGATTCACCAACTTTTCAGGACAACGTTTTGAAGAAAACTCTACTGTTCATTTTATCTGAAGCATTGGATATAATTCAGTATCAGAACTTGTTTTTTCATAATATATAACACAAAAGTATACTCAGAACATTGAGACATCTTTTTTGAAAGAAAAAATTGGACTTTTCTGTAAATAAATTATTAAGAAGATAGGCCCGTTCGTAATAACAAAAATAAATGTTTGGCTGTTTGAAAAAGCAGATATGCCGCTAAAATTGAATAATGGTCACACGGTGTATTATGGAGATATGCCAGTTCGTCACACATAGATATAGTTCTTTTAAGTATTTTTGTGGGAATAACTCATTTTCGCCAAATATTGAGATAGGCCTTTTCGTACTGACAGCGACAATATAATATGTGTGTCTAAGAGAAAAGTGGTCATTTCTTTGGCAATAATTTTTTCCAATAACTCACACAGTGTGCATGTCAGGCTAATTGATCTATAGTTAGCCGGATTATACTTGTCGCCGCTTTTGTAAATTGGTATTGCAATTGCTCAGGTCCATATTTCTGGTAGGATACCGTCTGCAAGAGAACTGTTAAATAGTGGTGTTATGGATGGTGCACAATTTCTCAGAAATACTGCAGGCATTCCATCTGGTCCTGGACCATCAGGTCTTTTAAAGCTTCGGTGACCGCTTCTGTGGTTATGATTATGTTTTTTAATTAGTCTTTGTTTCGTGTTTGTTGCGGCAACGAAGAAAAGTTGGATAAGAATTCATTTGTGAAGACTGATTCAAACTGACTTGCAAAGATATCTGCAGTGTTTTTTGGGTCCTTCAATATCTGTTGGTCTTTTGGATCTTTTATTACGAGATCATGAAGCTGTCTAGTTAGATTTCTCTTTATGTAGGAGTGGAAATGTTTATCGTTCTTATCCAGGACATTCTGCTCACATTAAAGACGTGCTTCAGTTATGAATGATTTTAGTTTGTTGTTTTGCGTCCTTTATATTTTATAATGTGCTTCCATTTAATTTTTTGGTCCACAATTCTCTTTTTTAATCGATTTCTTTAAAAATTCTCTCATTTATCCATGGTTTCTGTACGTTTGTTCTGCATATTTTTTCTGGAAAGAACTTTCCAATTGCTGTCGTGAGAATATCTTCGAAGTCTTGGTAGTTACTTACTGTTTTGATACTAATTATTTTATTTCTTATATGATCATTGACTGGTTCGTAGTTGTCTATGTAGAAGTTTTTTTTTTTAATTTATTTTTTGTAGGCTGTTTTTTGAGTTTGAGCTGCATTGTCGCAGCAAGTGTGGTCACTCTCGCCAAAAGGAGGTCTAGATTCTATGTTAGACATCATCTTTTTGTCACTTGATAATAAAAGATCCAAAAGGGAGCTCTGATTGTTTCTAAATCTGGTGTCGAAGGAGATTAGTTGGTGGCATCTCGATTCCTTGAAACATGTCAGGAATTCGTTGGCTTTTTGGCAAATGTTTATTCAGTTAAGTGATTGCCAACATATTTCCGGGTAGTTGAAATCTCCACAGATGAGAACGTTAGTATTTTCCTCAAAAATCCCCTTGATCAGATGACTAAGTTCTGAACTTTCGACTATATCAGTTCGCTCTGGTCTGTAGATGCATCCTATCAGGTACTTTTTTTCTGCTATTTCCATGTTTAAAAATATAGCGTCTATAGCGCCTTTGATGTTGTAGCTATTACTTAGGCTTACCTTGATCTTATGCCCTTTCGTTTCTGTCCTCACCAATATACAAACGCCACCACCCTCCTGTAACTATCGATCAGCTCTGTATAGGTTGTAGCCAGCCGTAGCAATTAGAGAGTTCGGAATATTTTTGTTCAGCCTGAGCCAAGTTTCTGTGATGAGAAGGATGGTGAGTTTCTCTTTTGTTAGTATGGAGTGTACTTCTTGTAATTTAGGACGGATTGATGATATGTTTGTATTGAAAAATGTGATATGTGGTAGTGGCGTAATTAGATTTTTGACTCCTCTGGGCTTACATAAATCCACCACTCATGTTTGTCAGTCAAGATATCGACAGGTCAACATATTTTACGTCACTCACAAATGTTTATAGATCATCGCTGTTTTCAAAATATGTTGACTTATCCCTTGTCAATATTTTGACATGACAAACATCATTATAACCTATATTCTTGAGGAAAAAGTCCATCTTTCAACGCATATATCTCAGTTGATTTGGTCACTCTATCATTTGCTGCAAATTCAGCTTCTGCAATCACATCAGACGTTTCTTAATAAGTTATCATTGGTATAATAAGACAATTGAACCATTCGCTCTCAGAGCTCCCGTAGCAATTAAATTCTGAGAAATATTTCTGGACTTTAATAATTCTGAAAAATGTTTTGATGTGAAGGAAGAACCACAACAAAACCACGATAATTACTTTTGTAGATTAAGGTTTACTATAAGTGGAAAAAAATACTGGCTTAAATTTTTGATAACCTCGAAAACACTTGCAAGGATAATTTTTTAAACACTTACTAAGACATATTTGTTATGTTTCTGTTTAATTTTTTCAAGAGGGCCAAATTTTTAACAGAAAATGGTTTATTACCTTTGGGGATCTTATGAAGCAATCCTTCCTTCTTATCACTATCTGAGCAGTCGGCGATAGATTTTAAACCATTTGAAATATAAGTTTTTATTTCTCATGCCTGGATACCAATATATTTTTTTTATAGCTTCAGCGAACTTCAGCACATTTATCTATTCCTAATTGTAACCTGGCCTGAATCATGACTTCTTATAAAATTGTTTTCCATACATTGACGTACATAAAATAAAAGCAGATGATTGTATTTTCTGTAAACTACCTATCTCATTTTTAAGAGTGGAAAGTTCGTGCTCAATAAATTCTTATAATTTCCTAAAGTTTAATGCCAGAAAATTTGCTTTTCATACCATTCTCCTATAACTTGGGTATGGGTACTGTCAAATCCAAATGTCAATTTATTGATATTCAAGATGGCGCCGTAGGCATAACAAACTTGACGTCCATAAGGGACTGTATTTTCTGTCAATTTGTAAAAAGTTTTTATCAGTTTGAGTCATATTGAGAACGGTTTTTTATAGAAATTTTTATTTTTGGCGTTGCTGTGGTTTATTTAATTTATGTTTTTGACATTCATTTGCCTCTGAACCACTTGATTTATGTCATAAATGGAGTTTTTCGCACTTACGCGGAAAAGTGGGGTTTCACGCACGCTTGTAGGAAGAATATATTTTTTTGACCTTTGAACTACCAAATAAGATAATATGCCTATAAATAGTGGTTGGTTGTGGAAGTCGCAGTGGCCGTGAAAAAAAAAATCTGTTCCTGGAATCCTGAAGTCAAAGATAAGCACTCTGAAGTTTATTGAAAATCAAAAAGTATTTATGCATTACATTTTTCAAGCTACTTACAGTTCTGAAGCACACGAGTCACAAACAACTCATAGGAGGTGAGATTTCCTCATGTAGCACATATTTAGGCCTTTCTACCTATTTGTTGGTTTTGTACCTGATGCCCAGTTACTTTAATGGTAGATAAATAATATTCCAATTATCTCGATTTTAGCTAGAGGGAAATTGCAATAAATTCAGATCTAGCAAATTAAACTTTGAAATAATAACATACATTTACATACAATGGAGGGAAATTTTGTTTTTGTTTGTGCCCTCGTCGCCATCTTTTATTATCACGTGCTTCAAATAGCAATTAAAATGTCGTTGTCCTTCTAAAATGTCAATACTGGTGCCATGTTGCCAATAGGGAACTTGACAAAAAAATTAAACATGAAAATATTACTATAAATCATAAGAATTATATTATGTTAAAACATATATCAGCGAAAAAACAAATTTTTTTGTCGCAAATGGCCGCAATAAGGATTAAAAAATGCGGAAAAATTCAAATTATTTCCAGCGGGAAAAAACGCGCTGGTACTGGTCGTGACGTCATCTAGTATGATGTATCAGTGTCTGTCACCAACCGTCCATCATGCCGTGAGTTCGTCTTGAAACACTGAGCGCTTGGAGCATTTTCCGTCTTTTTTTTCCTTATGATGAGAGAAACAGGGACAAAAGAACAAAACAGCAGCTCCGAGCGTTTACTCGAACTCTACATAAAAAATACCCGTTAGCTTTGTTTATCCACGTTTTTCTCTAATTTTTTAACATTTTATCGTTATTAGAATTGGTTTACTTAGCTTAAATTCAATGATTAGCTCAGCATTATATAAATAAAACAATATAGCTATTAATTATGACCGAAGAAGGAAATTCCAAAGGCCATTCCGACAATCTGTAATTTGTGATATGTTTATGGTAGCAAAAGTATGTGCGAATCTTTTCTTCCATTATAACTGCAAAATTTACAACTCGCCGCAACACAAAACAACAAAAAAACAAATAACGGTGGAAAATAAGGAATGATAAGGAAATCAACCAAATTAAATACAATTAAGTATAACGTTTGGCGACAAGGTGACGCAAAATCATACTACGTGACGTCATCCAGATTCTCGCGCATTTAAGGTCGTTTGAAATGCTTTTAATACGCGCGAAACTTTAAACATGTTCACCAAGTTACTATTGAGTTTTAGGGAATAATATTTGGGGAATACTCTTTCAAGGCATAAATAAATGATTTTAAAAAATAAAAGTAAAAAAAAATTGTAAAGTTCCCTATTGTTTTTGTTTTGAACGGTCTGCATAATTTGCTGACCAAGGTACAAAACTTTACAAAACATGAGGCCTAACCTAATTGATGAAAATTAACGGAACTTTATATTTGGGCATAGTTTTTGAAGGGCTTTCTGCTGCCCAGAAATAATTTCCATTGAGCCCCCTAGGGGCCGTTTACTCTTGAAAAATTTAGGAAAAAACGGCTATGTGCGCTATGTGCACCAAAATTAAACAAAGTCCATATTTGATAGTAGGTATTGAAGGACTTTCTGCTGACTGCTGCCATAAAAATGTTTTCCGTTGAGCCTCTTAAGGCTGGTTCATGCATATATTCTTTTTCCGTTTCTTTAACTTTTTCCTTATGCATAAGCTTTTATTTTTCCGTAAAATTTAGGGTATTTCATGCACCAAAAATTAAGAGTTTTTATAAGTCTTCAATAACGACATTGTTGACGTGTATTGGAAACTGCGAACGGTTTCAATAAGATTTCCTATGTCAATTGACATAATGATTGGTTTTATCAGGGTGTTATACATATTATTTCAAATTCCAGCCACGTATTTCAAGACGTATTTGTTGTTTACTTTTAACGATTTCCTGTTTTTGAGGTTAAGTCGAGAAATTTTGATGTTTTCATCTACTGCGCAGGCGCCGTCGATTTTATCCGTAACTTTATCCGTAAAAGATAAAAGTTAACTATCTTCAATAGAGAATAAAGAAAATGATACGGAAAAGTAATGTGCATGAACACCTGCATTAATACATGCAACTTATACATTACTTGCGGATATAGATAGATAGCGACTAACGTTACAGAAACGGATAATATTTTCATGCATGAACCAGCCTTTAGGGGCCTTTTGCTCTTAAAAAATTTAGGAAGCAAAGGGCTACTAGCGCTATATGTGCACCAAAATTATTCAAACTTATTTTATAATAGTTTTCAAAGAGCTTTATGCTGCCATAAAAATAATTTCCCTTGGGCCCCCTAGGAGCCGTCTACTCTCAACAAATTTAGGAAAAAAGCGCTCAATGCACTAAAATAATCAAACTTTATATTTGATAATAGTTTTTGAAGGGATTGCTGCTGCCAAAAAAATAATTATGTCCCTAGGCGCACACAACGCCTAATTATTAATTACCTATTCAAAGTAAGAACGTGCCACCTCCGCTATTTTCGCCTGCGGCTCGTGACACCAAACTTCCTCACGCGTGTGAAAAGTGCTATTTTCAACACTTGTTGCACACAAAGCCCTTTAAAAACTATTATTATCAAATATAAAGTTTCAATTACTTTGGTACATATACAGTTTGGTTATTTAAGTGTGCAACATATGGGATTTATTTACTTAAATCAAATAAGACTTTTGCAGTTTAAGGAGAGTTTTTGCCCCTAACGGAGATACAGAGCCCCAAAAAAGTACCTACTTGGCAATTCACATTTTTGGGTCTAACTTTTGCACCGACTTGTATAATTTAATGAAGTTTTAATATTCTCTGTTGGCCATAAAGACTTATAAAACCATGCTACAGTAGATGTTTCACATAGTCAGGGAAGTCAGGAACGGACTTGCCACCCATATTCATTGTGCCAAATTTTTGACAGGAGTCATTTTACAGAGCTGAAAACTGATTTCTTAAATACTTTGGTAATTTCTCTTCAAAAAAGGGGGTCTATATTTGTTTCGATTAAATCAGCCGTTTCCGAAAAAAAATAGGTTTTTGTATGACATGTTTAATCATTTACCTTCGAAATTTATTTAATAATCAAGTCCATCCTAGATTAAGAAAAACAGGTAGAAGTTGACTTATAAATAAAAAGTACCTGAAACCGAACCTTTTTATCGGGAATCACATCAAAGAAAACATTGATTTTTCTTGTTTAGTTGAGCAGATTTTCGTCTATTTGCTCAAGTAAACAAAAAGAAGCATATAATCTACATTTTGAAATTTTTGCGTTTAAGAGGCCAGCAACAAATTCAAGCGCGCGAAATTCATTCTTTGTCGCCGAGTTCAAAGTAAGACCGTGATAGACGACGTTACGGCAAATATTTCCGAGATAACGGAAGGGTGTGATCAAATTGCATGGAAGGTGAATAATAAATCCTATGGGCTTTTGTGGAGGCAAAACTAATACACCTATCATATTTAGTATAAATTAAAAAGTATACAGTTATAATAATAGTTTTATAATTTACATTGTGCTTTTTATTTAACAAATAAGAATGTGGAGAATGAAATGTGCGGAAACACAAAAATATATTACGAAGATAATAAAATTTACCTATACAAATACAGCAAAATAGATACTTGAATGTTTACACCAACAAAAAGTGAGGTGGCGTAGTTACGAGGGTGGGAGAGATGATGTTTATTCGTTTATTACATAAAGAACTTCCAGAAAACCTAGAAAAATAAAAAGGAAAAGTGTTAATTTCACACATTGGTGAGATTGCTCATGAAAACCTCGGACACATCGATTTTTGATTCAGTTGCCGTTTTTCTGATGGTAATATCATGTATACAGGGTGACCCAGAAACAAGTTGTGACAGCAAACTTTATTTTTTTAAATGAAAACATTAATTTTGAAGTGAAAACTTCTTTAGAATCGTTGGGAGTGATGTGAGACTCGATGAAACGAAAAAGCGAAACTTTTTTAACACGCTTATATTATTAACACACAACAAGAACCTGGAACAAGCCAAGTGAGCTGGAACAAGTCTGGAAAATGTCTGGATAAATCTCGATGAAGTCTGGAAATCTCTGGAAACGTCAGGAAAGAGCCTGGAAATTTCTGGAAAGGGTCGGAAAAATTCTGCCAAAGGTCCCAAAAGACCTGGGGATCATTCTCCAGAATCCGGATCAGTCTGTACAAGTCTGGATTGGGTCTGGATAAATCTGGATAAAGTCTCTAAAACTATGGATAAGTCTGGTTATTGTCTGGAAAAGTCTGGAAATCTCTGGAAACGTTTGGAAAAGACTTGGTAATTTCTGGAAAGGGTTGGAAAAATTCTGAAAAAGGTCCCAAAAGACCTGAGGATTATTTACCAGAATCCGTATCAGTCTGAACAAGTCTGAATAAAGTCTGGATAAATCTGGATGAAGTTTGGAAAACTCTGGAAAGCTCTGGATAAGTCTGGAAAATGTCTGGAATTCTCTGGAAACGTCTGGAAAGAGCCCGGAAATTTCTGGAAAGGGTCGGAAAAATTCTGCCAATGGTCCCAAAAGACCTGGGGATCATTTTCCAGAATCTGGATCAGTCTGTACAAGTCTGGATAAGGTCTGGATAAAGTCTGTGAAACTCTGAATAAGTCTGGATATTGTCTGGAAAAGTTTGGAAACATCTGGGAAAGACGTGCAAATTTCTGGAAAGGGTTGGAAAAATTCTAAAAAAGGTCCCAAAAGACCTGGGGATCATTTTCCAGAATTCGGATCAGTCTGAACAAATCTGGATAAAGTCTGGATTAATCTGGATGAAGTCTGGAAAACTCTGGATAAGTCTGGATAATGTCTGGAAATCTCTGGAAACGTCTGGAAAAGGCCTGGAAATTTCTTGAAGGGGTCGGAAAAATTCTGGAAAATGATCCCCAGGTCTTTTGGAAAAAGTAAATTCAAATTCGGAAAATTACATTCAATTATTGAGAAAGTGATGTTATTTTTTAGAATAATTTGAATTGATGAACAGTAAATTTAGCAGTGACTATAAACTTCCAGTTAGTGTATTTAACTTTAATTAGGTTCTATGAACATAATATGCCCTAAGATGCTCTCTGAAGAAGTTACAGCGCTTCAAACGGTATATGAAAATAATGGATTTTATTTATTTTCAAGAACAAGGGCAAACTATTTTCCTTGAAATTTGGTATTCTTGCATACATTTCGATGCCACAGCGAATGGTGATAGTAAAAAAAAGTCAGTTCTGAAAGAGTATATAGTTTCCATAATCACCCCTCGAAGTCCGGTACACTATTTTTTTTCACACCCTGTATACTTCGAGTCGAACTGGTACCCTGATGGGTTCGATTCCAACCAAGACTTGTGTACTTTGTACTTAAATTAGGTTCTCTTATTATTTTGTAGGTCTGATGATGCTCGTATGAACGAAACACATGTCACTATTAAGTGAACAAAATAATAAACAATTTGTAGACTTATATAATATGGACACATTTTTTGATTTTCTAAATAGATAAATGACTCAATCGATTCAAATTATCCTATAAAAAATAACATTACTTTCTCCGTAATTGAATGTACTTTTTCCTACAGCCGTGCGGAAAAATCGATTTTCCGCACTGATATGCGTGTGGAAAATGAGTTTTCCCGCACGGTGCGGTAAAACTTTTACCGCACGCATATCAGTGCGGAAAAAGTTTTGCCGCACGGCTGTCAGTGCGGAAAAAATTTTACCGCACTGATATGTCAAAAAAAAAGAAAAATTTTACATTTTTTCGCCTGTAGGAAAAATATTGTACCTAACACTTGCGGAAAATGTTTTTCCGCACTCGGCTGCATCACCGAACTCCGCTACGCGTCGTTCGGTGAATGGCAGCCGCGTGCGGAAAAATTCATTTTCCGCACTTGTTAGGTAAATAGCTATTTCCGAATTTGAATTTACTTTTTCCGAAATTAATTTCACTTCTTCTGAAATTGATTTGACTTTTTCCGAAAATGACTTTACATTTTCCTAAATAAAAGTTACTTTCTCCGAAATTGAGGTGAAAATGGTGTAGAACGGTTCAAAACAATCGCACAGTTTATTATTGAAATTTGTGATAGCTGAACCGTTGTCATTTAGGTGATTGATGAACTGTGCGATTGTTTTGAACCGTTCTAGAACCGTCCTTTTTTCGAACCCGATAATAGCTTTTATGAGAGAATTTCATGAATCAAAAATTTAAATTTTTTGTCAAAAAATGTTAAAACACTAGTGTCGCGCCAATTATCGCGTGAAGCCTAATTCTCACTTGCGCGAGATTCGCTCTTTTTTGACATTGCTTCAATAATTTGACGTTTGATACACGCATAAAACGTAAATCAACAATCAAAACATGTCAGTTTATTGTTGGAATGTCAGTTTTGACAGATGTATGAAATTCTAAATGTCGAGTGCAATGGAAATTGTCGATAATTTTTGGGAAATTTGCCCGGATGCATTTTTAGTTAAAAAGGAGCACCAGTGCTTTTTCAGTGCCCATTTCTGTTAAAAACGCATGAGTGCAAATTTGTCAAAAATTGTAAATATATTTCCATTGCACGAGTTGTACAGAGTTTCCGCTTCAGTTCGCAACATATGGGAAACTTTTTTATTATCAATTTTACAAAAAAAAAGTTATTGTTTATGAAAGTTTCTGCTTCTTGAAAAAATAGATAGTATTAAACTATTAAAACTTAGAATAGCATGTACCGGGTGTTTTTTTTATCTTTGATATCATTTTGATCACTTGTAACTTTTTTGTTTTTGAAGATATCAAGGTAAACAAAAAAACAAAATGTAGGATTAATAGCCAAGTTTTTTTTAAAATTACACGTAAAACAAAACACTATCAACTTTTTGACATATAAGCCTACATTATATTTTTTCTACTGACATTTCATAATACGCTATTAAACGATTAAAATCTGTATCATAATGAACTTCATTACGATACAGATTTTCATTATAATACTCATTTTTAATATTATACAATGTTGATAGATGGTAGCACTAGTTAAGATATTAAACATTTTGAACGGTAATTTTGCATAAAACAATTATTTTGATAACTATAAGAAAGACTCTGAATTGTTTAAAAGTTACCTAAAGTTTGGGACAAAGAATAATTATTATGGAAATAATGAATGATAAGAAAGAATTTTTACTTTTTTCATTATTATACATTGTCAATAGATGGCGCCATCAGTTAAAAAAATTTGATTTTTTTTTTGAATGTTGGCAGTACGCTGTTTATAGCTTTTCCATGGTAATTTAGCGAAAAACAATAATTTTATAAACAACAATACCTCAAATTGTTATTAAAAGTTAATACCTTAAGTTTGGGAGAAGGCATTATTATGGAAATATTGAGCGATAACGAAGAATTTTCACTAAGGGCCGGTATTATAAAACACTGAACCGATGGTTGAGTTTCAACCTTCGGTTGAATCCTATCAATTTGCATGGAATCAACCGAAGGTTGAAACTCAACCATCGGTTCAGTGTTTTATAATACCGGCCCTAACACCTCCAGAAATTACAGAAAGGGCGACAAATGCAGGTAATAATAGTAATAATATACTACCGGACAAGTGCAAGAAAATTTACAAAGAATTATATGGACAATTTATGGATTGAAAACACCAAAAACACATCATCCTTCTCAGAAAATGTTTTGATAGTATATTTTGAAGAATTACAACAAAAAATGAAACCTTCAACTGTATGGATTACTCAATTATGAATCTCTATTCAAAGTTAAGCATAATGTTGACATATCTAAATCTAAATATCATAAGTTTTATCAATGACAGTAGAAAAAATAGTGTATGCAACTCTCATGTAATGGTCATTAATACACTCGCATGTTATATACGAAACTCGCCTGCGGCTCGTTTCGTATCCTACAACATGCTCGTGTATTAATGGCTATCATTACATGATCATTGCATAATATACTATTTTTTATTTCGGTTTCATATCGAAGTCTTTTCGACACTTAAAGTAGTTGCGAAAAGAAGCTCTTTGTTGCACTCCTTTTTCACTTATCGGAAGTTGGTAACACTGGCTGACTGATGGCCATCGCACTGTCATTCTCGATTTTATAGAAGATTTAGGGCGAGTATTATAAAACTACTTTGACAGTTAACTTAAAGTTAACTTTTTGAATTACATGTAATTTCAAAAATTAACTTTAAGTTAACTCTCAAAGTAGTTTTATAATACCCGCCCTTAATTCTATATTTGGCATATAGTGTTACCAACCTAAACATGAAATCAGGAAATATGAGAATAAAATTTCCAAGAATTTTTTTTTTTTTTTTTTTTTTTAAACAATACCAGAATAGAAAAAATAGAATAAAATATTCGTTTCACAAGACATTTTTTCTATTTTGGTGTCATATCGGAGTCTTTTCGACACTAAAAGTAGTTTCGAAAAGAAGCTCTTTGTGACACTCCTTTTTTACTTATCGGAGGTTGGTAACACTGGCTGATTGATGGCCATCGAACTGTCATTCACGATAAAAAAATAGAAGATTTCTATATTTGGCATGTAGTGTTACCAACCTTAGCATATGAAATCAGGAAATATGAGAATAAAATTTCCAAGAAAAGTTTTTTTTTTAAATTAAACAATACCAAAATAGAAAAAATAGTATAAAATATTCGTTTCATAAGACATTTTATCGCACTCGCCCTTTAGAAAACTCGCCTCCGGCTCGTTTTCTAATATAGGGCTCGTGCGATAAAATGACGTCTTATGAAACTTGTATTTTAATGTACTATTATCGCACTCGTCCTTTAAAAATCTCGCCTCCGGCTCGTTTTCTAATATAGGGCTCGTGCGATAAAATCACGTCTTATGAAGCTTGTATTTTAATGTACTATTTTTAAATGGAACACCCGGTATATTATATGTGTGTTCGTTAGAGCATATTATTCTGATTACAATGATATAACACACTTCATATTTTGTTCCACTCGTTTTTGACAAATCGGCAAAAATATATGAAATTTTTATATGCTCTCAATAATTTTCGTCCCAAATATCAGACCGCCGCCTAATAAGTTTCACTTCGAAAATTTCATATTTTTGCCGATTTGTCAAAAACGAGTGGACCAAAATATGAAGTGTGCTATATCATTGTAATCAGAATAAGATATTCTATCGAACACATATATAATATACAGGGTGTTCCATTTGAAAACATATAATGTAGGTAGGCTTATATGTCAAAAAGTTGATAGTGTTTTGTTTTACGTGTAATTTGGAAAAAAAAACTTGGCTACTAACCCTACATTTTGTTTTTTTGTTTATCTCGATAACTTCAAAAACAAAAAAGTTACAGGTGATCAAAATGATATCGAAGATAAAAAAACACCCGGTACAGGGTGATTAAAAAATAGGAAAATATGCAGGGTTTTTTGGTAAAAGTAGAAAAAAAATGGCACATCACTATTTTTTTATACCTTTGATATTTTTTTCAGATTAAGCAAGTTATATTTCAGTCAAAAGAAACCTTTCGTTATCACAAATCAACCTGCCAAATTGAAAAAAAAAAAAATGGAAAAATTTTTGAGCTGAAAAAACGATTTTTTCTAAAACTTTGACACCCTGTATCTCAGAAACTACGCATTTCAGTTCACATATTTATGGGAACTTTTTTTGTTAAAATATCGTAAGGAATGACATCCTGAAGTTACGGAACGTACTTAGGAAATACCCTGTATATTTTTCTATTTTTTGACCACCCTGTACATGCTATTTCAATTTTTAATAGTTTGATATAATTTTTTCAAGAATGTCATGAATCAAAATTTTTTTTGTCAAAACACCAGTTCTCGCATTAGTTACTATGCAATAATTTACACTAATATAAATTATCACGTAATTCCAATCTGATTGGTTCAAATCAACAATCAAAACACGTGAGTTTATTGTTGGTATGTCAGTTTTGACAAATGTATGAAATTCTCATCAAAAAAACGGCCACTAAAATCAAAAATCGACGTATCCGAGATTTTTTGAAAAAAAAAGTCAACCTTGTATTTTTGATGGATTTTATTCGTACTAACTGTATTTAACTATGCTATATGATATCCTCTTTCGTTTATTGAATTCTAGCAAAGTTATCTTTGTTCGTTTTGAGTTCATTATGAAATATATTCACCATAATTATTTACACAAACTAATAACTGGCCTTGCAGTCCTCTCGCGTCGTGTAATTTTTACTTACCCCGGTGCGAAATTAAATCCGCCAGAGGCAGCACCTCGCTGCAACCAAAATTTTTGAATTTCCGTGTTTGCAGGGCTTACAATTTGAGACGAGATCTCAAAAACTACTTAATATTTTTTAGTGAATCAAGAAGATTCGAAAAGATAATAAAATCTAGAACAATGCTCTTGTTTCATTTTTTTTAAAAAAGCGATGGGTTTGGATGTACCGAACGATAGAAATCATGCTTTTTTTCGAGTATTTAGGTCGTGATATTTTCAATTTGCAATTTTTTTTTCGAAAAACTAAAACAACAGCATTATTCTTTAGATTTTTATCTTTTATTATTTTCTAATCCGGTCAAAAAATATTACAAAATAAGTGAGTTCTCGTCTCGGGAAATCAACCCTTTTTCTCAATTTTTAACGGCTTGTTGTTGGCCTCTTAAGTGATTTCTTTTTTACCTATTTCTTCCTAAGCGCGATCTAAGTACTTGACTATTGAATAAATTTCGCAAGTCAATGCGCTTAAACGTGTTAAGTATATAAAAACTTATTTTTTTCGGAAAGGCTGATTTAATCGAAACAAATGTAGAGGACCTTTTTTAAAGAGGAATGACCAAGGTATTTAAAAATTCAGTTTTCAGCTCTGTAAAATGACTTCTTTCAAAAATGTGGCACAATGAGTGTGGTGGCAAGTCCGTTTCTGACTTTACTGACTATGTGAAACATCCACTGTAGTATGATTTCATGGGTCTCTATGGCCAACATAAAATATTACAACTTCATTAAATTATACAAGTCGGTTCAAAAGTTAGAGCCAAAAAAGTGAATCGCCAAGTACAGTTTTGGGGCTCTGTATCTCCGTTAAGGGACACTTTGGGATTTTTTCGGTATAACAAAGTAGGGTTGTTTTGACCCCTCCTACGCTCCCGAGAGTGTGCCATGTACTTACCGGACACCCTGTATAATCCAGTAACCATATACATTCGACCATGCGTCAAATCCGGTAGTTCTGATTTTTTGCTGAATTGTCTATGATGTTGGGCCAATAAATAACCCAAGTTTTCGAACTCGACTGCCGAATGCAACCTAGTCACAAGTCCAGAAAAACGCGGTATTTTCGACAGTTTTTCAGTTTTTGCCGATTTTAACCCTGTAGGGCTAGTTTTTGCGAAATAACTATTCAGTGAATTTTTGAAGTAGACTAAATTTCCTATAATTTAAGACCACATCATTCATCTCTGTAGGTGCAACAAGAAAGTTATAAAGCTTTCACAGTATTGCTCAAAATCGAGAAACGCCCTCTAGCGGCAAAACGGTTGAAGATATCAAAATGCAGTCTGTATACCAATATTTATAGGTTTTCTAAAATTTAAACCTCAGAGTGGATGTATCTGCTTGCTCAGAAATTGACGTTTCCTATTAAAAGTGTCCAATTGGACCACCCTGTTCATATCAAAAAACAGAAAATAATGAAAATACCAATCCAAAATAAAAATAAAACAAAACAAAACGCACACTTCTTTTGGAATTTCTGACCGCGGTCAAATTTAACCAAATTTTAGTATGTTATAGATCTGACCTTTCTGCTCAATAACTACTATGGGCACAACTCAATCCTTTCTTTGCTATAACTAGTTTTTGAGTTACAGGGTGTTCAATGTGTGAATGTCCGATATGCATTATGACATCCTATCCAATCAGCCGAATCATATTCGTGTGAGAATTTGGTCAAGGCACAGAAATCAAGTGGAATACCAATAGTTATTTGTGCTCGAACCATAGGTTTATGTACAGGGTGTCCCATTTTGGTTGTACATAAGAAATAACTCTGTTGGTATTGGAGTTGGAAGGATGCGGTTTTCGCGAACTTGGGCTACTTTCTTGTCAAACGAAAGATGGCGCCAACAGAACCGTCACCGCCCTTTTGGTTTTTTTTTCAGATACAAGGTGTTTTTGAAAAAGTTGCATTTTGGGACATATGGGGTATATCGGTTCTCTCATAAGTGATCGAAAAGTTGAAAACATTCTTATAGATATTTTATCGAAGACTCCAGTGACGTAGTCAGTTTTTCTCTAGAAGTGATACTTTTTGATTTATGAACCAAACATAGTGTTTTCAAATGAGATACCCGATATATTATAAAATCATTGGATAGCTCTGCTTTTGCTGATTTCAATGATATAAAATTCGACAGGTTTATCTCTAACAGTTTTCCAGCAAAAAATTTTCTAAGCTGTTTTTGTCATAAGTAATGATGTGTTAGAAAGAGACCTTTCTCATTTTCCTTATAGATGCAAAGTTCTTTTCTGACACATTGTTTCTTATGACAAAAACAGACATGATAAATATACACCTCCGTCTTCTTCTTCGTCAGCCCGTGTCCATCCATTGTCGGATATAGATCTCTTCCAGGTTTTTGCTAATCTCATCCATTGTCCCCCTGCCACCGTTCTGACAACGTCTATCCACCTTTTTTTCGGTCGTCCCACATTTTTTGTTGTTCCTCTTGGTCTCCAGAGTGCCGTTTCCTGAGTCCATCTATCTGGGTCCTGTCTCGCCACATGTCGGATCCGCTGTCACTTCTGGCTTGCTATCCTTTTCACAACATCCGTCACTTTGGTTCTATCACGTATCTGTTCATTCCGTATTTTATTCCTTAAGGTGATTCCCAGCATTATTCTGTCCATGGTTCTCTGTGCGACTCTCAGTTACTTAGCTGCTCTTCGGGTTATTGCAATAGTTTCTAAGCCGTAGGTGAGAACCGGCAGAATACAGCTTTCATAGGCTTTCCCCTTTAGTTTTATGAGTACCTTTTTATCTTTAAAAATAAAGTTCATGTTTCCGAATGCCACCCATGCCAAATGGATCCTGCGTTCAATTTCCGCCGTTTGGTTTTCTTTGCCCAGCTTCTTGAATGTTGGTGTTCATCAAGACTATATCATCAACAAATCTGAGGTGATTGAGTTATACTCCATCGATATTTAAGCCCTTGTTCTCCTATTCCAGCTTCTTAAAAACATTCTCCAGTAAATAGCTTGGGAGAGATGGTATCCCCCTGTCGTACTCCTTTGTGTGTGCGTGATATATTTTGTCCGTTTTAAGATTGTCGTCTATTTTTACGTGAAAGGTTGCCTTATCATAGATATAGGGTACAGTATCTCGAATCAATTCTTGCGTCTGCCATTGCCGCTAGGAAAGACCAGGTTTCAACGGTGTCAAAGGCTTTCTGGTAGTCCACAAACGCCAGATGTAGGGGTATGTTTTATTCCGTTATTTTCTCGATTACTGCTTGAGTTGTTCGCAGATGCCCTGTAGTAAAGCCTCTTTGAAAGCCTGCTTGTTCTACCAGTTGGTAGGAATCTAGCTTCAAAGTCAGTCGATTGTTGATAATTCTAGTGAAAAGTTTATATAGATGTGATAGAAGGCTTATTGGTCTATAGTTTTCTATATCTGAACGATCCCCTTTTTTGTAAATTTTCACGACTTCGGCATTTTTCCATGGTTCCGGGATTTTTCCCTCTATCAGACTTTTGTTTAGCTTGATTTGATTTCCAGTCACCCATCTTTAGCATTTCCGGTGTTATTCGATCTTCTCCCGAACTCTTGCCGTTATTTATCTATTGGAGTGCGTATTTAATTTCTGATGGTGATATTTCCGGCATGTCCTCTGAGCCTACGTTTGTAATGTGTTTAGGTGGTCCATTTGGCCTTGGTATAGTTGTTTGGTATAGCTGTTCGTAGAATATTTGTATTTCCCTTCTAATTTCCTGTTTGTCTGTAATTCCTTGATTGTTTTTTATTTTTACAATTTTCTGTTTTCCCCTCTTGGTTCGATCTTAGAACTCTCATGTTTTTATTTTTCTCTATAGTATCCAGGATTTTGTTTGTTTCGTTTTCTCTTGGGTCTTCTCTTATTTATTTTTTCGTTGTCTTATTTAGAGTATTATATTCTAGGGAGTTTTTGTCACTTCTTTTTTTTTTCTTATTAGTTCTATCATCTCTGGTTTTAATTTGGTATCTGATCTCTGTCTTATCCTACTGCATGTTTTCTCTGTGGCTGTACTTATGCCATGTGATATTTTATTGAGGATTTTATCTATGTCCTTACACTGGAGTGCCGGTGGCCTTAGCGTCTTATCTAGTTCTCTTTGATAGGTTTCCTGATTGAGTTGCAGGGCATCTCTTGTAAGGAATGTATGTCTGGTGACTAGTCTTCTCTTTTCTATGTTGGTGTTTATTTGTATCTTGGCACGCACTAGTCTATGGTCGCTTCCTGTGTCAAACCTGTTTAGCACTGTGACATCTTTGCAGATAGCGTTTCTGCTAGCGAGGATGAAGTCTATTTCATTTTTCACTAGTCCATCTGGGCTTCGTCACGTCCACTTTCTTTGAGTGTGTTTTTGGAAGAAGGTGTTCATACTATAGAGTTTTTCGTTGTTCAAGAAGTTTACGAGCGTATCTCCTCTTTCGTTTCGTTCTCCATGGCCAAAGTTCCCCATGTAGCATGTATCACTTGGTTGTTTCTTTCCTACCTTGGCGTTTAAGTCCCCTGTAATGATTACATATTGAGTGTTTTCGAAGTTTCTGGCCCGTGTAATATCTTCGCATAGTTCTTCTATCAGTTCGTTGCTCGCGGTGCTTGTGTCTAGAATTTAGAAATTTAGAGATACACCTATCGAACTTTATATTATTGAAATCAGCAAAAGCAGAGCTATTCAATGAGATATTAATACACAGGGTGTCTCATTTGAAAAAATGTATGTTTGGTTCATAATTCAAAAACTATCACTACTAGTGAAAATATCTATAAGAATCCGTTGTCACCTTTTCGATCACTTATGAGAGAACCGAGATACAAGGGGTGTCCCACAATGCAACTTTTTCAAAAACACGTTGTAACTGAAAAAACCAAAAGAGCGATGACAATAGGGTACTTGCATGGAAAATTAAATTGATTATTGTTTATTGCAAACTGTAGGAAATCGAAAAAAAATTGTTACTTTTTTTTATTTCGCCCAAATATGATTATTCCGGAAGTTACTCAAATATTAAGTTTTGTATATATAGATATACTGAGCATGTGCAACGTCACTTATTTATTAGATAAGTGACGTCATAGGCAGATTTCATAATGTTGTATCTCCGTCAATTTTTGACTAAGAAGCAAAAGAAAAAACACGTGTTGACTTATTTTTCATGGACTATCGAAATCAGCAATAAAAAAATTTGATGCAAGAAGCCTATTCTGTTGGCGCTATCTTCCGTTTGACAAAAAAGTAGTCCAAGTTAGCGAAAACCGCATTCTTCCAACTCCAATACCAACAGAGTTATTCCTTATGTACATACAACCAAAATGGGACACCCTGTACATAAACCTATTGTCACGGCTTTGAATTGCCTGACAGAAATCTTGGGTTCGTTTCGTTTATTCCAAAAATCAAAGTCCAATTAACACAGCAATAATTTATTCCACTTAACAATACACTCTGACACTAATTACTTTAATAACTAACTCAACAACTAAACTCTTACAACTCGCAATAATAATCACTATTTAAATCGTATCACAGTCAAACTGAAACTTAACTTACAAGCTGAAACCCGTCCTTATATATAGCCGTATTTTATTTCTGGTATTGTAAATTCCAGAAAAACCTCGATCGACGTTGTTCCCGAACATCACGTAAAATCTCGAATCTGCTATGCGATTCTTGACACACTGGCGGCCGTTGCACTGCCCTCCTCTTAAGGTTGATCGTCCCGATCAACTTCACGCCCATGATATTTCGTTAACCTGTCCAGATGAACAACTTTCATCTTACTCCTGGTGTTGCGTTGGACTCGATAAACCAAATCATTGATCCTCTTGATTATTTTGTAGGGTCCTTCCCCTGCTGAAGACAATTTCGGCGATACTCCTTTCTTTCTAGCTGGATTATACAGCCACACCAAATCACCTTCTTGAAATCCGACTGAATTGGCTTTCAGGTCGTATCTGGTCTTCATCCGGTCACTGGCTAGTTGAATATGCTCCCGAGCAAAATCATGGATACCCAGAAGTCGTGCCCTTACTTGGTCGGCATAGTCTCGAATTTCTTCTCGTTCTTCTTCAGGTATCCCAAACATCAGATCGCAAGGTAACGTGAGTTCTCTTCCAAAAACGATTCTGGCTGGACTTTCACCTGTTGACTCGTGAACAGCTGCTCTGTAAGCCATTAAAAATAGAGGCAAATGCTTGTCCCAATCTCGCTGGTTCCTTGCGACCACTTTTGTCAGGTGTTCCTCTATGGTCTTAATAAATCGTTCTACCATGCCATCAGACTGTGGATGTGAAGGTGTTGTCCTTGTCTTACGAATGCCCATGATCTCACAAATTTTCTTAAAGATGGCAGATTCGAAGTTTCGTACCTGGTCTGAATGTAACTCTAGTGGCACACCATGACGACTAAAAACTTCGTCCACTAGCACCTGGGCAACAGTGATGGCTTCTTGATTGGGAATAGCGAAAACTTCTGGCCATGATAACTAAGATGTATTTGTTACCACGCTCTGACTCTGGAAACGGTCCGGCTACATCTATCGCTATTCTTTCAAATGGAAGACCGACGTTGTACTGTTTCATGGGCCCCCGAGATCTTAGTTTAGGGCCTTTACTGGTAGCACAGATGTCGCATTTTCGGCACCAGCTTTTAACATCTTCATGGTAGTGAACCCAGTAATAACGTTCCCGGATTTTGTCCAAAGTCTTGTTAACTCCGAAATGTGCCCCTGAAGTTCCGTCGTGTATTTCTTTTAATACATCTTCCACTCGGTCTTTTGGGATAACCAGTTGGCTCTTAGTGGATTTCCCATCGGCACTTTCCCAAACCCCTTTGAGCAAACCATTTTCTACGGCCAGAGAGTTCCACTGGGCCCACAACGCTTTGTAAATCAAGCTCTTGTTTGACACTTCCCTCCATTCTGGCCTACATTCATCATTTTCTTTAAGATGGAGAATCTGCCCGATATCGTGGTCTGCTTCCTGATCTTCTCTCATTTGTTTCGTAGTCCACTTGTCATCAACGATCAGGCCCGTTTTTCTCAAAACTAGACTAGTGTTCTTCTCATGCGGGTTTCCAGGTCTAGCGTCTCTGGACCTCCAAAAGCTTTGAGAACGATCCCTAGATGGAGAGGACATCCTTAGTTTACAATCCCATTGCATGTGTCCAAACTTTTGGCACCGGTAACATTTTACTCGGTTTCTCGGTGTTTGTTTGGAGTCGTTTTCCATTTGTCTAATTTCTAGTACTAGTTTCTTCATCTTCTCCGTGAACTTACTCATAAGATTCTTGAAGCTACCATCTTCTTTTGACGTTTGTTCATCCTTTGGGTCTTGAATGGACACTGCTCGTATTCTGGGTGTTGAAGCACCAAAGATGGCTTCCAGTTCTAATGCTCGGACAAGGGCTTCGCTACTTTTCCTGAACTTGGACATTCTTAGGTTTTCCTGGATCTTGGAATCCCGGAGACCATCAATAAACGTAGATACTGCCATCCATTCTTGTATGTCTCCCCCAGCTGCAGGAAACGCCAAACTCACTAGCCTTTCAACTTCCGATTCGAATTTTTGTAGACTCTCGCCGGGTTTTTGAATTCTTGATTTGACTTGAGTTCTGAATACTTCTTGTCTGTAATGGTCTCCGAAGCGCAATTCTAAAGTTTGACTAAGATGCTGGTAATTCTGTTGGTAGATTGAAGGAATGGACTGAAGAGGATCTAAGGCTGGTCCTCGTAGCGCCACTATCAGTGCTGTAGCTTTTTCTTGATCGTTCCATCCGTTGGTATTTGCCGCAGCTTCAAATTGTCGAATATACATGGTCCAGGACGTAGAACCGTCGAAAGTTGGTGGTTTTATCTTCATACTGGAGAATGCTCCAACACTAGCTGAATTGATGGACTGTATTTCTAATCTACGCATCTTGTTTTCGAGTGCTTGAACTTGCTCCTCAACTTCTTGTCTTAATTGCTGAACATCGGCTTTGACCTCAGCTTTTACTCCCTGAACGTCGTGTTTAACAGTTTAACTTTCTAACATCGTCTTTAACTTCTTGAACATCTTCCCTAACTTCGGCTTTTACTTCTTTAATCTTTTGGGTGATAGATCACTTTAGGTCCCTTTGATTTTTAATATGATTTTGATTATTACTGATAAACAAAGCAATTTCAAGATGGTTAGCGAGAAAAAAAATATGGATCCTTGAATATTTATCAAGTTATGATTTTTTTAATTTAATTTTTTTCCCTGTTGATTCTGCATCTTTGATAGGTATAGCGATATTAAGCTGATAAGAATAGATATTATTCATTGATCTGTGTCAAAGGTTGAGAAGCGAGAGGATATAAGGCATTAGTGACTAGTGATTTTTTACAATTATTATTATTTTGTTCATTTATTTTGTTTACTTTAATAGATTTCTATTTTATGGCAAAATCAGCATACCACCTTGGTAAATATTTAATGTTTATGGAAAGGGTTTTTTTGAGGTTTTTTTACTGATTTTATTAATTTTTTACTGGTTTTTTACTGACATTTTGAAAATTCCTACCTAATTTGTGATTAGTTTCCTTAATTAACTTAGTAGTTGTCTATTAATGACCGACGGTGCAATCTTTGCATTGAAGTAAATGGTCAACATTTTGAACAATTATTGTAAACCATAATTTATTTGTTAATAAATAAGCAAAATTAATAAGTAAACAGTGATTTAATTATTGCGAAGAATAAAAGTACCAAACAATTTTTTCGCTCTACAGCCCAAATGGCTCATTTGCGGACATATGTTTATATAAACAAAAATGCTTATTTTTTGTTTTGATGTCCCTTACTACCCTTTAAAGTTTGTCGGTATCTTTTCAGGACACCCTGTATAGGTATTTAAATAATATTGTTTATCAAAAAAATGAACTCATCCATATTTTTTTTTCTTCATTATGTCCTAATAATTGCTCCAATGCAAATTTGAAGATAGAAAAATTCTCCGTTTTTAGGGACCTAATGTGTTCTAGACCCATCTTTTGTTCTAGGTTAGCGACAGATCCTTGTATGGTTTGAAATATTTTCTGCAGTTGTCCAATGTCTTCTTTTCGTTCTTGTTGTCGTCTAGCTTCTTTTTCTTGTTTTTCTTTTTGTCGCCTGGCCTCTTCGTCTTGTTTCTCTTGTTGAGTTTAGCTTCTTCTTCTTGTTTTTCTTTTTGTCGCTTGAGTTCTTCGTCTTGTTTTTCTTGTTGTCTTCTGGCCTCTTCTTGTTGTCGTCTAGCTTCTTCGTCTTGTTTTTCTTGTTGTCGTCTGGCTTCTTCGTCTTGTTTTTCTTGTTGTCGTTTGGTCTCTTGAAGTTCCAACATTTTGCGCAGAAGTTCTTCAACTTTTTGTTCGTCCATTTTTGCTTGTTGTCTTGTGATAGGCATATACAGAACGTTCTAGAATTTCCCTCGAACTTTCTTGAAATATCTTTTCTGGTCTTTGCTCGAAATTCCAAACACGTCGGTGAAGTCACAAATTGGATAAATTGCTTTATTCTAGAATAGAATGTTCTGGAATTTTTTTGAAATTTATTTTCTAGATGTTGATTGATACAGCAAACACGTCGGTGAAGTCACAATTTCAATATCTCCCTTGGTTTCCAAATAGAATGTTCTAGAATTTTCCCGAAACTCCTTGAAAAACTTTTTCTGAATGACGGTTGATGTTCCGAATGCGTCGGCGAAGTCACAAATTCGATATCTCCCTTAGTTTCCAAATAGAATTTTCTAGAACTCACTCGAAGATTCACTATCACAGTCAAAATCGGGTATAGAGTCACTTCCGGGTAATTCACACGATCGGTTAAGTCTCTTTTTCTGATTGTCACTGTTTGCACTGAATAACTGTCCCAGTGCTCACTTACCGTGCGTTCGGTATTTTGATCTGAGTTCTCCGAGCTTGAATTTACAGTTCGTTTATTTAAAAAGTGTACTCGGTGCAGGCTCATTCGAGTTCGTTTATTAAAATTTTTGGCACTTTGATACAGCGTTCAACTGCTCTGTTCGCTCGCTGGTCACGTGATAACGACTCCACTCAGCACGCTCTGCACTTTGAGCAAAATACCGAACGCAAGGTTAGTGTTCAGTTTTTACACTACACTAGTGTCTCCGGACTTCCGCAAGTAGATTTCACTCTGCAGTCCTTTATGTCTCACTTCTGACACCAATTGTCACGGCTTTGGATTGCCTGACAGAAATCTTGGGTTCGTTTCGTTTATTCCAAAAATCAAAGTCCAATTAACACAGCAATAATTTATTCCACTTAACAATACACTCTGACACTAATCACTTTAATAACTAACTCAACAACTAAACTCTTACAACTCGCAATAATAATCACTATTTAAATCGCATCACAGTCAAACTGAAACTTAGCTTACAAGCTAAAACCCGTCCTTATATATAGCCGTAATTTATTCCTGTAAATTCCAGAAAAACCGCGATCGACGTTGTTCCCGAACATCACGTAAAATCTCGAATCTGCTGTGCGATTCTTGACACACTGGCGGCCGTTGCACTATGATTCGAGCACAAATAACTATTGGTATTCCACTTGATTTTTGTGCCTTGACCAAATTCTCACACGAATATGATTCGGCTGATTGGATAGGATGTCATAATGCATATCGGACATTCAAACATTGAACACCCTGTATCTTAAAAACTAGTCATAGGATTAAGTTGTGCCCATGGTAGTTATTGATCAGTAAGGTCAGATCTATATCATATTAAAATTTTGTTAAAATTGACCGAGGTCAGAAATCCCATAAGAAGTGTGCGAGGTCCTTTATCTGATAAAAACAAAACGATAAATTGAAAAATGATGTCAGCTTGGCAAATTTTTCTATAAAATTTTATTGGAAAATTCTTCTATAAAATTTTCCTATAAGCATATGATTTTTTTAAAAATGTTTTGAGTAGTTTTTCAGACTCTCAGGAAGGGGGGCGCGCGCCCCCTGCCTGCGCCCCCCTTTGCATCCGCCTCTGCCGATAAGATAGAAATTTGAAATTTTCAGGGGACCTAGAACTTTTAATTTTGTCTAGCCAAAACAAAAAGCATTTTTAACAAATTTTTAACACGATATCTCGAGAACGGACGGACCTCCTTTGCGATCAAAAAATGACGACCGGAGCGAGTTTCAGCCCTCTCCGACCTACCAGAGGGGTTTTAGCCCCTATCACCCCAATTTTAAAAAAGGGTGCAGCGTGTTCCAAATTCGAGCCACATCATTGGGATCTCGGAAATGGTGAGGGATACAGGGTTGGTTAAATTGGGGCAAAGCTACGTAATTTGATGCTTAAAAAAATTCCGAATACTTCCGGAAAAAACCTAAATTTTGCAAAATTGTTTTTATTTTTTCTTGACTTTATTTGAAGTGATATTTCAAAACATATATCACTTCATCGTAGCCACTTTTTTCCCCTACAAGATGCTACCATCAAATTTAAAATCTGACGTTTCGTCTTTGGGCCACCATCCTCAACTTAATTTTTTTAAATACGACCCTGGTTTTTTTATTTCAGATTTTTAGAGCTTCTGATCTATACAGGGCGTACCATTTAAAACGAAACAGGCTAAATATTTGATACAACGTTTGTTTTAAAAAAAATCGCTTGTACACGTAATTTGATTTTAAAAGGGGGAACTTTTTTTGCAATCATTTTAAGCACTGCACCTTTAACCCTCTAGGCGGGGTGAGACCAAGCCTCACTATTTCAAATGGAACAAGGGGTCGAGTGATTCCTCTTTTGAAAGAGCGTTCAATTCTCTTTCATTTTATGTCATTTGAAAGAAAATTAAACGCTCTTTTAAAAGAGGAATTACTCGACCCCTTGTTCCATTTGGAATGGCAAGGGTTGGTTCCACCCCCCCCCCCCTAGTTGTGCTGAAAAATGTTTCAAACACTCACATAATCAAATTACGTGTACGAGCGATTTAAAAAAAAAATAAAAGTGACATCAGGTATTCAGCCTGTTTCTTTTTAAATGGTATACCCTGTATACCTACAAGCGCTTAAAATTACTTATCAATGAGTGCAGCCAAATATTTGTTGTGGTGGTAGAACGCTGCAGCCAACAGGGGTGCGTCCTTGGCGTCCAGCGGTAGCCGTGTGGTTGTCTATCCTTGTCTTGTATAAGAAGTTGGAAAAGGACATTGCATAATTACGATGGATATATTTTACTACGCGGAGCAATGTGGTTTTATAATGTGCATCAATGTTGAAGCAAAACAAACAGGCACCTTGTCCTGTCTCTACAGTATTGTAGGTATATAGTCTAAGCTTCTGATGTACCAAAACCTATGATGTATCGAATTTATTCGAAAAAATGTTTTTTTTTTTTTTTTTACTTTTTAGTAATTTCCTACCAAAATTCTCTTCTCTGTTTCTCTCTAACACATTTAGTTCTTATAGAAAGTGCCAATGCTCTACGACGTTATTGGTTTTGGGACATCTGAAGCTCATAAACTATAATATTAAAAATATGGGTTCGTATTTAAAAAACTTGAGTTGATGATGGTGGCCCAAAAACGAAACGTTAGATTTTAAATTTGATGGTAGCATCTTGTAGGGGAGAAAAAGTGGGTACGATGAAATAGCATTTTTTTTTAAATATCACTTTAAATAACGTCAAGAAAAAATAAAAGCAATTTTGCAAAATTTCGGTTTTTTCTGGATATCTCCGGAAGTAAGTATGTATTCGGAATATCTTGAATATCAAAGCGGCATTTTTTTAAACATCAAACTTCGCAACTTTACCCCAATTTAATCAACCCTGTATCTCTCACCGTGTCCGAGATCCCAATGATGTGGCTCGAATTTAAAACACCCGTACACAGGGGCTGCATTTACTCTTCCGAATTTCGAAAAAAAAAAAAACATCGGATAGAGGAGCAAAAAATACGTCGAAAAGCTTATATGACCCTATTCCCTACGATGCTTCGTAGGCCAGGAAAAAAAAAATAAAAAAGAAAATGTCGATTTTGGGCCTTTAGAAAATTTTGTGGACCCGACTCGGCGCCACTTTTTCGCTTATAGCTTCGATATTTTAAAGAGCTGTATTTCCGGAAGTATTGAGTCTATAAAAATAAATATAGGCTCAAATTTTAGGAAATTTAGTGTAATTATAAGATGTACTTATTAGTTATTCTGAAAAAAATACTCCTTCACGGTTGAAACCGGCAAAAACTCGAAATATCGATAATTTTGCGTTTTTTTTTTTTGCATTTTTAACGAAGTTGCGCTCGGCCTTCGAGCTCGAAAACTTGGGTAATTCATTGGGCCAATAACATTCATAACTCGGCAAAACATCAGAACTACCGAATTTGACGCACGGTAATCTCTATTTTCAAGCAACAGAAAGTCCTTTACAAACTACTATCAAATAATGAGCTTGAATAATTTTAGTGCATAAATAGCGCCAGTATCACTTTTTTCTCAAATGCACATCCTTTTTTCTAAATTTATTAGAAGTTGAGTGCCAATAGGGGCATAATTGGAATGATTTTTATGGCAGCAGAAAGTCCTTTTATTAATTTGTCTTGAGTGGTGACTTCAACATTGAAGTTAAGACTGACAATAAATATAAAACAGAGTTTTTATCACTTCTCGTTTCTTTCTCATTACGTAATCATATAGAAGAGTACACAAGGATAACAAATTATACAAAAAGCAGCATCGATTCTGACCAGTTTGCATAAAAAATTTCTTCTAACATACAAAACAGCACAACCATTTCAAGTAAATTAGTGAGAACATATTCGGAACAGTCAAAACAAGAGTTTATAAATAAGTTGGGACAGGAAAACTGGGAATGAGTTTATAAAACAGAGGCTCACAATGTAGTAGTCTGTGGGATAATTTTTTTTCAATTTTTGTTAGACTTTTTATTGAACACTTTCCAAAAAAAACTGTAAGACATAAGTGAATCGAGAAATAAGATGTTTTATGGCAACTCTGAACTTGTAGCATGTAAGTAGAATTTAGATTTATTGTTATGATCAAGCAATTCTGAGTAGTTTTAAAGAATTGTACAAAGCTGAAAAAAAATGATAAAATCTTAGTTGAATCAAGAAAAAACCATTATAATAATAAAATAAGATCATCAGACAATAAAAACAAAGCAATGTGGATAGTATGCAACGACATTCAGGGCAACTCTCCCAAAAATGCAAACTGCCAAATCCTGGGGACACCTGAATAAATAGCCGATGATTACAATAATTTTCTAATTGAAAATTGAATTAATTCCAAATCTAATAAAAAAAACAGTACAAATTTCAATTGTAACAACGTAAAAAAAAATGCTTCTTTATACCAGGTGTCAACGAGATCGCTTTCGCTCTGGCATTTTTTTATTTCTTTTCCGGTCGAAATGAATTTTGGTGTAGAGTTTAGGTTCGACAAATGTCATCTTTTGACGCATGTCTAAAAGTCTAACAGCTTCCGGTTTTACCGGAAGTGATCATAGCTTCATAAATCTAATTAGCGACCTATTATTTTTTTAGTAGTTTTTTGGGATCATTTTGTATATCTGTATATATGTATATCAGGGATACAATAGCGCGACATGCAATGAAAGTGATAAAGAACGGATAGCCCAGGTCTACAAAACATTTGACAAAAAAAAAAGTTTTGACGTCATATATTATTTTGGATAGTGGCGGTGCGGAGGCGGGATAATTTTCTGGTCATAAGTAAAACAAAATTTATTTTCATCAAAACAATAGGACTCTCCAACACGTCAAAAACCCTCCCGCATGAACGGTTTGGAAACCACTCTGTCCGCCCGTTCCGGGTGCGCTCCTTTAAACTCATAGATGACGTTATACGAAATAATATTAGGATAGTAGGCCTTTTCGGAAACTCTGATTCGATTAAGCCGATCAGCAGCTGTTTGTTTTCCATCTTTTTCCAATGAACACGATTGAAAAAAGACAAAGTACATAAGCTGGTGATCCGGTTAATTGGATCAGCGTTTCGGAAAAAGGTATTCAATATAAGCTCTGCTCCAACAGATATGAGAACCGTGATTTCCTTACTGGTTTTGAAACGGTTCTCATATCGGTTGGAACAGAGCTATTAATATTTTTTCAAGTGGACAATAAAAATACTGGACAATGGACTAAAACGGACCGGACAAACCGACGATTCCAAAATAACGAACTGTCCGTTACGAAAACGGACGTATGACAACCCTACCTACAAGTGATAGAGAGAGCCATGTCATCAATAAAGCCCGCATTTATCTTTGGGGACTTCAACTACCGGGAGATTGACTGGGACACCCTCAGCCTAGACTTTTTGGAAGGCCTTATAATCGTCAATCATCATAAAAACATTTTTGATCTCCAAGAGCATGCACCCTTGGGCCGCAGCGACCATGTAGTAATAACAGCCAGAGCTCAATTGCAACTTCCAGTTAAACCAACCCACAAGGTCTACAAACGCGATTTCTGGCATGCTGACTACGAAGAAATAAATACCTTTCTGCAACATCAACTAACCCAAGAAGAACCATTAAACTACAACAACCTAGAAGCTGCCCTCCATACAACTATAGACCACTTCATCCCCCTAAAGTCCAAAAAAACAAATACTCGAAAGCCCTAGTTGATCAAAGGGGTGTTCAGGGAAATCAAGAAAAAAAGAGATCTATGGCATAAGTACAGGAAAAATCAAACAGAAGAACGCTATTCTCTGTACCGTATTCAGAACAACAGAACAAAATACTACATCTCAGAGACATGAAAAAACTATGAGCACAACCTTCTAGCTGGCCCCGACAAACATTTTTATGCATATATAAAACGTAGCCTCAATTCCAAACACGCCAGTTCCAGCCTAATCGACAAAAACACTAATATTATAATTGACACACAAGAGGATGTGGCCAGGTCCTTCGCTGCATAATTCCAAAGTGTTTATGTGAAACCTCTTAGTACTGATACTACACTTACTCTGCTACCGAACACCCATTCACAGATAGAAATATCAGAAATAACGTTCACACCTGAAAAAGTGATGGCCGCCATGGGTTCCCTCAAGACCGACACCAGCCCCGGACCGGATCAAATTCCTGCAGTATTTCTATCACGGTGTAAAGAGACACTATGTAAGCCATTATCGGAGGCAATGAATGACATATTTCGCACAGAGCATTTTCCTGAGATCTGGAGGAAGGCTATCGTTTTTCCAATATTTAAGAAATGCAACAAACAGCTACCTGATGAAAACTACAGGCCAATAAGTTTAACCAGTGTCATCTCCAAATGCATGTAGAAAATACTAGTAGATGCGCTAACAACCTTCTTCCTGGACAACTATATCATCCCGAATGAACAGCATGACTTCCTTCCTCGGAAGTCTACCATAACAAACCTTTTGAGCAGACTGCAGAAATGGACCTATGGTGATGATAACCAACAACCCATAGATGTTGTGTACTTGGACTTCAAGAAGGCTTTTGACAAGATCCCTATCAGCCTGCTCATCTACAAACTTCAGCACTACGGTGTTAGAGGACAACTTCTGCGGTTCATCAGCAGCTTCCTCCGGGCTCGAACATTTCAGGTACGAGTGGGATCGGCAGTGTCGGAGGAGCTCAGTGTTTACAGTGGTGTGCCGCAGGGCTCAGTTCTGGGGCCCCTGCTGTTCATCGCTTACCTGAGTGACTTGTATGCGGGTTTGAAGACAAACCCTCTATCTTTTGCAGGTGACACAAACCTATTCTGTAATCTCGTGGAGCAATTCATTGACCTCCAGGATGACCTCGGAACCATCAAGGGCTGGACAGACCTCTGGAGAATGCCTCTTAACAGCACAAAGTGCACCATTCTTCAAATAGCAAAAACAACCCAAGACTTACATATGTCGTTGATCAGAGGTCACCAAAGTTAAATGCCAGAAGGATTTGGGTGTCAATGTAACAGATAATTTGAAATGGGAACAGCACATATCCCAGATAGTCAAAAACGCAAATACCCTAATTTACCTCATCAAGACCTCTTCCCGAGATCATTCCAGCGCGATGATCCTGAAGCTGTATAAGACATATGTAAGACCTAAACTGGATTACGGGCAGTGCACCTGGAATCCCTACTACATCAAGGACATAGAAATCCTTGAAAGAGTGCAAAGAAGAATGACAAAAATTCCTCCAGAGCTCCGAGACCTCCCATACGAAACCAGGCTCAATAGGCTGAACTTGACTAAGGAAGAGTGGTGTTGCTGGTAACGCGTTGAGTGTCAGGTAAAAGTATTAGCGAGAGAGAAGGCTGAGAGGTGACCTTATCGAAACCTTTAAAATCAAGAGCGGCCACTACGGGTGTAACCTGGATATGTTTCACCCTAGTTAAGTTAAAAACCTTAGAGATCACAACAAAAAGCTCCATAAAAAACGTTGTAACAAGTTGCTGCGCAGAAATTTCCTGACCAACAGAATTGTGTAAACCTGGAATAAGCTAGCGGAGGGCTGTGAAAGCGACCTCACTGAACCAGTTTAAGAACAAAATGTTGAAATGAAACAATGGTCAAATCATCTCATGCATTATATGTGATACCACTTTGATAGAAAAATTGACTGTGACAAATAATATGTATATAAAAAAAAACAAAGATTAATATTTAAGAAAACGGAACTGTAATTAAATCAATAGTCTCATGGGGTTTCTACCCGCTTACTATTGTAAATTAAATATTAAAAATAATAATAATTATAATGGAAATATCAAATTTGAAGCTGTTTGACAAAGTTTGAAAATTTTAAAATGGAGTTTTTTTTTGAGTTGAGACAACCAGGATTTGCCAGAAACCAGGGCCGTAGCGATGTGACTATCCCTAGGGGGAAGACTGAGATCCGGCGCCCCCTAAGCGCCGCGATGGCAATTCAAAGGTGAAGAAAAATTTATTGGTGACCACGCCCAAATTTTGCCAATTTTAAGTAAATATGGGTATAATTTCATTCAATGAAAAATTAGATCAAAATGTTGTATCACTAAGGGCGGGTATTATAAAACTATTCTGACTTATAACTCAAAGTTAACTTCTGGAATTGCAATGAGAAGTAACGTCATTTCTGTCATTCCTGAAGTTAACTTTCAGTTATTCTGTCAAAATAGATTTATAATAGGCAATTTTTCGTGAGGATAGCCAAACACTGCTGGATTATGTGATGTGTCATTTATGTCATACTGCCCTAAATCCCCCACCATCAAATTCTGGGATACTGGAGGATCAAGAACACTTAATTCCTTCTGTGAGAATAAACCGAAAATCAACTTTTCTACATTTGAAATTGACGAAAAAATTAACTCACTAGCACAGCCTGAATCGCAAGCATTCCATCGAGGTCTGCGGGTGACGTCATCATTATAAGCTGCTGGTAGTGACGTCACTCGCAGGCTTAGAATTTGATGGAGAGGGAGTTAGGGGAGTATGACACAATTGACACATCACCATTATCCATATCCAGCATACTCGAGTATGCTTGATTATCCTCGCGAAATATTGCCTAATATTCGCCCTAAAAACCTAACTTATGTATTGAATGAGACTTTATCTATTGCCAATTCGATTTCCTGAATTTCTTAGATAGTTTCAGGTGAAAATAATGAAGTGTATATTGTAGATTTTCAAAATAAAAACATCAAACTTTTTTCTCTTTTGAATGTTTATTTTGATTCAATTTCTTTGTTTTTTGCACTTTGCCTATTTTGGCGCCCCTTTAGGCGGTTACACACGGACGTGGATGGCTTAATACATATACGTGCATACATCAACGTGCAAACAACAACGTGCATGGCGCCTTTGTACAGACGCTCGCACAAAACTGCAGTCTTGCTATTCTTGCTACAGTATTCCAAGTGTGCATACAAAATTGCACATTCAAAAACGCGACGGTATTTTGCATACACATTGATGTTTTTGTTTGAGCGTTCATGTATGTGCGTACATGTTTTCAGACATTCACGTCCGTGTGTAACCGCCTTTTGCCAGCTGCGCCCTGGGGGGAGGCTCCCCAGTCTGGGGGAGGCTCCCCCGTCTCCCCACTGTTGGCTACGCCCCTGCCAGAAACTGTTTATTTTGGCCTACATAAGCCCCGGTATCGCGAATGGCAAGAAGCTGGTGGCCAATGTTATCATGAAAGCCCATTGACAGGCAATATTTTTTTTTTTTCATTTCAAGATGCGTTCGTTATTTACGTCGGATCGATCTTTTTTCTACAACTGCCTCTGAAAATGGAGTTTAATAGATAATATATTAATTAAAATATCCATTCGCTCGCTGCTCGCTTTACTTCTTGACATTTCCGATACCGGCGCTTGTCGATATTTTTTTGTAACTTTTCAAATTGGAAGTTAAAGAAAATTTATTAAAAACGGGTCTTTTTAGAAAGTTTCAGAATTCAGTAGATCGTTAGCTTTATTTTGAAGCAAGTAATCAACTCTAGATGGGAAAGTTGGGTGGTTTCATTTAATTTTATTAAGTTATCATATAAAATATAAAAATACTTGGTACTTAGAAAAATTATTAGTGAAAATAACGCATTTCTAATTTTCTACACTTATTTATACCAAAATAAACAGTTTCAGGCAAATCCTGGTAGTATCAACTCAAAAACAATCTCCTTTCTAAAACTTCGTCAAACAGCTTCAAATTTTATATTTCCACGTAGAGAATGATCCCAAGATTTTAAAACAACTAAAAAAATAATAGGTTGCCATTTAGATTTACGATGCTAAAACCGGAAGTTGCTAGACTTTTACTCATACGTCAAAATATGACATTTGCCAAACCTTAACTCTACACTGAGACTAATTTCGATCGGAAAAGAAATACCTAATCAGCTAAAGGTAGCTCTCATAAGACCGATTTTTAAGTCAGGAGATCCAGAATTACAGACCCATAAGTTTGCTAAATAGCTTTTCGAAGATGTTTGAAAAGGTAATGTCCCTTCGACTGTTAAGTTTTTTTTAATGATTGTAATCTTGTTAGTCCATCACAACATGCATATCTAAAAGGTAAATCGACTCAAACAGCAAATTTTCAATTTACTTATAATATACTTAAATTTCTTGAAGAAAATAAATTAGCTGCTGGGCTATTCATTGACTTATCAAAGGCTTTTGACTGCCTAAACAGAAACTATTTAAAACAAAAGCTAGAAAATTATGGTATAAAGGAAAGCTTTTTGAGGTGGCTGACCTCATACTTATCAGATCGATAACAATGTGTAAAAATTAATATGAACAATAACTCCTCTAGATCAGAATGGCTACAAAATCAGGTGGGAGTGCCCCAGGGGAGCATACTTGGGCCGATACTATTCCTGATCATGATAAACGATTTGTGTTTGGTGTGCAGCGGATTGGGGAAGTCTGCGAATTCTGCGATAACAAATTATTCGGATACACCAATCTGCTAGTCGTGAGAGTGGATCGGCATGACTTGGAAGAAAAGTGCAATGAGCTATAATCTCGAGCAGAGAATTGGTTTGAAAAAAATGAACTACTCATAAAAGGGAGCAAGACAACCATTGTGATTTTTCGCACCAATAACCTAAAAGAGAAACCATCAGCAATAAGTATCCATAATCAGGAAATTGACACATCAGAGCACATTAAATTTTTCGGTGTTATACTTGATGAATTTCTAAAATGGTCAACACACATTGAAAGTTTGGTGAAAAGATTAAAGGGGGTTTGTTTTGCACTCAGAGTACTGACTGAACAAATATGTAGAAGACAAGGTTAAAAAAATTCTTCACTATGCAAATTTTGAGTCTCGGATGGGGTACAGTATCATTTTTTGGGGAGTCAGTTCCTCAACACAATAAGTCTTTGTAGCCCTAAAGCGAACTATCAGGTTATTGCTTAACATGAGTTTCAGAAACTCCTGCAGGGGCAAATTCAGGGAGTTGGGAATATTAACAGTTTATGGTCTATACATACACGAATGCCTTTTAGATGCATAGAAACAAAAATGAATTTTTAATACTTACATAACACTTACACCACAATACCTACACGATACAAGAGCCACAGATATACAGGGTGATTTACGAAGTCCGTGCATTAGAAGCTTTTGCGCTTGCAGGGGGATTAGAAACTTCAAATTTGGTTTGTAGCCATATTCAATCTTTCCGGTGTCACCTTAAATATTTTCAGATCTTCAACATACAAGGTGTACCAAATGTAAGCACTTACTTTCTTATTTCAAATAGAAACTCGCATCTTTTTCAACATAGTTCGGTTGGGCTTGCAATTTTGAGTTTGGACTACCAAAGTCTTGTCAACTTATCTCATAGTTTTTGACATAAATGTCATTTTTTGTTTTAAATTGGCGCTGCAGTTGTTTAGAAAAAACAATGTTTCATGAAAACCATTCCAAAATAATAAACCAAATTTAGAAGATAATTAGCTGAAAGTTCGACCTACAAACATCGGAATCAATAATGGTCAAAAAGTAATTTTTTTAAATGTTACTTATTATGTTTTTTGGTACCATTTGCAAGAAGACTAAATTTTACGTAGCCTTTCTTGGGGATTTCCTATGCCGAACTTGATTCGTTATCGAGTTATTCGTGAACATCAAGAAATCCCGTAACTTGTCCACCCGTTCGCATATTCATTTTTTGCCAACGCAACTGATATTCGGCTAGATTCGTGCCCTGCGCCATGAAGCGTTGGCAGAATATGAGCATCGCAACCAGACGTTGGCACTTCATGTGACTGTATGTTACAAGCATTTTATTGATAATTAGGTCCGATATATGTTTTTCCTCTAAAGGAAGGGAAGATAAAAGATAAGAATTTAATTTACATGAAAACAATGAATGGCATAAGATTGTGGTAGATAACTACCGATGTCTTTGGAACTACCCCATGGAAACTAATTATTTTATAGAGTGTGAGCTAAAAAAAATGAAATAAGAAAATGCAAAAGGTGAAAATTGAGAAATGTCGAAAATGCAAAATATCGAAAATATGAAAGGTTCAAAATACAAAAGATCTTTTTTTCTCTTCTTGTTGTAAAATAAATGTTCAGCTGAACTGTGTTTCTGTCCCACAACGTCAGAGAAACCAACTTCAGTAACTCATAATACCTATTTATTCAAAATTTAATAATACATACATGCGCTCTATTTTTTATACGCGCTCTTTTTTCGCTATTTGATCAGCTTCAGAAACAGAGATTGGGTCGCATTTCCAGCACGGGTCATTTTGGGTTAATTTGGATTAGGTACTTCTCATTTCTTTGCTTGAAAAAAGGAAATAGAAAGGACCAGCGCCTAGTGCGGTTTTTTAACCAAAATTAACCCAAACCAACCAAAAATAACCCATACTAACACAAACCAACCGAAACTAACTCAAATCTACCAAAAAAATTCTAGGGCCTTTAAATAGACACAATGATTAATTTTTAAACTTTTAATAAAGGTATTTCTTCAACAATAATTGCCACTTTCCAACTTAATTTATTTAGAGAATATTTTCCCGAACGCCAGGCAGGCTCTAAACTGCCAACGTTAGTCCACTTCAATCATAATTCGCCTACGCTGTGCTCGAACGAACACGAGTGCAGCCGAAGGTCCTATTACGTTGGCAAAAAATGAATATGCCACCCGTTCCTCAACCAAAAAAATAAAAAAACAAAAAAAAAACATAACAACAGCAAAAATAGTAATTTTTCTCCGAATTTCATTTAAAGTGGCTTTTTATTGACACTTGACAGGCGTGAAAGGTCTATTTTGACTATCTGGTCAGAAAAAGTGGAATTTTCTCTGGATAACTCGATAACGAATCAAGTTAGGTATAGGGAATGCTTAAGTAACGCCATCTAAAATTCAATTTTCTTTCGAATGGCGTGAAAAAAACATGATAAGTGACATTTGAAAAAATTACCTTGTGACCATTATTGATTCCGATGTTTGTAGGTTGCCTGCACCCATATGGTATGAAATGGGCGCACTAATGACACTTCAGGAGTTAGCCTGAACTTTCAGCTAATTATCTTCTAGATTTGGTTTATTATTTTGGAACGGTTTTCGAGAAACCTTGTTTTTCCTAAACAACTGCAGCGGCAATTTGAGACCAAAAATGAAATGTATGTCAAAAACTATAAGAGATAAGTTGATAAAACTTGGGTGGTTGGTTAAAACTCAAAATTGCAAGGCCAACCGAACTATGTTGAAAAATATGCGTGCTTCTATTTGAAATAAGAAAGTTAGTGCTTCATTCGGTACACTCCCTGAAGTCGAAGATCTTAAAATATTTTAGGTGACACCGGAACGATTGATTATAGCTACAAACCAGTGAAGTTTCTAATCCATCTCTAACCTCAAAAACTTCTAATGCAAAGGCTACGTAAATCACCCTGTATATTATCCTATTCATAGATTACCTTTAAGTGAAAAAAATCTATCTTACAACTGTATTAAAATATTTAATAAATAAACAACTTCGAAACAGTAGAAAACTACAGGGAATGTAAGAATAAAACCAAGATACTGTTAATAGACATAGAACCATATTAGGTCTGTTTCTGCAGAAATCACAAACCAGTCAGAGCGAATTTCATTGGTTGAAAACAGTCAGAAAACTAGTTTCGACCAATGAAATTCACTCTAACTGGTTTGGGATTTCTGCAGAAACAGACCTATTATTTGAAAGATTACTTGGATATGTAATTTAAGTATATTGTTTTGTGACCTAATTTCATTTCATGTTATTTTGTAATGCTGTAATATGTATTGTAAACACTGAACTTGAATTAATTCATGACACATTTTTTTTTCAGATCTGCAGGAGATTGTTTATTAGATAGTGTTATGCAAGCCACATGGGGTGTATTTGACAGAGAAAATACTTTAAGAAGAGCTCTAGCCGAAACTTTAGTACAAGCAGGGCAAGCCTTTTATATTCGTTGGAAGGAATATGAATCATCTCATGCCTCGTTTTTACAATACTCGCTGGAGGATGCTCAGTGGCAAGAAGATTGGAGTAGTTTGGTTACTTCAGCATCTCGACCAGGATCCAGTTTGGAACAGTTGCATATATTTGCGCTGGCGCATGTTTTGAGGCGACCCATACTAGTCTATGGAGTGAAAGTAAGCATGTTCTATTAAAAATTATTCTTGTTTCAAATTTAAATTAACTTTAGGTCGTTAAAAGCTTCAGAGGAGAAGCATTATGTCCAGCAAGGTTCGAAGGTGTTTATTTGCCTCTACTGTGGGACCACAGCTTTTGCTCACGTTGTCCAATAGCCTTGGGTTTTACCAGAGGTCACTTTACAGCTTTAGTACCTATAGAGCCTTCATTTAATACACAACCGCGTGCCTCTTTGTTGCCACTAGTAGACAGAGATAGAAAGCCTCTGCAAATACATTTTCTATTGGAATCTGAATTAGGAAGAGAGGAAACTATACTGAGGCAATGGATAGAAGTATCTGACACTGAGGAGGGCATCAAGGTAGCTCAACAACCTTTGCACAAAAAGCCATTGCTTGTGGCACAAATGTGCGAAGAGTGGTTAAATCACTACAGAAGAATTGTCCAAATGTCTTCAGCCCCAGCAACAGCGCCAAATTTAAGTCCAGTCCCATGTCAGGATTATTTAAGCGAAGGAGATACAGATTGTGAATAATGCTTTAGGTACTAATACATAATTTATTTTGAAATAGTATTAGTCGGAGAACGAGCAACGTCTAAGATGCACCCTCTATAAGATCGCGAACAACCACCTAAAAAAAAATGTTTTCTTATGTAAATGGACCTGGCGGATCCGATTTTGGAGTTCGCCAGTCAATCTGGAATTGCGAAACTGGTCAAAACCGGCATTTTCCAAAAAATATCCAATTTTTTGGATTTTTCTAAATTTTTATTCAACACGCTGTATCTCCCTTAGTTTTAGTCCGATTAAATTGAAATTTCTTGGAGAGCCTATTTAGACCTTTGTTATTACGACTGACATAACAGAAATGCAGGAAAAAAATTACGAGTCACCATAATATATTTTTTTTAAGTTAGTGACACAAAAATTGTTAAAATTGCAACCAGAAATACTCGATCGAGAAAACTTTCTTGTTTTTGAAGATAGATGTTTATAGTAAGCGACAAAGTTGTAGCCAAAGAACCAAAGAAGTTTTTTTATTCTTGTGATTTTTTTGATAACTTACTTAGTTTTCAAGCAAACGGGTCCCCAATATACAGTGTGTCCCGCTTAAGGACTGACGACCCTTCTAAAAATTTTATTTTTCAACTGATTCAATTTTTTTTTTGTCTTATAGCTACTCGAATTTGGCACTTATTAGGCTCATAATTTTACTTCTGCGGCTGTACTGGTGAACAGGGTGTCCACATTTATAAGGTCAAATTTCAATAAGTACTATTAGGGATTTTTTTGGAAAAAATCTGATAGCAGATTTTTGTTTAGAATGGTCTAAAACCCAAATGTACTAATTTTTATGTCAATATGATACAGGGTGATGTCAACAAATTTTCACAATTTAATGAATCAAACCACAAAAATGTTATATTTTAAGACAAGCTTACTACAAGTTTTGGTTAAGGATGTTCTAAAACTATGTTGTATCAAGTTTTGTTGTCCTCAACGCCTCAAAATATGACATTTTTCCGGTTTGATCCATCAAGTATTGAAAATTTGTTGTTATCACCCTGTATTATATTGAAACAAAAATTGGTACATTTGGGTTTCAGACCATTCTAAACAAGAATCTGCTATCAGATTTTTTCTAAAAAAATCCCTAATAGTACTTATTGAAATTTGAGCCTATAAATGTGGACACGCTGTACACCAGTACAGCCGAAGAAATAAAATTATTAGCCTAATGAGTGCCAAATTCGAGTATCTATAAGACAAAAAAAAAAAAAAATGAATTGAATCGGTTGAAAAATAAAAATTTTAGAAGGGTGGTCAGTCCTTAAGCGGGACACACTGTAGAAAAAAACTATCCTGGCCCCGCGGCCGCTGCACAAGCGGTCGCCATGCATATTCGTATTGCAGTTCCAGAGGGCAGGGATAATTACCAATAATAACCTATTCAATAATACTTGATTGGGGGTTTATTTCAAAGTTCATTTGGTAAATTTTAATTGTGGAAAAGGAGAAATATGTAAAATAAAGTTTTAAATTTTGATTGAGGCATTTGACAAAGACAGTGGTTTAAATAGATTCGATTCAAAATACCATTCATGTTGTTATTTATGTCCAGTGTTCACATCTTTGTTCCTGATGCAGCTCCTACTACTTAATTTTTAGATTGGGTAATGATAACAAAAAATAACATCGAATGTTCTGATGTTAACTTAGTATTAGAGGAGACTGAAAACTTGAGACGGTATTCAAGGGAAAAATGTTTGGATATGGTAGAGCTATCGTATGCTAATATCTGTAGTTTGTTTAAAAATATTGAGCCTTTAAGAAAACAATTCAACGAAACTTTCAAAAATAACCCCACTGCTCTTTTCTGGCTGCAGTACATAAATATGATATTATGTATACTACAGTGGTATACAGGGTGGAATTTTAAATGGAATAAATTCAGTATCAGAAAGCCTGTTTATTTTCTGGAAAAATAAAAAAAACGGGTCCCTTTATTTTTAGTTTGGCACATTTTTTCGGCCTTCTCATGGAATTTACCCCCCTCTTAAGGGTAGAAACCACCCCCAACTTTTTTTTTGCAAATGTAAAAATATGTATTGTGATAGCTCGTTGGAATGGGCATAAAAAAAGAAATATGACCCATTATTTACTTTTGCATTTCGGTGATCTAGAAAGCGAGAAAATAATAAAGATACATTTTTCCACACAATTTTTTTACAGTTAAAATTGTTGAATATCTTCAGTATTTCTTCTTGGTAGAACCCTAATGCGAAACAAGCCCCATTTGTAATGTCCCCATATTTTATTCAAGGAATTGCATTAAAACTAAAACATTAAATAAAACAAAACTTTGGCTATATATTCTAAATTCATTGAAGAATGAGGGAAAGTTATTTTAAAAATTTTGAAAAAAAATTTTTTTCGAAATTTTTTCGCACATTTTTTTTTTCGCGTTCAAATAGACTTTCCCTCATTCTTCATTATTTTTTAAATAATTTATCTAACAACAAGTTTTTGATGAAAATCCTAATTACTTCTAAAACCTTCGAAATCTAAAATTGTTGGATTTCGGAAAAAAAAAATACATTTTATACAACTTAAAATATTATTTGGCATCACTGCAACCCTTAGGTTGGCGCTGGCGCCTTGTTGGCGCGGTGGCGCGGCACGCGGTGGTATTCATTCAGGAAGCGATCTATTTTTATTTAGAATCTGTGAGTGCCTTTGTACGGGATATTAGAGAGTTATTGGAACTATTAAATACTGCCTCGCAGTATTAAGGATCTACGTTATTTTATTAGTGCATCAGCACTATTTTTCCAAGAAAATAACAGTTATTGGAAGACTGTAGTAGGTGTTAAGTAAAAACTTATTTTGTATTCATATTTTCGACAGCTGATAGCTACTTTTATGAATTTCAACCTCAAAAAGTGTTTATTTTTGTTTGTGAATTTCTGCTGATACCCAGTTTTTGATGTTGCCTACAGTAAAATGAAAAACTATTGTAAAAAACAAATTCTCTAAGTAAAATTACGTCATCGTCAAAAAGCGAAACGTTAAAGTCGTCAAAAATGTTAGAAATATTTGAAATAATGGAAGTTTACTACCTCGCACTAACCGTACACAAATAAAGACAAGCAGTTACCTTATTAAGGGCATCCTTATTTTCAGATCCAAATGCGCATGTAATTAAATACTGATTGTCCTTATTACACGTCCAATAACTCTCTATTAAATTTATTTTCTTCATAATTCGATATTCGGTATCATTGGTCAGTATAGCAGCATGGGACGGACTAGCAAAAATTAAAAGTTGTGGCAGAAAACGATTACCTATGTACAGAATGCTGTAATTTGGAGTGTTTTGACAGGAAAAACATACTTCGGCCAGATGGAGAAAAGTTAACTTAGATGCCATGGAATCGATTTCCGAGAAACGTCGATTGTCAAAAACCGTAACGCGATATCTTCAATGGACAATGGTACCATTGATACAGGGCCATTTTCGATTTTCCCCTATTCTGAAAAATAGCCATAAGTTTTTTATTTGTCAATTTTTTTTTATTTCTGTGAAAACATCTCTTAGATACTATTTTCAGCACAATCCAGTGGCGTACGCAGTTTTTTTCTATTTCGCTCTCATTTTGATATATTGACTACAACCCGATTTTTTTTAATAGGATACAATGTGTTAGAAAGAGACCATCATCATTTTCCTCACAGATATAAAGTCCTTTTCTAACACATTGTTCCTTATGAGTAAAACAGATTTAATTTTTTTTTCTTCTCGAAAAATGTTAGAGATAAACCTATCATCCCTATCGAACTTTATATCATTGAAATCAGCAAAAGCAGAGCTATCCAATGAGCTATTAATGTCTATACAAGGTGTCTTATTAAAAAAAATCGGTCAATATCTCGAAATCGGAGCGAAATAGGAAAAAACTAAGTACGCCACTGGATTGTGCTCAAAAAAGTATCCACAAAATCATTTTACAGAAATAAAAAAAATTGATAAATGAAAAATGTATAGCTATTTTTCAGAATTGAGAAAAATCGAAGATCGCCCTGTATGAAAGCAGATCGGATCAGCGGTTTCCGAGTCCATGAACTAACGAACAAACAAACATTGATTTTTAAATTATATTAGATAAGATAATCAGGCCTATTATGTATCATTTTCTGTTATTTTAACAGCAACGTTAAGTTATCTGTCACTGTTTATTCTATACATCAAAATAGAGACAGGTATGCTGTTGAGCTATAACACAGCTGTTAAAATAACAGGAGAGGATACATCATAGGCCTGAATATGTTGCTCTTTATATTCCAGGTGTTATTTTCAAGTCAATCAAAATTTTATTGTTTTCCAAATAAATAAATTAAATTATATTTTTGACGTTTAGGTATTTAGTTTTCTTCAATGTTTCTAACTATTATTTTTTAATACTTTACTTGTGAATGTGAAGTAAAAACTCTAACGAATAATAAACAGATATAACAAAAAATAATTAGATATTTATTTGAAAATATTTGTAATTGCTAGTCCTGATCTGAGCGATGTCCTCGTCTAATAGGTAAAAAATATCAAGTAAACCTTCTTCATCTTTTGATAATGCATATAAAAATACACACTGTTGTCAACGCTTACGGAATAGGCGATCGCGTGTGTGTTCTCGCCGGAACCCCGAATTGCAGCGAATCAGCTGATGATCGATCCTCTTAACACACTATTTGATGCCTGATACTCGGATTCTCAACCCTAAAATAGTGTGTTAGTGTCAAAAATAATTACATAACTAGATCACCGAAATGAAAAAGTAAATAATGGGTCATATTCCTTTTTTTATGCCCATTCCAACGAGCTATCCCAAAACATATCTTTACATTAAAAAAAAAAGTTGGGGGTGGTTTCTACCCTTAGGTGAGGGGTAAATTCCACGAGAAGGCCGAAAAAATGTGCCAAACTAAACTAACTTAAATGGACCCGTTTTTTTTTCTTTTTTTTTCCAGAAAATAAACAGGCTTTCTGATACTGAATTTATTCCATTTAAAAATTCCACCCTGTATAATTGCAGAACCTAGCGGAGATTGGAACCAGCATTTACTATCTGTAGAGAAAATGCTCCTTTTTATGGTGTTTGCTGGACACTACAAATATGGTGTCATATATACCTCATTATTTACGTGATATGAAAAGTCTATGTATGTTTGTTCTAAGCCCATATCAGTCCAAACGCCGTTAAGCACCCCATTTTTTCAATTGAATGTTAAATTTTCCTTTTAGAAATGCTTCGTGTACTTCTTGAGCAGAAATTTTTAGAATTTTCATATCACGTAAATAAATAATTAAATATATATGACACATATTTGTAGTATCCAGCAGACACCATAAAAGAGAGCGTTTTCTCTACAGATAGTAAATGCTGGTTCCAATCTCCGCTACGTTCTGATTAGCATACGATAGCTCTACCATATCCAATGTTATTTGTTGTTGTCATTACTTAATCTAAAAATTAATTAGAGTAGGAGCTGAATCAGGAACAAAGATGAGCATGATAAAAAACATGCACTGGAAATAAATAACAACATGAATTATATTTTCAATCAAATCTATTTAAACATTTTAAACCACTGCCATTGCTAATTGCCTTCATCAAAACTTAAAACTTTATTTTACATATTTCTCCTTCTCCAAAATTTAAATTTACTGAATGAACTTTGAAATAAACCCCCGATTAAGTATTATTGAATAGGTTATTATTGGTTATTATCCCTGCCCTCTGAAACTGCAATACGAATACGCATGGCGACCGCTTGTGCAGCGACCGCGGAGCCGGGATAGTTTTTTTCTATATTGGGGATACGTTTGTTTGAAAACTAAGTAAGTTATCAAAAAAATCACAAGAATAAAAAAACTTTTTTGGTTCTTTGGCTACAACTTTGTCGCTTACTATACAGGGTGTCCACTTAGTGCGATATCGGACGATATTTCCTTACAGGGTGATGCAAGAATTTTTTTTTAAATTACAAAGTTGTTTGATACTCTAATATGCATAAGTGAAAAATATTTTTGAATATACAGGGTGCTCCGTTTATGGGGTATGCGACAGAAATTCGTTATTTTAAATGGAACACCCTGTATGTGATTGCATATTTGGATTTTACGTAAAATTCTTAGCAGATTTCATGTGATATACCCTATACCTAAGTTCAACTGTGGAAATATTGACAATTGAAAATTGACTTTTTGCAACTTTGACAGGCTGTAAAACCTACACGGTTAATTTTAGACGAAAACCGATTTTACATTCCTATCTTGGATTTTTATGAACTATCATTTGACACCAACTTTGAATTTAATCCATGATTAAAAATTCCAGTGAAATTTAATCTCCGGTTAAATTCAAAGTTGGTGTCAAATGATAGTTTATGAAAATCTAAGATAGGAATGTAAAATCGGTTTTCGTCTAAAATTAACCGTTTAGGTTTTACAGCCTGTCAAAGTTGCAAAAAGTCAATTTTCAACTGTAAATATTTTCAAAACAGCTGCACTTAGGTATAGGGTATATAACATGAAATCTGCTCAGAATTTTACGTAGAATCCAAATATGAAATCACATACAGGGTGTTCCATTTTAAATAACAAAGTTTTATCGCATACCCCATAAACAGAGCACCCTGTATATTCAAAAATATTTTTAACTAATGCATATTAGAATATCAAACAACTTTGTAATTTAAATCTTTTTTCTTGCATCACCCTGTAAGAAGATATTGTCCGATATCGCACTAAGTGGACACCCAGTATACATCGATCTTCAAAAACAAAAAAGTTTTCTCGATCGAGTATTTCTGGCTACAATTTTAACGATTTTCGTGTCATTAACTTAAAAAATATATAATATGGTGACTCATAATTTTTTTTCTGCATTTCTATTGTCAGTCATGATAACAAAGGTCTAAATTGGCTCTCCAAAAAATTTCAATTTAATCGGACTAAAACTAAGGGAGATACAGCGTGTTGAATAAAAATTTAGAAAAATCCATAAAATAGGTTATTTTTTGGAAAATGCCAGTTTTGACCAGTTTCGCAATTCCAGATGGACTGGCGAACTCCAAAATCGGATCCGCCAGGTCAAATTACATAAAAAAACATTTTTTTTAGGTGGTTGTTCATGATGTCCTATAGAGGGTCCTAAAAACGCATCGTAGAGGTGCCTCGTTCTCTGACTATATGGTTTTCTAGTTAATGTAGAGCTTAAACACGCGAGCGGTCGATTAAATAGATTTTGATGCGCTTCTTACATCGAAATAATTATTCAAGTGGGACAAAAAGGCTAAAATATTGGGAATACACAGTAAAAATTTCTATCTACTCTAGTCTGCTGTGATACACATATTTTAGTATATGATACATACTATGTTCTGTATTTTATGCCTGTTTGTCAAAACCTGTTTCTGTGAATCAGAAATTTGATTTTTAGTGCTGCTTTTATGTGGTAAAATGATGTTTTTCTCCGAATGACAGTAAAAGCGGCCTTTTAATGACACTTGACAGGATCAAAAGTTGTATTTTTACTGCCTAGGCAGTAAAAGTGGACTTTTACTGCCTAGGCATTAAAAGTGACAGTGTCACAACGTTCCAGGTAATAATTTCACTCAATTTGGTATTTGAAATTGAAGGTGACAATGACAATTGTCAAAATAATTTAATTATTTGGATAATAATAATGAATGAAATAAATATAAAAAAGATGTCCATGTGTGAATTCGAACATTCGGGGAAAAATTATATGTTTTACATGGCAGAAAAGCAGATTTAATGCCTCGGCTGGTTTCCTAGCCTCAGCTATGCCTCGGCTATGAAACACCAGCCGCGGCATTGAATCTTGTACTTTTCTGCCTAGTAAAACAAATAACTATTATGCCTTCTATGATTATTTAAAATATTTGTTGTTTCAACATACAGGTATTCTAATCTAACACATGGTGGAGATGCTGATTATTGCTTAATTAATATTGTTAAATCATTGGTATGACTAGCGAAGTGTTCATCAGACAGGGATTTTTTTCAATGCAGCAGACTCTCCTTTATGTCAATTAATGAAAACTTGATGCCAAACAAACAATTATGGTTCATTAAAATAACATATGATGGGTTCAACACGTTCAGTAGGTACCCTTTGACGTTATGGCAAATAAAACCAAAAACGCCTAGCTCCAAGAAGTACTCTGCTGTTTGGTGTTTGATGTAGGGAAATTTACAGGACACAGAAAAGTTACTTCAAATTAAATAGAAAAAAATTGCAAAACATCCAAACTTCTCTGCAAATCACCTGCCTGCATTTGCTCAATAGCAAAGGGGGTTGGATATTAAAAATATTTCTTGAACTGCGGAAATAATTTCTAGTTTTTTTTGTCTGTCTTTTCATTCCTGATAGGTCATCGTCGTTATCATCTCGATTTCCTGAATCAGATTCATTCGCTTTGAGAATATCGTGTCTATCAACAGCTTCAGTATCTATTTCACTTGCTGTGTCTAGTCTGAAAGATATTTTGTATTATTTTTAAGCTGAAAGGGACTACAAAGTCGAATTAAGCAGAAAATGAACTTCAGACGTTTAAGCTTCAGACCAAGTCAAATTTTGCAGCAAAAGGGGTTTTCATATGATACTGACTTGGTATTTTTAAACTGTATACCTACATAGGGGTTGTCATTTCTTATACAAACAATTACCTACTTCAGAATGGGTCATCCGAAATAAATAAAATTCTAGTAGTACAAGAACTACTAGGAAATTCGGAAGCTGACATCACATGGCCAAACCTAAAAATGAAGTTGGAGTAGTAGTAGTGGCATTTAAACTTAAATTCAGATTTCTTCATTTGTTTAAATTATGGACTGTATGTGACGTCTTGGGACACCTAGTATAAACAATGTTTCGATATAGGTATCCTACAGATGAACATCATGTGTCCACAATCAAGTCTCTGACCTCCTAAAATATGAGACTACATGTTCTGGAAATATATTTCAAGCGTTTAAATATATTTTTGCTTTTTGCTTCTTGCCAATTATTATTTTCCCTTTTTTTCCTGAAATGTCATTGTAAAATTCTAAATTTGATCTGATTCTTTGGTCAGGATCAATTTTTTTTCCAAGTTCGGGCAAATGTTTTTCATTCAATTAGTGAATAGCTTGTGATCTCATACCCTTTTGTCGTCATGCGTCAAAAGAACTCTATGTACTAAAGAGAGTAACTTGGGCAGCTATTATAAAATGAAGTTGAAATACATTTTATGTCTTTTCTCAGTGTGGCAGCTACATTTAAAAACTACACCTTTACATAGGTGGGTATAATTTATAAGATATGAATGAAACGCCCCAGAATTCGGGGTACTACCAATTAACATACACTTTTCATGACAGAAACTGCAAAGTTTTTTTGCACGGTTTCTTCGTTGCCAACTTGAACTTGAAGCATGTATCAATTTCGATTGCTTAGATTTTTTTTGCACTCCTTATAATTATTCATATCAAGTATATAAATTATACCAATCATAGAAAAACGCCTTTCAGAATATCTTCACCGATTTTTACAAAAGGACTCAAGGGAGACTGTTTGTCCAAAGCTAAAGCACTTCTATTTGTACAGATCTTTCTAATAGATGCTTTCTTAAAGAAAAAAGTTGAGCCATATAAGTTGATAGACACCAAACAAAATCATGAAACGTCGCATATGATTTAATTTAAGTTCACCATGAACTATTGTAGAGGAGGAAAAGTATCAACAATAAAGTGACATGTATTTTAAAACTTCAAATAGACCCAGAAAAAAAATCAAAACTTCTTTTATGGACAATTTTAATGATCTACTTGTTTCCTCATAAAATAATTTTCAAATAGCGAGTTATCATTATCCTGAGTTTCAAATTGGCAAAGCCTTCATTAAATACACAACTGCGTGCCTCTTTGTTGCCACTAGTAGACACAGATAGAAAGCCGAAAGCCTCTGCAAATACATTTTCTATTAGAATCTGAATTAGGAAGAGAGGAAACTATACTGAGGCAATGGATAGAAGTATCTGACACTGAGGAGGGCATCAAAGTAGCTCAACAACCTTTGCACAAAAAGCCATTGCTTGTGGCACAAATATGCGAAGAGTGGTTAAATCACTACAGATGAATTGTTCAAATGTCTTCAGCCCCAGCAACAGCGCCAAATTTAAGTCCAGTCCCATGTCAGGATTATTTAGGCGAAGAAGATACAGATTGTGAATAATGCTTTAGGTACTTTCCTAGTTAATGTAGAGCTTAAACACGCGAGCGGTCGATTATATAGATTTTGATGCGCTCCTGACATCGAGATAATTATTCAAATGGGACAAAAAGGCTAAAATATTGGAAATACACAGTAAAAATTTCTATCTACTCTAGTCTCCTGTGATAAACATATTTTAGTATATGATACATACTATGTTCTGTATTTTATGCCTGTTTGTCAAAACCTTTTTCTTAGTAGGTACACTACTACATTGCAGTGAATCAGAAATTTGATTTTTAGGATAATTTTAATGATCTACTTGTATCTTCATAAAATAATTTTCAAAATAGCGAGTTATCATTATCATGAGTTTCAAATAGGCAAATTTTTCTCAAACTAGCCTGCTACTTTTCTCTTCACAATTTCCAAAATCTAATAGGTACCTACATACCTATATTAAAATGCTGGAATTTTTATGAGCGGAATTATTTCGCTTATTTCGGCCTTCCGTATAGATAGATGCAAGGAATATGCATGTAATGTAATGTGACTGAGATCCAAAATCAACTTGAGTTTGAGTCATCAACATATTTTTCAATTGTGTTGGCCATAAAATATTTTGCTTCCACACAGGAAATCTGCAGTCATGTAAGGGGAGTCTGTAGTCAAGCAAGTGATAGGACCTTTATTAAACATTGAAAAAAGGACATTGTAAAATTTTAAATTATCTTCAAGAATTATAATTGGAGCACTCAATATATTATTTTGTTGGTATGTTTTTGTTATTTTGTTGCTGTAAATATTCACATATTTTAGTGTTTTATTTCGTTATAGTTTAGTGAATCTATTTCATTGGAATAGTAACTATTTGTTGTTTTCTTTAAATAATATATTTATAGTTTTTCATTAAAAATAATGAAATAGCTGTTACTTAACGCAAACATTATTATGAATCTTTCAACACTTACATTTGTTGCAAGAGAAGTTTAATTATAGAAAAATAAATTAAAAATAAACCGAGTTTAAATTTAATTAATTGTTTTTTATTTTCACTTTACGTTTTTCCAAGAGTAAGGCTTTCTATACTATAATTTGTCTAATGACCTTTTGCAGTTTTTTTTCCATCTGAGTTGCCTGCATGTAACTAACTACCTCGACTGTCGACCGAGACAAAATATACAGGGTGTCCCACTAAGGTCGACGAGGTACAATATTATGGAATAGACCTTACGTAACTTGAAAATGAATGCAGATATTGAATTGCGGTTTGCGCCAAAATGTAGATATTTTTTTTGCTCTTTAAGCACACCAATAAAAAAATAATATCATACGATTTGGATTTTTCAAAAAAATTAGAAAAAACTGGATCTTGGTTAAACAGCGCTCTGTAGAAGACGCGGTGAGAACTATTGACCCCGAACGAAGTGGTGTTCTTGATAACAATGAAATTCTCTTTCAAATGAGCCCAAATTGAATGGGTTTCTGAGTTTGGATGAGGGGTATGGAAGATACAGCAATTTTTAAAACTATTTTTTCATTAGCTTCCCCCAACCTTATTAGTGAAGATAGAAAAAAAGCCTTATAACCAAACTGGCGCAAAAATTAATGAACTTTTGATTTCAGTTGTTGATACAATATCTTAATATAGCGATTTCTTGAGAAAATTTGAATTTTTAGTTATATCATCGTAATTGAGCCCCCTAGCGGTCATCTTAGAAACTTGAAAATAATTTCCATCAATTTCTCTTGGCCGATTTAGTGGAGGAAAAAAAATCCCGAAGCCGTAAGGTCTATGGTTTCCATAATATCGTACCTTGGCGACCTTAGTGGGACACCCTGTATAGGACTTTACCAGAATTCCGTATGATTGGTTCAAAACAGCGATAGGCGCGTCGCCGCTAAAATGGGCCTGGTTCTATTATTAAAGGTACGATTTGCTTGGAGCGACTATTGCGATAATTGCTGGGCGATAATTGCTTGCGTTGATCGCTTGCTGGAGCGTTTTGCTTGGCAGCGACTATTCACTTCTCTGTCAGCTTTCTCCTAAAAAATATTCTTTGGCTGAAATCTCTGTTAGTAGGCTGTCAACTCTTCTTGTAGATACAGTGAGTGTCGCGATGAGTGTACCAAAAATGATCACTAAGAAAAGTAAAACCACTGTTATCAAAACATCTTTTTCTGGAAGGAATTGACGATAAAAACATGGTTGAAATGTTGAGTTTCTCAAGACTTCCCAAACATTCTATCTTCAAAAGAAGGATGGATGAAGGATATTTCAAAATGGCAGAGAAATAGTGAATTGTGCCAAGTGTCAAAACAGGGCATTTGTTAGTAATCGTAACAAGGGTTTTTTACGCAAAGAGGTCATGTCTTAGAAATAACAAAATAACATTAATTAACTCGCAGAGTCTTCCTTCAAATTTCGATGAGATTCATAATTTTATATTGAACACAAATCCCCTAGTCTGCTCAACGGAAACTAGGATTACTGAGGATTTTAATGATTTTGAGTGTATAGTGAAAACAGGCACACATCGGGTGGTATTGATTATGGGGGATTTCAGTATTAATTGGTTGACAGATAAGTCAACTTATACAGATAAGTTTAAAGAAATTGTTAGCGACGCGGAATTATATCAAATAGTTGAAACAGCAACGCATTCTTCAGATACTGGAGGTAGTTTAATAGATTTGGTTATAACCAATCATAAAGAGCATTTTAAGAGTGAGGTTTCGGAGACGCCAATGATAAGTGATCATTATATGTAAGTGCAGGTACATTTGTAGCCTACAGGGACATGGAAGGACGACTTATTTATTGACAAAAGGGGAAAGATATATTTTGATGAATTTAATAGGAGATTATTACTGGTTTTCTGGAACGATAGAAGTAATTATATAAATTTGAAGTATAAAATATTTCAGGAAACATTATTAAATATTTTTATTTTTATTGGATTGGCTTCTACTAGGTGGAAATTCATGTTCTAATAGAAAATTAGTAGTAGCATGCTTTATTGTCAAAAAATACAATAATCATTATGGACAAAGCTAATCCTTAAATCTAAAATCTAAACCATCTAACTATAATCCTTGTCACAGTAAATACACATACATATTTTTAAATTTTAACAGTTAATAAATAAGTTTAAAAAAACTATAAACAAGTGATAAGTCACACAGAGAAGAAACAGTACAAGAACAAACTGTTGTAAAATATTAAAATCAATAATAACTAAATAACTAGGGGGTCAGATCTTGACAGAAACATTAAGAAATAAGATAAAACATGAACAAACAGTACAGTAGTGCTCTGATAGGAAAATAAAATAAACACCCAGGACAGAGTGCCCTGCCCACGATAATTCTAGGCTGCAAAAGCTGGTTAAATTTATTAGGTTCAAAATACCAAGTCCAGAAATTCATTAACAGTATAGAATGCTTGGGTAAGTAAGATAATTTTTAACTTTTTTCGAAATAGAGTGATATCTGATATATCTTTCAAAGTTGCTGGAAGGTGATTATAAAGTTTTACACTCTTGTAAATGATAGAGTTCTGTACAAGAGAGGAATGTGGAATAGGAAGCGACAGATGATGACTTTGTCTCGTCAGATGGGTAGTTTGGCGTGCCGGAAAACAAGAGATATATTCTTATGAATAAGGCTTACTGACTCGAGAATAAAAAGACATGGAAGAGTGAGGATCCTATACTTAACAAATAGTGACGTTTCTAAAGTAAATGTAATATACTTATATATTTCCACTAATTTAGGTTAATAAACTCTTACATATTTCGCTAACACGGTAGCTTCATCAGAAATTGTAAGAATTTTATGTTTTAAAATAAAGTGAAATTGTCAAATATAAAAAAGGTTTTTTATATTTTTTTTTTTTATAAATTCTTACAATTTCTGATGAAGCTATACAGTGTTAGCGAAACATGTCAAAGTTTATTAACTTAATTTAGTGGAAATATATAAATATATATTACATTTACTAAAAAATCTTTTATTAGATTATTGAATATTTTAAACCAAGTTGCACCAAGAGAAAACATAAAAAATATATATAGAAGCAAGGTAGTAAAGGTTATTAGAGAAGAAAAAACCAAGTACTACCAAAATAAGATTGAATATTCTAGTAATAGTCCAAAACGAATGTGGGAAACATTAAGTTGCTTAATAAATGACAGAAATAAGAAATCAATTGATAGGGTAAAAAAAGAGGATGATAATATTAGCACAACACCAAAGGATATCACAGAAAAACTTAGTGTGTTCTTTATAGAGAGTATGAATATCATAGTAAGTGAGATGGGATGTGGTAGAGTGGATGGTTCAACTGGGGAAGTTGCGGAGGAAGGAATGGAATCAGTTGCAACAGTTGAGTATTTTTTAAGCTGTTTGACATGAAAGAATTGGAGGATATTGTCTTTTCATTGACAGATAAGGAAGGAAACAATTTTTGAAGAATACTTTTCAGTCAAATAAAGATCCTCTTTTAAATCCTATTAATTCATTGTTAGAAAGCTGTCAGGTTCCATCCACATTGAAGGTCTCAACCAGTGATTTCAATTCAGCAAGTCAAGGGCTCCATAGAGGCAAAGGATTCAAGGCCAGTAAATAAGTTACCTGCCACAGAAAAAATATTGGAAAGGGTGGTACATGGACAGTTGCTTGATTTTATTATCCATAATAATATCTTGATTGATGATCAATCAGCCTTTAGAAAGAAACATAGTTGTGAATCTGCTATCCAGAATATAATTTACGAATGGAAATATCTCTTGGACGACAATTATGCGATTGGGGCTGTGTTCCTCGCTGGACTTGAAACGAGCCTTTGAGACAATAGTCAATAAATAGAGAGATCCTGATAAGATAAATAAATTAAAGCAGTATGGGAAAACAGGTAACGAGAGCTGAAGGGCAAACGTCTCCAGACCTCTCGAATGACAATGGTGTTCCGCAGGGAAGCACTTTGGGACCCTTGCAGTTCCTCTTGTATATTATAATGACATTGGGGTGGCGATAAAATATTGTTCCGTTCATTTGTTTGCAGATGATACACTCATATATTTCTATTCAAAGGTTTTGCAATGTTTGATTGATAAAATTGATTTGTATGTGAAGAAATTGAGTAAGTGGTTCGAATCAAATTCACTTAAGTTGAATAACAACAAGTCAAAATTTATGTTGATCGGGAATTCCAGATATCAAAATGAATATAGAGCAGGTGACTTTCACATATTGATTGAATAGAATGAAGTCGAATTGGTGGAGAAAATAAAGTATCTGGGCTTTATAGTTGACAGAGCACTCAACTTTAAGGAACATATTATATGTACAATTGACCAATTAACAAAAAACATCAATTTTTTGTATAAAGTGTCCCAGTGGCGCAGCCAGAAATTTTGTCTGGGGGGGGGGGGGGGCATGCAGAAAAAATTATAGGAAGAAACACAGATTCACTTTCCTTTAAACTTTTTCTGATATGAGTAGTTTACAGCTTTCGTCTACTTCATTATTTTTCTATTTTTCTCTGAAGTCTTGGGGGGGGGGCGGACCCCCTGGCCCCCCCCCTGGCTACGCCACTGAAGTGTCCAGGTTTTTGACACTGACTTGGTCAAGGATGATGGCCTTCAATACTTTGGTGCTGCCCCACTTAGTGTATGATTCAACTGTGTTGTATCTGGCGAACAACAATGAAATAAATAGATTACAAAAATTGAAAAATAGAGCCATGAGGATAATTTTGGGAGAAAGGAGGGATACACCTATAAAATTAATGTTAAGTAAGTTAAAGTAGCTTTCTATAGAAAAGTTTCTGGAATTTAGAGGTGTTGCGGTGTTTATTTACAAAATAAAAAATGGGCTAGCGCCGAACTATTTGACTGATAGACTGGTCACTAAATAGTATAATTCATGACTATCCAACACGAAATAAGGATAATTTTTATGTTCTCAGGAAAAATAAAAGTTGCTCAGAAAGGACAGTCTATCATAAGGGGTTTATTGCCTTTAATTCATTGGACAGTTGCATAAAGAACGCAGGTGGTTTTAACGAACTCCGCGATAATCGCCTCGCGACATAAACGCTCTGCGATCATCGCAATAGTCGCTCCAAGCAAAACGTACATACCTCCAGCCGCAGCGATTATTCTGTCGCAGAATGCGTGCATGTTCGTTAAAATATTAATGTTCCATTCAATTTAGCGATTTAATAGTCGTGCGACACTCAATCGCTAGTGCGCGCTTGTTGCCCTTACAATAAAATATGTTTTTTTTCTACTCCTATTGTATAATACGCTAATTAAAAAAATCAAATCTGCTGCATAATGAACTTCATTAACATTCAGATTTTCATTATGATACAAATTTTTCAGCCACTGGAGTCGAGTTTTTTTTTTTTAACTTGAAGAATGTTTATAAAAAAATAACAGACTTGTTTTGGATTGTGTCTGTTCGCCGAAGAAAGAACCAAGAAAATAATAGCTGGGACCTGTTTCATAAAAATGAAAAGTTGAAGAGTGAGGAGCGACATAATGTTACATTTCATTTCATAAAAGTTTTGAACAATTTGGCAAAATATACCTACAAATTTTGTTCAAAGCTACTGGTGGTTAGAAAATAGACCTTTTGATGCAATACCAGATTCAGAGGATGTCTGAAGGAAGGAAAATCTACTTTCCTGGACATGATTCTGAATACCGCTCTTTATGAATAGCGAGGAGTAGACGCAAATTTATTTTGAAACAAAAACGACATTACTTTTCACTCCTCAAGTCTTCACTCTTCACTCGTCGCTCATCAACTCCTCATTTTTATGAAACAGGCCTCTGGTCTGCATGCGCTCTGTTGATTCGTACAAAAAAATAAATAAATCCGCGGAGCGCGGGTGCGGAATTTATGCGCAAATTACTTCTAGATCTTAGGAAATTAACTATTCTTTAATTGCTATTTTCCTACAATCGCCCTAGAAAGTAGGCCTTGTCGATTATATTTTTGATCGCACAGTAGGCGTTTCCTGGTGACCTTCACTTTAGAGCGGCAAAGTACTGAAAATTTTAACTTGTAATTCGGTAATCTACCATACCTTAATAAAACATGAATAAAACGATGCCAACAACTAGTGGGAAATTTCTCATTCTAATGAAAAATAAGACATTCTGAAAGGCCTATTATTACTACTTACTAAATATTTAGATCAAAAAATAACTTGTCAGAACTGCACAGAAATAAACTGGTTTCTTTGAATTATTTTTGGATGCGATTGTAGAAAAAATAATGTGTGGATTGGATTACGAGCGAAAAGTGCCTTTGCCGATCTCAAGATATTGACGCGCTCCGCTCTGCGTCGCGCAAATTAGGTACGTCGATCACCGAAAAAAGTCTGTTTTTAAAAAGTTTTATTTTTAAAAGTTACAAGCTATCTCGAGAGCAAAACAATATGGAATGAATATTAATCTTAAACTAAGGTACATTTATATTTTAATTAGTGCTGAGCTGGTCCACGTGCCGGCGATGGGAAAGATCTTGCGTCGGCAGGTTCCACGGGATTCGGGATGGGTATACTTTGTGGCTACAATGTAACTCGCATCAACAATATCTTTCGATCGGCAAAGTACCACTTTTCGCTCTTAATACACAAATAGCTATTCTACAACCCTGAAATAAATCTTGACTGGCCACTGCCAGTTAAACAAATATTTGTTTGGGTTGCATCTCCAGTACCAGTGTACCACACCCTTGTGTAGGGCTTGTAATCAAGAAGACGAGACAATAGAGCACATTCTTTGAGACTGCAAATGCTCTTTCACCAATTAGTACAGGGATCATACAGCATACAGGATGATGTTCAACAAATGAGGAATTTGCAGATTTTTTTTTTATTCTCTTAATCAATTTTTCACATTGTAAAAAGTCACTTGCCACATAAATTTTAAATTTTCAACTAATAGTTTTTCTGTAAAAAAATATAGAAATTCAAAATAACTCTCTTCGCGCCAAAACGCACTCATAAATGAATGACGTCACAAGACGGTTTCCGTCAAAACGAGTCTCTGTACTCCCTCTCTCTCGCTTACCCATTGTGTTTTGTCATTGATTTAGGGCGGGTATTATAAAACTACTTTGAGAGTTAACTTGAAGTTAACTTCTGAAAATACATGTAATTCAAAAAGTTAACTTCAAGTTAACTGTCAAAGCAGTTTTATAATACCCGCCCTAATGCGACTATGTCGATGATGGTCGTTTTCCATTCACTGAACAAAGATAGCACGTTGATTTTGGAAATCAATTCTCAGCCAGTGAACTCAAACCCTATACATTAAGAGAGAGAAAGATATAGTGTAGTAATGATAGTAACAAATATATATGACTAAGGGCGGGTATTATAAAACTACTTTGAGAGTTAACTTAAAGTTAACTTCTAGAATTACATGTAATTCAAAAAGTTAACTTCAAGTTAACTGTCAAAGCAGTTCTATAATACCCGCACTAAATAATAATTAAGTATAACAATAGCTAACTCATCGGTGAAGTCGCCGATTAGAATAAAAACGAGGGGTATCTTTGTTTATTTAATGGAAAATGACAATGACCAACATTCAACATAGAATGCTGAATCCATCGGTAGAATTCGATGTAAGCACAAACGTCTGACGACTCACGTATCACGTTATCATAACCACACTTTTGTTTGTTTACCGTTCCATGACGTCATAACCAATTTGAGAGCGTTTTCGCGCCCTTTGTTATATTCAATATTTGAATAATTAATTATTTATTAGTGGTTCAGTATAAAGAGGATTTGAATATGGAAATATACTTCTAGAGTATTTTCCTTCACTTTGTATACATTTTGCATCAAAATAAAATTTTATGCAACTTCCTCATTAGAGACAAGCTGAAATTTGGTAAGAGACTGTGTTTTGGTACCTAAAGGCTGGTTCATGGATGAAAATCTTTTCCGTTTCTGTAATTTAGTCGCTATCTATATCCGTAAGTAATGCATAAGTTGCATGTGTTCAGTGTTTATGCACATTACTTTTCCGTTTCATTTTCTTTATTCTCTATTGAAGATAGTTAACTTTTATCTTTACGGATAAAGTTACGGATAAAATCGACGGCGCCTGCGCAGTAGATGAAAACATCCAAATTTCTCGCCCTGATAAAACCAAACATTATGTCAATTAACATAGGAAATCTTATTAAAACCGTTCGCAGTTTCCCATACACGTCAACAATGTCGTTATTAGAGACTGATAAAAACTGTTAATTTTTGGTCCATGGAATACCTTAAGTTTTACGGAAAAAGAAAAGCTTATGCATAGGGAAAAAGTGAAAGAAACGGAAAAAGAATATATGCATGAACCAGCCTTAATACCATCGATTTACAGGAGGCAACCGATAAGAACTATACCAATTCAAATAGTGGAAATATTAAATACATGGATATTCACATGGGACACATGGCGAGAAAATCAATTGCCAGAACGCCGCCAAAAGGAAACGCTGATGGGGGAAGTGTACAGAAAAGGCCAAGGTCTGATTCCAGTCCTCCTAGTCTTGAGTACGATCGGCAAAAAATTCCTAAACACTCTGCAGAAATCAGACTCAGCCATACCCAAGAAAATAGCGGCGCCACTGAACAAATATACCGGGAAGAGCAAACATCAAACTCAAGTCACAACCTAATAGAATTAGCCTTGGAAGCCTTGGAAAATATTGGTACATTCTCGGAAAAAGCACAGTTTGAAGAAAATGATTTCACGGTAATGAGAATGAGCTGCTTTCAATTGCATAGTATGGTTACCAAACTAGTATATAAACTGGGACAACTAGAAACAGAAAATATGATGCTAAAAAAATACGATACTCCACGCCAAAATCAAGCTGACATAGACCAAATGAACATGGACCCCAAAGAACCCACAGATAGTTGTAAACAAACTGAATTCCTTAAACAAAAAACAACATATGCAACCATTACACAGATACAACCAATACACATTTCTCCAGAAGTGGAAAAAATTGGGACAGCTCAGCCCTGGACCACACCAGAAGTTAAAAAAAAGTTGGAAACGATTATTCGAATAAATAATGTCAACGATCCTAAGGAAACCACACGCCAACTAAAAAATGAGCTGAAAGCAGATGACATAGGTGGTGGATTTAAAAATATAAGACATCTAAAGGATGGAGCAATTGTGGTCGAGGGCTGCAGTGAGGTGCAACAACGAAAACTCAAACAGACACTTCAAAACAGAAATAATATTAAACTGAAGGATCTCAATGAGCAAGATCCAATGTTTGTCATAACTGGGATAGAAAAGGGCTATACTGATGCAGACTTTATTGATGAACTCATAAGGCTAAACCAAGAAATAGAGACTGAGCTACAGGACAAAGTTATGGATAAAATTAAAATTGTGACAAAGAAACAATGCAGAAATCCATTAAAAGAAAACTGGGTTCTTCAAGCTCCGGCAAACATTGCTAAATGGTTTTTAAAAAGAGGAACTGTGACATTTGATTTGGTAAAGGTGTATGTGCAGGAATATTTAAATTTGGCAATTTGCTTCAAATGTTGTGGATTTGGACATGTAGCAAAGTATTGTAAAGAAAAACTGTGCTGTCATAAATGTGGAGAAGAACACGCTGGTGGAGATTGTCAGGCTATACAATGGAAATGCCCAAATTGTAATAAAATGAAATATAAACCAGAAGAAAGTATACATTCCGCTAGAGATATGAAGTGCCCATTATATGAAAAGAGACTATCACAATACAGGAACCACATAAATTATTCTGGCTCTTTTTTACCACAGGCGTAGCAAGTGTGGAACATACCAGGAAGCCTGAGCATAAACTTCCAGAAGTTTCAAACAAAAAAGTGATAAGTATAATTCATCAAAATGTCCAGTCTATTGGGAATTCAATAGATCGCGTCAACGACATGATGAGAGACAATTCAAATTGCAAAATTTTGTGTTTGACTGAACATTGGAAAAGTGCTGAACAATTGAAACATTATGTGATAAATGACTTTAGTCTAATGTCAAAGTTCTGTCGGGAAGAAGGTGAGCATGGGGGATCCGCAGTTTATGTTAGAAAAAATCTAAAATCTAAGGAAAGAGTAGATATTGGGAAAATGGCAGTGAGCGGAGTGTTCGAGTGTGCCGAAGTAGAATGCAGTTTCGGTAAGGCAGTGTCAATTAACATTTGTGTATATAGACCACCCTCAGGGGACTTAACTTTATTTTTGGACGAAGTAGAATGTCTGCTAAAAAAAGTTTTTCAAGAGAACAAATTAATATTTATTGCAGGTGATTTAAATATAGAACTTTTAAAGGACAATAACACAAAAACGGAGCTACTGTCTATATTAAATTCTTTTAATGTAAACCAAACTATTTTCGAAAATACCAGAATAGCAAATAATGCATCAAGCTGTATTGACAATATTTTTACAAATGCTGAGTTTTTTAAAAGTGGGGTGTTTGAGAATTTTCTGTCGGCCCATACTGCACAGAAAATTGAACTTGAGATCATTTCAAATGAAAACTATCCCCCAGTATATGCTAGATTATTTACTGAGGAAAACAAGATTAATTTTCTGAGCAGTTTGAATGAGCAGGACTGGCTAGAAGTGTATAATATACAAAAAAGTAATGTTAATGAACAATGGAATAATTTCATGAACACTGTTTTAGGATTATTTAATCAGAACTTCCCTCGAAAACTGTTAAATAAAAAACCATCAAAAAAGCCTACCTCAGATAGTACCGTATTAGAGTGTAAACGCAGACTAGACAGGCTATTAATGCTGTCGAGATTCGATGTAAACTTTAAACAACTATACAATGAAGAAAAAATATCCTATGATAGAGCATTAATATCACTTAGAAAAAAAAGCTATGAGAATCGCATAAAAAAGTCGGATAATAAGACTAAATGTATGTGGGCAATTTGCAAAGAAATAACAGGAAAAAATTCGAATTTGTCAGGAATCAAGGTCGAGGGAAGTCCTGAAGATATTGGGAACAGTTACAATGAATTTTTATTATCAGTTGTTCCAGAACTTCTGGATAGCTTACAAGATGTCCCCTTTTCTTGCAATTTAAATAACAACGCCCGTTCAATTTTTTTGAGACCGGTAACGCCAAATGAAGTTCTGGAAATTGCTAATAAACTGAAGAACAAGCATAGCAGTGGGATAGATGAACTGCCAACAAGTATTGTAAAGATAGCGGCCCCAGCATTAAAACATATATTGTCATATATAATTAACAATTCTTTTACTTTTGGAGTGTTTCCGGATAACTTAAAGATTTCTGTCATTAAACCATTGTACAAAAGGGGTGATCCGGAAAGTCTAGACAGTTACAGGCCTATAAGCTTACTGTCCGCGTTCTCTAAGTTTTTTGAACAAGCAATGAATATCAGGTTAATGGATTTTTTAACTGACTGTGACATCTTTAGTAACTGTCAACACGGCTTTCTAAAGTATAGATCTACACAAACGGCGATCTTCGAATTTTTAAAACATGTAATGAATCACATTGAAAATGGAGAGTTGGCGCTCGGCATGTTTTTGGATCTATCCAAGGCCTATGACTTTCTAGACAGACATTTACTCATTAGAAAATTGGAATTATATGGTATTAGGGGTAATGCTAAAAAATGGCTAATTTCATACTTACAGAACAGAAAACAATGTGTTAGTATAACAAAAAACGGGAAAACATCAAGATCTAACATGTTGGAAAACAATATCGGAATAGCACAGGGTAGTATTTTGGGTCCTCTTCTGTTTATTGTTTTTGCCAACGATTTGTCTGCTGTTATCACTGAACCATTTCAACATATTGTAAAATATGCAGACGATACAAATCTAATTACAGGAAGTAAAAAAATAGCGGATGTAATTTCGAAATCAAAAATCTTTTTTGAGTTGGTCACAGAGTGGTTTTATAGGAATAGGCTGGTTCTGAATAAAGAAAAAACAAATGCTATTGCTTTTAGCACAAAACAGTCAAAAATAATAAAACCCGAAACGATTGAAATAAACAATTTGGACATTTCAGTCTGTGATAATGTCAAATTCTTGGGAGTTTATATTAATGAGTTTTTAGACTGGTCATATCATATAAATAGCACTGTGAAAAAATTAAACTCAATTTGTTATGGTATACGAATACTAGGAAGATACATGGATGAAAAAACATTAAGAATAACTTACCTGGCAAATTTTGAATCAGTGTTGAAATATGGGATAATTTTTTGGGGGAGGCATAGTTTGGCACAAAGCGTATTTGTCGCGCAAAAACGGGTAATAAGAGTAGTTAAAAAGAAAAAGTATTTAGAAAGTTGTAGAGGTGAATTTAAAAACTTAGGAATAATGACTGTTTATGCAATGTATATTTATGAATGTTTATTGTTCTTTGTTAAAAACAGGGAGCGTTTCGGAATTAAATGTCAAAGCAGATATGAAACGCGAACATTGGAAGTGATGTACCCAACACACAAACTTACACTGACTGAAAGATGCCCCCACTATATGTGTTTGAAGTTATTCAACGCCTTGCCTCAAGAATTAAAGACAATAAGTGCATCAAGGATATTCAAAAAACGCCTAAGGAAATACTTGGTGGAATTAGAACCGTATAGTTTAAAAGATTTTTGTAGTAATTTGTAAAATTGAAGCAGCATTTGTTTTCTGACGCCGTTTCACTTTGTGTCCATGTTCCATGTAAACATAATTTGAAATATAGCTATTTATTATTATTATTATTATTATTATTATTATTATTATTATTAATACCTTCTGAAACTCCAGCGCCGATGAGGAATTGAACCCGTCACACTAAAACCACCCCTTAAGTCGGGTGAAATCTACCTTCTTATACATTTTTCTTAATAACTCCAAAACTAAGCATTAAAAATGTCAGGAGAGAAAAATTGTAGAGTAGAAAATTTCCCACCAAATAGGTATGCAGCAAATTTTTGCAGATGTTCAGTATGGCGTAGATCGAAAGTATATAATTGAGGATGGGTACAAAATTATTTACAATGAGGAAACTTACAACAAATGTGATGGGGTTGTTGTACTTACTGATAAAAGAAACATTAAAATATAGTCACAATTTTAAAAATATAGGTGGAGTTAGATGTATCGAACTAGAAATTGAAGAAACAAAAAATAAAGTCTGTGTAACTTGTATTTATAGATCCCCAGCAATCGATGAGAGAGTATTCTTAGAGAATTTTGCGGATTATTTATATTCAGGTAAAAATATAAAAAGGCATATCATTGCAGGGGATATTAACTTTGACATTTTAAAAAATGATAGGCAAAAAACTGAAAGATACAAAACAATTCTTACATCTTTCGGCTTCATATCTTATATCAACAAATATACAAGACCCGTTTCAAAAACTTGTCTTGATCACTTTTTTGTAAAAGGAGATCAAAATTTTAAAAAAATAGACTCGTATGTTATAAACTACAAAATAACAGATCACTGTCTCACTTTAATTTCATTAACCAGCGACTGCAGTGACGAAAATCAAAAAATCCTACAACCTCATAAAAAATTTATTAATTACAAGCAACTTAAAATTGATATTATGTCAGATCCTTCGGTCCAGGTTTATCAAGAGACACAGTACATGTACACAGAGCCATTTTAAATTTTGAAAATATTCTTCAGTTCCTTATAAACAAAAATACATAGATTATAAAAATATCTAGAAAAAAAAAATCCCAAAAATCAGTGGCTTACCAAAAGCATTCTTAAAACTATTAATATAAAAAATTACATGTATCAGGCAGTTTTAAAAAATCCTCAGAATATGGATCTAAAAACTAGATACAATAAACCTAAAAATCAGGTAGATAGGGAAATTAAAACATCAAAAAAGTCATTCATGCCAAAACTTTATAGAGAAAAATAAAAATAAAGCGATAGCCTTATGGAAAAACGTATATCAAAGTTGTAACAAAACCAAAGAAAAAACAGTTGTTAGGGAAATTAAAACACAAAATTCTCAAATATTGACCGATTTCTATCAAATGGCTGATAAATTCTTTTGTGACATTGGTAAAAATTTGGCCCAGAAATTGAGAAGCCCCTTGAAATACGTTGACCAGTTAAAATGGAATGATTAAAGTTTTCATTTGCTCAAGAAAGTTTCATTTTTTGAGGTGTAAAATGTTATTAAGGAACTGAAGTTGAAAAAATCTCCTGGACCTGATTAAATAAGAGCAGAAACTTTGAAAGAACTAGTTTATTAAATTTCTCCTATATTGACGTAGGTATTTGATTAATTTTTCACTTAGTATAGAGGGTTTTCACTTAGTTAGTTATTAAAAAAAAATAGTTACTTTCCTTGGATAAAATAAAATTTTGTCAGGCAGGGAAGCATGCAGTTACGGTTTAGACAAGGTAGATCAACTGAAGATGCAATAAGAAATTTATGCGAGCAAATGTACGAAGCAGTAGATAAAAAACAAGCTTCCTTGTGCATCTTCATTGATCTAAAAAAGCGTTTGATACTGTTTGTCACCAAAAATTAAGCAAAAATCTTGAGAAAATTGGATTCAGGGGAAGCCCTTTAAATTTGTTCAAGAGCTATCCTCCCTCCGTGCGGCTACTATCCATAATAGTAGATGACGTCAAACCCTTTTTTTTTTAATGTTGATTTGGGCTGTCCGTCTATTTTCTGAAAAAAAAATGGCAACCCTATATGTTTCTTAAGATTATTATAGGAACATCGCAGCAAAAATCATATTACCTTGCATTTTTTGGGACTTACACCTCAATTGAAATTATTACCAGAAGTTTCTTGATCTTGATACGAATGACTACAAGCTCTGTGATTAGAGCAATTTAACCTATCAGATTATTTTAATAAAATAAAACACTCGAAGCGAGTTTTATAAACGAATCGAGTTTTATTATTTTGATAAAATAATACTTGATTAGGCTCGGAGGTGAGAGTTCTGGATTTTTTGCTGACGTTTCGGTACCAAAAAATTATGATTATTGTCAAAAGTCTGGCACGACATTAGCCAAATTTGTAATTTTTGCTTGATAACTCAAATTCGAGTATTCAAACAAATTTACGAAAAAAACGAACAATTTTCTGCCTTTTTTATTTTTTAAATGTTCCATCCCCCAAGATTTGACAACGGTAACAGATTTGGTACCGAAACGTCAGCAAAAAATCCAGAACTCTTACCTCCGAGCCTAATCAAGTATTATTTTATTAAAATAATAAAACTCGATTCGTTTATAAAACTCGATTCGAGTGTTTTATTTTATTAAAATAATCTGATAGGTAAAATTGCTCTATTCATAGAGCTTGTAGTAATTCGTATCAAGATCAAGAAACTTCTGGTATTAATTTCAATTGAGGTGTAAGTCCCAAAAAATGCAAGGTAATATTATAAACCCACCTCAAACATACAGACATTTGTTAAAAATCATATTTCCAAATTGTTATTACGGATTTATTATGTTTTTTCTATTATTTTATACCTATATTGTTTTGCAGCTAGGTTGGTAGGTAGGTACAATTTATTTTTGAAATATACCTCTACTATCAGAAAGATTAAATAGGTAACGGGTCTTAAAAAAGCCAATCAAAGATTGCTTTGATTAGGGAAACGTATGTCGCATTATTGTTTCTTTATTGGTCAGGATTTTTGACATGACACTTTGACATTAAAGTTCATTGAGAAAATTAAAGAAAAATATTGCTGAGACATATGTTTAAAAAACCATAGCAATCTTTGATTTGTTTTTTTTTGAAGACCCGATACCTACCTTAGTACCTACTCAGTTTTAAAAAATTTTAAAATTGGGTAACTGGATAAATACCAGTTGATTATTCATTTATGAATAAGATCCCATAATAAATCCGGTGACCACATTTGAATTTCATCATAAACTAATAATTTTTATTAATCACGTCCATTGTTTTAATTTCTGGCATTCCACATTCCACCTGGCTCTTATCTGAAAGCTTGAATGCATGGAACCTACCATGGAAGTTTCACGACAAAAATTATTTAGTTTATTGCAAGTCGCGAGTGAGGACGTGACAAATATTTTTGAAAATGAGTGACAAGAATAAAAAATGGTCATGTGCATATTGCACTTACGAAAACTACCCTTCTGATATTAAATGTAAAATGTGCAATATTTACCCCTTAAGTGGTGAGCTGGGTGGTAAGTAATAGGGGCGTTTAAATAAATATCTTTAGTTTTATTAAATTGATATTTCTTTTAGGGGATGAACTAGAGAAAAAAACACCATTTGTAGCCGGAGCTTTAGTGGAGAAAATTGAAAATATTGCATATTTGAAAGGACCTCAGTGTGAAAATACCAGTAACTATGTGGATAGTGTGGCTGGCATAAGAAGTGAGAGCCCACCCACTGCATTAAGTCCCCACGAACATATTCAGCCTCTCAGAATATCAGAAAATTCTGATTTGGCCCAATGTTTTTCCAGAAACAGCAGTCCAACATCGAGTTTATTCATTTCGGAAAATAGAAGCAGAACCTCACAAACCATCTGGAAGTGTCACATATGTACTTATGAAAATTGGCCCAATTCCAGTAAATGTGCAATGTGTGGAACTATGAATAATCAAACTCCTAATGCGATAATAGAAGATTATATTGATCAGATTGATATTTCATCTCTAAATAATTTGGAAACTGAACGCACGCAAACACAAATGGAAGGTAATAAAGATTCAAAATGGCTCGATGCTTGTTTGGGAGTTGTGAAGGGGGATCCAAAACCTGTCGAAGTTTATCTGTCCTCTGGAGGAAATCCTGCTAGAACTTTAACAGCCTCTGAGTGTACCCTACTTGATAGAAAATCAGACTTTGATGTTGGCCACACTTTAGTGCATCTTGCAATGAAATTTGAAAGGGAAGACTTATTAGCAGTACTTCTCTCCCAAATTGAAGGATCTACAGGATCAGCAATTAAAATGGTACCAAGTTATGTCGCATCGGATTTGGCAGCTGAAATAAGAAAACACTTTGCCAGTTCAATGATACAAGGAAAAGGAACATTTCCTTGCCATTATGTCACCGAATTTCCAACTTTTGTATTACCAGCAGAAGTTGACTCGCTTCCTCTTGCCGTCCAAAAACAATTGATGGCTGAGCTGTTGGATAAAAACGTTCAAGAAGAATTGGAAGCTGGTGATGTAGCTGCTATAAATTGGGCACACGGTGCAGGGGTTTGCCGATTACACGCACTTTGGAACAGGTAAGATATGCTTTCTGTTAAAACCAAAATGGAAATTTCCTTGTATGTGCCAATCTGTGCATATCTTTCTTATTGTGTTGACTTGTCCCTTGTCCATATTTTGACATGACAAACATCATTATAACCTATATTCTTGAGGAAGAAGTCCATCTTTTAACGCTAATATCTCAGTTGATTTGTTTACTCTTATTATTTGCTGCAAATTCAGCTTTTGCAATCACATCAGACCAAGCATCAGACATTTCTCAATAAGCTATCATCTTATTATCTTATACGAGTAAAAATTGTATGTATGTATGTATTTTCAGTCATGCTATCTTGGCTGTAACAATTTTCTCGATAGTTGGTATTTAAGGGTTTTCCAACCTCAGGAATCCAATGGGCTTAGTCAAATTTTCCGGAAAACTCGTGTCAACTATCAAATGTGACAGATGCAGATTTTTGAACCATTTCTTCGCAATGGATTTTGCTGAAATTTTGCATACACTTTAAGTTCGGGTGATAATACATTTTAGACCAAAAATGACAGGTGTCAACTGCGACAGGTGCAGATTTTTGAACCATTTCTTCGTAACGGATTTTGCTAAAATTTTGCATACACTCTAAGTTTGGGTGATAATTCATTTTAGACCACTAATGACAGATATCAACTGTCAAATGTGACAGGTGCAGATTTTTGACCCATTTCCTCGCAACGGATTTTGCTGAAATTTTGCATACATTTAGGTGATTTTGGAGCATTTTAGGGAATGTAGAAGGGCTTTTAGAGATTTTATAGAATTCTTAGAGATTTCAACAGATTTTGGGGGATTCCAAAGGATTTTTGGGAATTTCAAAGGAATTTTTTTTTAGGAATATAATGATTTTATAAGATTTTGCTGGATTTTTTTTGTTCTAATAAAATTTTGTCACATTTTGTTAGATTTTTAAAGATTTTCAGAGATTTTACGTAGATCTTACGAGTTTTTCTGGGATTTTGACCAACAGGGCATACACTACTTGTCCCCCCCCCCCCTTAAATTTTTTATAGGTAAACAAATTGGGCTAATGACGCCGAAAACAAATTTTTCAATAAATCTAGGTTCAGGTTGTGTGGTAATGGGTAACTTGATGACGCATCTGATCTGGGGTACCTTATAGAGATTTGCATTATGTTGAGGCACCCCAGATGACGTCATAAAGCTACCAGGCAACCTACCTTTTTCGCCTCTATCAAACAACCTTGCAATAAATAACATCTCTGGCAAGTAAACAAAATGGCGCTGATTCTCATGTCGGCCGCCTTGGGCCATTTGCACACAGAAAAAAGAAACTATTTAAATCAACTAAGTTTTGCGTTCACTGAAATAAATATAGTTCAATTTGATACTGTCACGGCTTTGGATAGCCTGACAGAAATCTTGGGTTCGTTTCGTTTATTCCAAAATCAAAGTCCAATTAACACAGCAATCAGCAATAATTTATTCCACATAACTATACACTTTGACACTAATTAACAACTAAACTTTTCACAACTCGCAACAATAATCACTATTGTTTACTGTTTCGTGGGTTATGGGATAGGCAAGAAAAGACTAAAGTATTCTTTGGGACGTTTCGGTGCTGTATTGCGCCGTTTTCAACCCTATTGTAACAAAACGCACTGTTATTAATCATATTATGCAAAGAAATGAAAAGCTTAACCACTTACGTTAGAAAATTAAGTCAAAAAGCCTGGCTTATTTTTGGTGTGGGTGTGAACAATATCAAAATCTCAATGCTAGTATACATCTCCCAATCGTGCAGCACTAGGTGATTGTTGTAATTATTTCGCATAATAATAATTATTGGCAATGATCGGGTCGATTTTTTAAAATTATTTGTTTATACTAAAAAGTTTGGTTATGGTATGGAAGGCAATTAAGCTGCATTCACACAACACGGGGCGCGTTCAGATTGAAGAGTCTGGGCGACGTCCAGTGCAGAGCGTACCCGATAGAGAGTGCACTCCGAGTGTGCCTGGCGATTCGCCCAATCTGAACGGCCAAGACGCATTCTCTCCTCATAACATCACTATTTATGGGATGCTTTGATTTTGATTTTGTTGCCTTTTCAAAATTCACTGTGTGTTCGTGATTCTAACATTTTTGTAAAATAAGAAAAAAGAAAATTCAAAGATAATCAACTCTTATTTTATTTTATTTTGATTTTTTTTGGTACCTCTTAACCCTTAATTCTTATTTTAATTTATTTCCTATTTTATTTTATTTGTTGGATAAACTCGCCATAACTCCCAACAATAATATTTACAATATTTGCCTTTATTATTGGTTAGAACATAAACATAACACAAACGCGCATGCGGGGCAAATTTTATCTTACTATTTTATGGGATGCAAAAGTGTGCGTCTGGGTGTCGTCAGGTAAAAATCTACTGACAATCTGAACGGCTGGGTAAATTTTACCCAAGGCAATCTGAACGGTCAGAGCGCGCTCGGGCGACCAGGGTTGCCAGATGGTTATAACTAATTTCCCCCAAAGGATTTCAAAAATACCCCAAAAATCACTGTTTGCCAACTAAAATCCCCCAAATAAATAAATATAGATTTATTCTCGACTCATACTTGCAAAAAAAAAAAAAAACAAATTCGTTAAATATTTTAAAATAAAACTCATACCCTTACCACTTTTTTATTTGTTTATATTTTTCTAATCCCAAAAATAAAATGACAATTGACAAATGACAAATGAAATAAAATGTTGTGACTGGTGACAGAACAGATAAGTACAGTTGTACCAAGAAGTTTGGATAGTTTATTATTATATTATTAAGCTGTATTAAAATTTAGAATACAGCAACTTAGAGCACTACGCACTATAGCCGCAAAGAAATGCAAAACGCAAAATAAAAAATAAACAATGCAAGCAACGTCGGTCGTTGGGGATTCCCCCGATCCGATTTGTCAAGTCAATTGTCATTTGTCATTACAAATTAAAATAAATCTAGAACTTAGCGTTTGCGTTCCTCCCGAGAAGAAGCAAACTGTATCATTTTTATTGGAACTTGATTGAAAAAATAGATGGCGCAGTTGTTTTAATACATTTTTTACTTTAGTTTTATTCATTGAAATATACCCAATTTCCCCCAATAGCGAAAATTCTTACCCCCAAAAAATCCCCCAGAAAAAACTATCCCCCAGATTTTCCCCCATCTACTTGAAAATCCCCCAAATTTGGGGGAAAATCCCCCAATCTGGTAACACTGCGGGCGACAACCGACGTTCAATCTGAACGCAGCCCAGTAGGACGCACATGCACATCGTGTACGGCCATCAGCCACGTCATAATACAGTGCTACATCCTACATCACCCCCACAACAATTGCGAGACGTTCACTAAATTAGATTACAATAAAAAAAATAAAAAATAAAAATAAAATAAAAATGAATATAAACAAAACATTCTCACTTTTACCGACACAAAATTGTCATTAGTTAAGTAATGATCTTAAAAAATATAATATATAAAAATTTCTTTCTTTAAAAGTATTAAAAACTGCTAGTTGGACTAACGACATTACGAACAGATTTAAAAAAATATATATAAAATATTGAAACAATTTCCACTAAAATTAACAATTAGAAAATCACAGGAACATACATGCTATCACAGTGCAAACAATTATCACTCTCTATTAGTACCAGAACAAAATAAAAACCTTACTAAGAAACAACAATTACCCCACCAAATTTATCAACATATCTATCAACAAATTTAACAATAAAACACCATCCCTCCGAGATAATTCTAAAAAATACTACAAATTTCCTTACATTGAAGGCTTATCCCAACAAGTTAAACGTTGCTTCAAAGACATGAATACAGAATTAGCATTTTACAATGTAAAAACCACAAAGAAGTTCTTTACTAGATTGAAAGACTCTACTCCCATTGGTAAACAATCTAATCTTATATACCATATTCCCTGTGAATATGGAAAAGCTATGTTGGACAGACTAAACAATATCTGGATAAGCGTATCAAACAACACAACAATGACTGCAGGAATCACAACAGATATGATGAGGAGAAAACAGCCCTGTCCAAACATCATTTTGAGCTCTAACACAATTTCCGATTTCAGGACACAACTATTTTAGATAACGAGCCAAACTATTCAAAAAGACTTATCAGTGAAATGATACAGATACATTTCCATGACACCATCAATTTAAGAACTGACGTGAGGGGTCTGTGTACTTTATACTTACTGCAATATTTTAGATAAGTACAAATTTCAAATTAACAAAAAATAATTATATCTTAACACAAAATACCTACCAGGTACTAATAGAGAGGGATAATTTTTTGCACTGTGATAGCATGTATGTTCCTGTGATTTTCTAATTGTTAATATTTTATATATATTTTTTTTAATCTGTTTGTAATGTCGTTAGTTCAACTAGCAGTTTTTAATACTTTTAAAGAAAGAAATTTTTATATATGTATTATATTTTTTATGATCATTAACTAATGGCAATTTTGTGTCGGTAAAATTGATAATGTTTTGTTTATTCATTTTTATTTTATTTTTTAAATTTTTCGTTTTTTTTTTTATTGTAATTTAATTTAGTGAACGTCTCGCAATTGTTCTGGGGGTGATGTAGGATAGGGATAACAAACTATTGATAGGAATATCGATACTATCGATATTTTTTTCATTTTCGATAGTATCGATAGACCTGTACCACTATCGATAGTTCCAAATGGCCGGTTTCTCAATAGCGAGTCACCTCCGAGTTGGTTTTAACTTCAGGGTAAGCGAGCCCAGTTGCAATAATTGTATTCCTTTCACACCTAGGAGGAACTCTGGAATAGCTCCGTAGCGTTATGCGCTTATTCCTTTCGAAAAATGTTGCACCACGAGGCAGTGACCACGTATTTCTTCCTTTCAAATCGGGGTCGACTAACACCGGAGCGAGTAGCTCGAGTGTTCCAAACTCTTGAGGGCCGGTTTCTCAATCAATAGCGAGTGAATATAAAGAAATCTGTAGCTGTTTTGAGAAATCTGTAATTATTTTTTGGGGGTAGACATGCTGTGCTGCCAATTTTTAATTTTTAGGTTAAGAGGGCTGCGTTCAGGAATGGCTACAGCCAAGCCAAAATTGGCATTTTGCGTTCGCGTTCGGCTCTAACCTACGTGGTGCGGCATTACCGGAGGAGGGGGAAAAGTAGGTTTTGGCATTAGCATTGCCGTCTTTGAACGCACCCCAGGAATGGCGAGCAATGTGACGAGTGACTTTCATGACTTGATTAGGCATTCCAGGTTAATGTCATAACCGATCCGCCATATTAGTTTGGGGGGCACACAAAAGCCAAACATAACCTGATTCAATGTTAAACCAAGAATTTTCAATCTATTTTGTGAAGATGCCTTCTTTTTGCTGCGTTGTTAGGTGCTCTAGTAGAGCGGAAAGAGATAAAGAAAGGTTTTTCAGGATCCCAGCAGCATTAAGAGATCTAGGGAATCGTCTAAACGAGCTAAAAAAGGAACGACGAAATCTGTGGATTAAATTCCTCAAAAGGAGAGATTTAACTGAAACGTTTCTGAAAAATGGTCGTATTTGTTCAAAAAATTTTGTTAGTGGTAAGTATTATGACTGTCTTGTTAAAATACAAAAACACATTTATATCGAAAAATTGGTTTGTTTCTACAAGTAATATTTACTTTTAATACCTTTTAGGTAGTCCAGCAGAACTTGAATAACCCTTTATACGCCTTCAACTGCAAGCCTGTGTAGTAACTGTGGGTGTGGGTCAAATATTCGGATAAATCCAAAATTGAAACCTCTGGCAACTCATTGATGCTTAAAGTAAACTCATTAGGTAGAAGTTTATAAGGATCTATATTGGCAATTATTTGTATTTTTTGGTCATACCGACATTTCACATCACTAGCTAACGATGAATAATAGTCAATGTTAGCCATTCTACCAAAAAAACAACTTAAAACTTATTGAAAGAATTTAAGAACGCAAAAATTCGGAAACACAATCTGAAAGAACGGTGTAAATAATGATCAAGGCTTTGTTTGCCCCCCAGCGGACCTGTCAAAGTCACGTGACCTGGAATGCCTACTAGGGGTTGGAGGTTAATGTTTATTTAAGGTTATGATGTTATTGTTGTCATTTGATAAATTTATTTCGTAATTAATTAGAAATTTGGTTACTTTGGTCAGGGCAAACTATCGATAGTACAATCGATAGTTAATATCGATAGATAAGTCATTCTATCGATATCACTATCGATAGTTTTTTTTTCGATAGTTTGTCAACCCTAATGTAGGATGTAGTACTGTATTATGACGTGGTTGATCGCCGTACACGATGGGCATGTGCGTCCTACTGTTGTTGTGTGAATGCATCTTAATTGCCTTCCATAACCAAACTTTTTCATATAGGGCAATCCAACGACCTGTCCAAATGAAATTCAAAATGGAGGCCAATGCCTTTTTATTTAAAAAAAATGCCGTTTTATTGCGATTTTTGATTTGTATAAAGTCTGTAGTGTTGATTTTTTGGAAAATGCATAGGTTATGTATTGTACTTCGTTGTGGGAGCCGTTTTTATCGCGAAAAAGTCTTGTTTCATGCCGTTCCTGCATAGACAAAACACAGGTTTTTAACGAAGAAAAATGATTTATCTGTACTTTGTGAGGGCTTCATGGATTGTAGAAAAGGAGAAACAAACTTACGAAATCCATATTAAAAAACCAAAAAGTCTCTCTAGATAAATGGTGTATGGATCCAATAAGCCATTTACTATCCTCCACATCAGCTTGTGTCGATAGGTACCTTATTGATTAGCAGACAAATAAAATATAAAATATACATCAGGATTCAGGATTTGGTTAAGAAAAAACTAAACAGGAAACAAATCCTGGATAGTACCTACCTAATTGTTTAGTAGGTAAAGGTTTGTCACAAAGAAATCATAACTTTTGCAAACATCCGGGTTTTCCACTAATAATTTCTTAAACTAAAAACTTTCCATCTTTAAATACGAAAATTATCCTTCCAAACACTAGAAAATCATCTTAAAACACCACAAAATACACAAAAAAACAGTTTTTTTAATGAAAAATGTCAGGGTTGTTTGAATTAAATTTATGACACCAATTTTTTGGCATTGACCATGCATTGACCGCCATTTTGTTTGGATTTTTGTTTGGATTGCCCTATAGGGCAATCCAACGACCTGTCAAAAAGAAATTCAAAATGAAGGTGAATGCCTTTTTATTTTAAAAAAATGCCGTTTTATTGCGATTTTTGATTTGTATAAAGTCTGTAAAGTGTTGATTTTATGGAAAATGCATACGTTATGTATTGTACTTAGTTGCGGAAGCCGTTTTAATCGCAAGAAAGTCTCGTTTCATGCCGTTTCTGCAGAGACAAAACACAGGTTTTTAACGGAGAAAAACGATTTGTCTGTACTTTGTAAGGGCTCTATGGATTGTAGCAGAAGAGAAAAAATCTGACGAAATCCATATTGAAAAACCAAAAAGTCTCTCTACATACATGGTGTATGGATCCAAGCGATTTATTATCCTCCACATCAACTTGTGTCGATATACCTTGAATAGCAGACAAATAAAATATACCATATACTTCAGGATTTTGTTAAGAAAAAACTAAACAGGAAACAAATTCTGGATAGTACCTACCTAATTGTTTAGTAGGTAAAGGTTTGTCACAAAGAAATCATAACTTTTGCAAACATCCGGGTATATTCCACTAATAATTTCTTAAACTAAAAACTCTTCATCTTAAAATACGAAAACTATCCTTCCAAGCACTAGAAAATCATCTAAAAACACCACAAAATACACAAAAACAGTTTTTTGATGAAAAATGTCACGGTTGTTTGAATTAAATTTATGGCGGGAATTTTTTGGCATTGGCCGCCATTTTGTTTGGATTGCCCTATTAGGCAATCCAAACCACGTGACACTCAAGATGGCGTGGCGGCCACACATGGTCTAAAAAACACAAAAAAATATCTAGTTTCTGCCCGATCTAGGGCGGGTATTAATCATAAAACTGCTTCGACAGTTAACTTAAAGTTAACTTTTTGAATTACATGTAATTCCAGAAGTTAACTATAAGTTAAGTCTCAAAGTAGTTTTATAATACCCGCCCTTAATAGTTTAGGTACCTATAGTCAACAAATATTTTATTAAATGATCAAAATCAAAGTTGCAAGCAAAACTCCAAGCAAAATTATTTAAAATACGCATAAAAACATATTCAAAACAAACTTGCTTGGCCGCCACGCCATATTGAATTTTCCGTTTTGACAGGCGGATTGGATTGCCTATAAACAAATAATTTTTAAAAATCGCGGATCATTGCCAATGGGTACATTCAGTTGGTGCCAGCGGCTTAGTTCAGCCACTCAGCAGGAACTTTATTCTCGAAACAGGGGAGCAGCGCTCTCATTGGAACGAAGTCTTTGTCGTCCGGCTGTTCCTTGGCTTCGAGAATAAAGTCCCTGCTGAGTGGCTGAGCTTAGCCGCTGGGACCGCCTGAATGTACCCAATAATTATTATGCAAAATAATTACAACAATCACCTAGTGCTGCACGATTGGGAGATGTATACTAGCATTGAGATTTTGATATTGTTCACACCCACACCAAAAATAGGCCAGGCTTTTTGACTTAATTTTCTAACGAAAGTGGTTAGGCTTTTCATTTCTTTGCATAATATGATTAATAACAGCGTGTTTTGTTACAATAGGGTTGAAAAAGGCGCAATACAGCACCGAAACGTCCCAAAGAATAATTAGTCTTTTCTTGCCTATCCCATAACCCACGAAACAGTAAAGAATATCTATATAATGGAAGGATACGAAAACCAAACAACAATAATCACTATTTAACTCGTATCACAGTCAAACTTTAACTTAAAAACTACAAAGCAATAGCGGCCTTTATATATCCCTAAATCTATTCCTGTAAAATCTAGAATACACACGATAATCTTATTTTCCCAATTAAAGTAGAATAATTCGCTAGATTCAAGGATATTCGACAGCGAATGCCTAAGATTATTGACAGCCTGGCGGACGCCACATTGCCCTCCTCTTAAGGTTGATCGCCCCGATCAACTTCACGCCTATGATATTTCGTTAACCTGTCCAGATGTACAACTTTCATCTTACTCCTGGTGTTGTGTTGAACTCGATAAACCAAATCATTGATCCTCTTGATTATTTTGTAGGGTCCTTCCCATGCTGAAGATAACTTCGCCGACACTCCTTTCTTTCTTGCTGGATTATACAACCACACTAAATCACCTTCTTGAAATCCGGCCGAATTGGCTTTCAAGTCGTATCTGGTATTCATCCGGTCACTGGCCAGCTGAATGTGCTCCCGAGTAAATTCGCGTATTCCCAGAAGTCGTGCCCTTACTTCGTCGGCATAATCTCGAATTTCTTTTCGATCTTCTTCGGGTACTCCAAACATCAGATCGCAAGGTAACCTGAGTTCCCTTCCAAAAACGATTCTAGCCGGACTTTCACCTGTTGAATCGGGAACAGCTGCTAGTTGCTCTGTAAGCCATTAAAAATAGAGGCAAATGCTTGTCCCAATCTTGCTGGTTCCTTGCGACCACTTTTGTCAGGTGTTCCTCTATGGTCTTATTAAATCGTTCTACGATGCCATCAGACTGTGGATGTAAAGGTGTTGTCCTGGTCTTACGGATTCGGATGAGTGTTTAGATTTAGCCTCTTTTTGGATTTTACAAACGACTCTTTGTCCTCAATATCCTGGAATTCGATTTTAATAGGACAGGATTTCTTGGGATCGTTGCCCAGGCGAAAAGCCGAAAAGGTGTCATTCAAGTTTACATCTAGCTTTGTAGCAAATTTTTTTATAACTTCTTTTAGATTTTCATTAGCGTAAGTTGGTACTCTCTGAATAATTACATTTTTCTCCAGTTCTCGCTGCTCCCATTTATTAATTTGTTGTTTTATAGTTACCAGCTCCTTTTCAAATTGAACATTCTTCGCCTCTTGCTCCTCATACTTCTTAAAAAGCACATCATATTTGCTCTCCATAGTACACAGTTTCTCCATGACATCAGCAAGGGAATAATCTTTTGCTGCAGACGTTTTTTTGCTCTTGTTATCTTGCTTACATGGATCACAAATCCAGGGGTCCTTAGACTCGCTAATTTGAAAATAGGCCCTCTGCGAAAGTGACACACAGACTCTGTGCTTCCAACTTTCACAGGATTCACAAAAAACACCCTGCTGGTCATCTTGTACAATCTTTTTGCAGATATTACACGTTGTACCTTTTGGCATATTGGCAACAGCGGCACAACACGTTCACTTAATGAACCTTGAAAAGCGGATTGTACACTGAATTTCAAAGAAAAACACGATGTTTTTCTACTCCCACACTTTGAAATATGTCCAAGACACTTATGCGACTGTTTCCTATAATTAATTTAAGTTTTAAAACTACAAAATAACCACAGCGGAAAAACTCAGCATGCACCACTTGAATGCCATAATATTTGACATTCATATTTAGTATAATTTTTATTCTTTTAATAACGGGCGATATTTTTACCTTGCGCAACAATGTGTAGACGTTGGAGGATTTGTAATGCAACCTGACAACACTGGCAATTTGGGAAGCGCGGACCCGGAAGCAGTGTTACCAGATTGGGGGATTTTCCCCAAATTTGGGGGATTTTCAAGTAGATGGGGGAAAATCTGGGGGATAGTTTTTTCTGGGGGATTTTTTGGGGGTAAGAATTGTAAGAATTTTCGTTATTGGGGGAAATCGGGTATATTTCAATGAATTAAACTAAAGTAAAAAATGTATTAAAACAACTGCGCCATCTATTTTTTCAATCAAGTACCAATAAAAAAGATACAGTTTGCTTCTTCTCGGGATGAACGCAAACGCTCAGTTCTAGATCTATTTTAATTTGTAATGACAAATGACAATTGACTTGACAAATCGGATCGGGGGAATCCCCAACGACCGACGTTGCATTGTTTATTTTTTATTTTGCGTTTTGCATTTCTTTGCGGTTATAGTGCGTAGTGCTCTAAGTTGCTGTATTCTAAATTTTAATACAGCTTAATAATATAATAATAGACTATCCAAACTTCTTGGTATAACTGTACTTATCTGTTCTGTCACCAGTCACAACATTTTATTTCATATGTCATTTGTCAATTGTCATTTTATTTTTGGGATTAGTGGTGAGGGGATGAGTTTTATTTTAAAATATTCAACGAATTTGTCTTTTTTTTTGCAAGTATGAGTCGAGAATAAATCTATATTTATTTGGGGGATTTTAATTGACAAACAGTGATTTTTGGGGTATTTTTGAAATCCTTTGGGGGAAATAGTTATAACCATCTGGCAACCCTGCCGGAAGTGGGGAAATGGCAGTTTTCATGGAGCACTGGCTAGTAGAGTACTCCCTGTTTTGATGCGAGAGCGCGTGTAAGCAGAAAGGGGAAAATAATTCGCAAGACGTGCGAAAAAGCCGTAGGGACAATAGGAAGACGTTCTGTTGTTTCCTAACCAGAGTTTATTTGTAAAGTCGTGGAAGTGATCGTTTTACGATTAAATAAGACGGTGATTGTGTCTACAATCTAATTAGGAAGTAGTGCATTCTATTGTTTAGAAGAGCCGCGTGCTGCGGATTGTAAGAGTGTCTTGCCCGATTATTTAGTGTCTTATCTGTATTAAATTTCATCTTAAAGTATCCGGCGTGCCTTATTTGAAGTCCAAAACCCCTAGACAACAATAAATTAACCTATATTTTTGGGGGCTCAACCCGGATAGACACTAAATCGGAGTGCAATAAACTGTTGTGGCATTGGAAATAGGGTTGTCACTTTCTTTAAAAGTGAAAAAAGGACATTTCAAAAAAAAAATCTTAATGCAAGTAAAATGGTCGCGAAAGGGAGTTAAAAAAAATGAATATTTAAGCTCATCTCGAAAAATAGTGGTACTTGGTGGTACTATAGGGCACTCCAACGAACTGTCAAAAACGGAATAAATATGGCTTCTGTTGGATAAACAAACCTAAGTTTACCGTATCCTTATGGAAATTTGAGGTGTTCCAATACAATTTTGTTAATTTTATGTATTGTAATGCCCGCATTTTGCTGTGTGGTAAATTGTAGCAGTAGTGCTAGTTGCTCGGCAATCCTCAATCCTCAGAGTTCTCGACTTGTAATTAAATAGGTATAATAATCGCCTATTCTTTAAATTTATACGTCTGTGTAGTTTGTTATATTATAAAACAAAAGATATAAAATGAGTGAACTCATGGTGAAGTCAGTTCAAAATATGAAAAACGCAATAAAATTATCAGGAAAAAATTTAAAACGCCTTTTCGAATAGTACTAAATAGCACAAAGTATATGGGCAACCGGCTGGTTTCTCCTGCAGCGGCCATTAAAACCGATTTTTTGGACTACCCTATTGAAATAGTTTTTAAAAAGGACATTTTAAGGTTTAAAAAGTCACAAGGACAATTTGTTTGAAAAAAAGACTGTCTTTTTCAAAAAAGGACAGGTGGCAACCCTAATTGGAAATATCATCATTCAGTGATTTATTGTACGAAAGTGGGCGAAAGCCGAAAAGCCTTGTTGGCTTGCTGCGAGGAGCCGGCGTTTTCCGTTTTCTCACCAAAAACTAATGGCGATTGGCGACGGCAATGTCCGCCATTATTTCGAGTATTTATTGGAACGAGGTGACGCCTTGTGTTGAGGCTAGCGGCCTTGTACCGAGGCTAGAAGCTACCAGAGCCGCTTTCCAGTATGGGAGTGTGACGCCCGGAGCTACTCGGGGCGTTGAGCCCCCGAGCTGTACGTACGCGTCAACCTATCAGCTGTCACATCCGCGGGTGGCTATTTATCTATTTATTTCTTGTTATATCTCAAGATTGAACATTTTAAAATATATAGTTTTGATTCTCTTTCATTTTTGATAAATAAAAAAACAAACTGCACAAACAAACAGATAATTATTTTTAAAATTTGACATATTCGACACTAAGACAGGCGTCTCACACTATGATACTGGAACGGTACAAATCTAGTGCGTGACGCCCCCGAGGTGCTCTAGAGCGCGCCAGAGCGCGCCAATGTGCATACTGGAAAGCGGCTCAGGAACGAGGTGACGCCTTGTGTTGAGGCTAGCGGCCGTGTACCGAGGCTAGAAGCTACGTGGAGAGAGAAGCACGAAGAAACAGCGCAACTGGCGCGCAGTGGAAGTTGAAACTGCTGAAAGGTTTGACGTTTGAGTTTTTCCCATCAGCTGTTTCAAGGTAGGATCAAATCAATTTATTTATTTTTGGTTTCGCCCTCAGCTTGAAATAAAATGCTGGGCCGATCCTAACAGGTGTGCAGCGCGTGCCCCGCACGCGGGCGGCCAAATCTAGGGGCGGCCGCCGGCCGCCTATAATTCTGTCATTCAAGATTCAAGTAAAACTTTTTACAAGTTTCTCAAAATAAAACTACTTCTAATAAAGAAATAAGCTGAACTTTAAAAAACTCCGGAAAAATGAAAATAAGCCCCGATCTCCTGATAGCATAAATAGAAAGTTTAGTGCACAGTCAATGTGTAGGCTCACGCATAATGTTTTAACTCTGTACACATCCATCATAAGATCGCATAATTTTTTAAATTTCCCAAATACTTCTGCTTTGTTTTTTCAAAATGTTTATTTTTGTTCCCAATTCACCTAATTCTGCAAGAATAATTATTAACTGTCCAACAGAACTAGATGAATACTCCCGCTAACAATATTACCAACTTTTTTGAAACCAAAGGCTTATTCTAAGTGCAGGGGGTATGTTATGTAGGCAAGTATTACGACTAGGGACTGGGGTGTCTTGATTTTCCACAGGGCCCTATTTTTCACTTTCGTACCTAGGCCCAAGCCAGGCCCTACTTAGTTTAGGATAGTGTTTGTCATTATTGATCACCTCTCACCCGCATTCAAACAACTCAGAAAACAAATATGTTGATATGTTATTCCAAACAAGTTTTTTTACCTTTAAAAGCCCAAAAACTTTCATTTTGAGGCACGAAATGAACGCTTTTGGGCGTGGCACCCAAAAAAAAATAATTCTGCCACCGGCGGCGCCTGCGGCGAGCTACCACCACCGACGCCTACGTAAGGGTGCTATATCTCTATGGGGCGGGGGCGGCGCAATTGTTCTTTGCACGCGGGCGGCCGATACCCTAGGATCGGCCCTGATAAAATGACAGTTAGCCACTCAACTAAATCAGATTATTTATTTACTCACAAATTTTATAATGAGTGAGTACTTAGTGAGTCATTATGTCATTGGTCATTATTCATTGATTTCTTTTAAAATTGGGGTAGAAGGCATACTCCGATTGAGTTCAGTTTTGGTATACATATAAAGGCCGCTGTTAGAAATTTTTCCAAGAAGAAATTGAACTTAGTTGTGACTTTGACCGTGACCTTGACCAGTGAAATTCACATAAATATCAATTTATTGTGCTGAAATTATGTATAGCGCCGAAGAGCATCATAAATAACCTACACACCGAGTTTTAGCCTTCAAGGTCATACACATTCTGAGATACGGCAACCCCGCATTCTCAGTTTGGTCTCTCGGGAACGGGCTAGAAGGCGTAATCCAATCGAGTTCATTTTTGGTATACATATAAAGGCCGCTGAAAGAAATCTTCCCAAAAAAAAAATTGACCTTAGCCGTGATCTTAACCGTGATCTTGACCAGTGAAATTCACGTTAATATGAACATTGTATTGCCAACATAATGTCATTTTGAGTTTTATCTTTAAAAAAAAAACAGACTTCACATATTTTTTGGTAATTGTTTCACAAAAATATCATGCTTTTTCTTTATAGACAGTTAAGTTTTATCTCAAAATATTGTTTCATGATCAAAAATCTTGGCGCAAATAAATAATGATTAATTAGTTTGATTTTTTTGTACCGTAATATTAAAGGAGTGATTTTAAATAATTACCTATAAGTACTAGTTTAGTAAAGGGTAAAGGTCAGAGATGTAAAGATCTTTCACAAAAATGTCATGCTTCTTCTTCGTAGAAACTTCAGTTTGATCCTGAAATATTGTTCCATGATTAAAAATGTGACGCAAATGAGTAATTATTAATTGATTAATTTTATTTTTGTACCCTTATATTAAAGGACTGATATTGAATATTAATTACTGACCTAAAACTGGATACAGTGTACTGATTAACAACGACAACCAAGCGCGACAAGCTAGATAAAATAAAAATGTTCAAGGATACTAGCATGCATTTCAAGAATGGGTTAATTTGGGTTGTTTCGCATTATTTTGTAATTCTCGATCAGGTAAGTTTACGGGGACTAGCACGCAGTACAAAGACGGGTTAGTTTGGGTTAGTTTGCATATTTTTGATCTGTTTCGATATAGCACAGTTATTGTCGGTTAAAATGTACCAATTTCAAAAGTTCAGTAGATATTATACGCTTTATCATTACTATATAATGTTTTTTTTTTCAAAAAATGGTTTGAACACTTAAGTAGCTCTTCTCTCGAATATCTACCACAGGATGCTTTTTACGTTTATTAAATTTGTATCAGCTTACCAGAGCGATTGTGATATTAAGCTGATAAGAATAGATATTATATATTGATCTGTGTCAAAGGTCCAGAAGAGGATTCATTCAATATTTATAAAATTCAATTTATAGTTATTTGCGCCAACATTTTCGATCATAAAACAATATTTTGGGATCAAACTAAACTATTTATAAAGAAGAAGCATGATATTTTTTTTGAAGGACCTTTACTAAACTAGTACTTAAAGGTAATTATTTAAAATCAGCCTTTTAATTTTATGGTGGAAAAAAATTAAATTAATTTCACTGGTCAAGATCACGGTCAAGGTCACGGCTAAGGTCAATTTTTTTTTGGGAAAATTTCTTTCAGCAGCCTTTATATGTATACCAAAAATAAACTCAACGCCTTCTACCCCGTTCCCGAGAGCCCAAACTGAGAATGCGGGGTTGCCGTATATCTGAATGTGTATGATCTTCAAGGCTAAAACTCGGTGTGTAGCTTATTTATGATGTTCTTCGGCGCTATACATAATTTCAGCACGATAAATTGATATTTATGTGAATTTCACTGGTCAAGGTCACGATCAAAGTCATGGCTAAGGTCAATTTTTTTTTGGAAAAATTTCTTTCAGCGGCCTTTATTTAATACCAAAAATAAACTCGATCGGACTACGCCTTCTACCCTGTTCCCGAGAGCCCAAACTGAGAATGCGAGGTTGCCGTATCTTTGGATGTGTATGACCTTGAAGGCTAAAACTCGGTATATAGGTTACTTGAGATGCCTTTCAACACTATACAAGTTTTCAGCACGTTAAACTGCCATTTACGTGTTTTTTGTTTACGTGAATTTTGATGGTCAAGGTTAGGATCAAGGTCACAGTCAAGGTCAATTTTTTTTGGAATTTTTTTTTTTGACGTCCTATATATGTGTACCAAAAATGAACTTGATCAGAAAACGCCTTATAACCCATTTCCGAGAGCCCAAAAATTACCACTTTTGAGCTTGCAGGGGGATTATAAACTTAAAAATTGTAGTTTGTAGCCATAATCTATCGTTCCGGTGTCACCTAAAATACTTTCAGATCTTCAACTATACAAGGTGTACCAAATGTAAGCACTTATTTTAAATAGAAACTTGGACCACCCCCTTCTTGTCAATTTATCTCTTATAGTTTTTGACATAAATGTCAATTTTTGTTTTAAATTGGCGCTGAAGTTGTTTAGGAAAAACAATGTTTCTCGAAAACCATTCCAAAATAATAAACCAAAGGACCCCGCACACCTCTTATGAGATTTTGGGATTCGGTCAATTTTCCTGAAAATTTGATATGATGCTCCTCTCAACATTCTGATTAAAAGTGTTCATAGCCACAACTTGATCCTATAACTAGTTTTCGAGATACAGTGTGTTAAAACAGTAATTTTGGAATAACTGAAATTCGCTAGAAAAAAACTGATTGTGGTGCAGAATTCTTTCGAATATATATTATTTATTTAAACCTATTAATAATATCAAACCGAATATTCTACTGCACACATTATTTAGTTGTTACTAAAACTATGAAGTACAAAAAAATCATTTGTCTCTAATTATTCTACATGATATCATCGGCGTTTGCGGGTATCCGGCATCACTGCAAACGAGAATGTCACAGAAAAGTCATATTAGTATACAGTTTTTCCAAGTCAAAGAGCTTGAAAAAAAACTACATTTAGAGTCCAACAATTTAATTGTTATATTTGCGCAACTCCACATCATGTCCGGCAAACAGTTTTAGTTGATCAACAACAAGACAATCAGAAAATGAATATTATACACGGTGACTCAGAGTAAATTTCCCTTTTCGAATGCGCCCTGTATATCCAACTCAGTATTTGTGGGGAGGTTAGCGCTGGCAATATGCGGCGACTACGTGCGGATTATCGCCTCGACACTAAACGCGCGTTGCTTGTTCGACCACTGCTCCATGTTTACTGATAATCCGCATGCAGTCGCCGTAAATTGCCAGCGCTAACCCCTCCACAAATATTAAGTTGGATGTACAGAACGCGTTCGAAAAGGTAAATTTACTCTGAGTCACCCTGTATTACGTAGAAGGGAAGAACTAGGTAATTTTTCAATTTGCAATACGCAAAATTTTGCACAAAAGGTAATTAATTTGTTTCACAGGTAATAATTATGTTGAGAATAATGGACAGGAAATTATCCGAATTTGTTTCAATTGCAATAGAAGTATTCTGGAAGAAATAAGAGAGGATACTGAAGATGATGATCCCACTATCTTAAAAGTTATATTTCCGAACAATCGAAATTGCTGTATTTGTAATGAACCAGGAAATCAAAGACTATCCATCGAAACGAGAATAGATGTTTATGTTAAAAGAGAGATATTCATTCCTGAACATGCCCGCACTTGCCAATATCACTTAGACAATAATGGATTTTTATTTATTCCAATTGTGAATGGATTGCGTGCCATTAGTCGACCATTCAAGCTTAAAGGTAGAGACCTAAATGCTTTTCTTTCAAAGCTATCATCACAGAAAAATAATGAACGATTTGATGATGAACATCGTTACAGCGGTGAAGAGTTAAAAGCCCTAACATCCTTGAATAAGGATCAGTTGAGAGAGTTATTTAATTTTTGTGGCAATGTCAACATTTACGGTAGATCCAGAATTATTTCTATGAAAGACTTGCTATGCTTTTTCTTCAAGTTAAGACAGAGATTATCGGACGAGTTTTTAAGAGCAATTTTCTCATTTTCCACTCGCCAGTGTGTTAGTTTAATTATTTCAAAAGTTAGGACCACCGTAATTGCAAATTTTGTTCCTCATAATCTAGGTCTAAGAGCATATTAACAGGCAAGAATTTGTAAGACAGCATGTGACACCATTTTCAAATATATTATGCAATCCCGAGCCAAATATCCCTAGAGCTATAGCATTTATCGATGGAACCTATGTGAAGATTCAAAAAAGTAAAAACTTCCAAGTTTTAAGAAAGTCTTTCTCTGTCCACAAATTAAACCATTTGCTGAAACCTGCTTTAATTGTTGCGCCTGATGGATATATTTTGGACGTACATGGAACATATTTTTCAAATGCTAGTAACAATGATGCTGCAATGTTAAGACATGAATACGATAACGATTTTGGAACTTTTTGCAATTGGTTTGAAGAGGGAGATATTTTCGTTCAAGATCGAGGTTACAGGGAAGCCCAGGTAATGCTTAACGACATTGGAATTCACATAGAGATGCCTGCAGCTCTAGGAAATCGAAATCAGCTTACGACTATCGAGGCAATTTCAAATCGTTCGATTACAAAAAAATAGATGACTCATTGAATCACGAAATACAGTGTCATTACTTAAGTGTGGAACATATGGAATTTTTTTTTAGTAATAGCACAATCAAAATACAAACAAGGCCAAAAGTTGGTGCATGTCTGATAATCATATTAGGTGCACTTAGAATGGTTGCAAGTCAAACAGCATACAGGGTGGCTCAAAAAATATCAAAATTCTACTAATATTCACTTAAATAAAATAGAATTTTTGCACTTTAAGGAGAGTTTTTTTAATATGGCTATTATCATTAGTAATGTTTTAAGAAGGCTATGTTTTGGTATTTAGGCATAACTTTTAATTCCAAACAACTTTTCTCTATAACATTTTGCTGAATTTTCTAAAATAAGGGTACTTTACACTACAGCTTTGATATTGTTTGAGCTACCCTGTAGGCTGTTTGACTTGCAACCATGCTAAGTGCACCTAATATGATTATCAGACATGCACCAACTTTTGGCCTTGTTTGTATTTGGGTTGTGCTATTACTAAAAAAAATTCCCGTATGTTGCACACTTAAAAAATCACACTGTTCATATATAAAATCAGTTTTTAAATTTTTACGGGACGTTATTCCTAATATACACGTTCCATATCTCTCTGATTACATCAAAATTGTTTGTGCACTCCTAAATAAATATCATCCTGTTATTACAATGCAAGAGGCAACGGAAGTCGTAGCTCAACGCACAGTTACGTCATCAGCAAAATGAAGTTCAGGCTCGTGTACAAGGGAGGGCCTTATCTGCGACATGGTTTATGGATACCATTGGACCAAAATGAGATCCATAATTTTCCCATAATGGGTATAGATGAGCTGAGGAACTTGAATTTTGGTGTGTTTCAAAAAAAACTTTCACCGTCCTATATCCAGGATAACCATAATCAAGAAGGTAATGTGTTTTTTGAATATGATCATCGGCTAAACATCGATAATCTATTAAGAATAGGGCTAAAATCAAGACACCGAAATGCAGTTAAATATCAGATTTTTATTCACTATAATTGATGGTAAATCAAGAAAATGTTCCGATTATAGGATACTACTGTCAATGTGTATCTGGCGCAAGAACTCTAGGGATGTGTTGCCACGTTGCCAGCGTCATTTGGTTTCTTGCTTTTGCAAGACATGAGCCGCATATTCAATATCCAAATCAAAATATTCTGGAACTGGTTAAAGATGCCGGACATCATGCAAACGCCAATGATCTTCCTATTATTGTAGAATAATTGAAAGACAATAGCTATTTATGTAACAAGTTGCAAAATGAGCTTGTTTTTTTGCACTAAATGTGAAGATTGGATACATTTTGTTCAAAAAACCAGCCATTTTGCGACGTGTTCCACACAAGATTTTTTGTAATTCATTAAGGAAACTCATTTTAACACTGACACGGAACGCACTCTAAATCCCATTTCAACACTCAAGCAACGACTTAAGTGATGAAATGAGATCTCATTTTATAACTGTATTAGAACACACTGCTTATTTTGGCGTTTGTGTTAAAATGAATCACATGTGAAAACTATAAAGGGTGATTCAAATTGAGTTTCCACATTACAATCTCAAATATTTTTGGAACGCCACTGTATTTGTCAACGGCAATGGGAGATTTCTAATCTAGAAACATGGACAAAATTAGTCATGGAGCAATACACCACGGAAGTACGGAAGAACGCGTCAAAATTATCTAATGCTATTATGAAAATGGGCGATCTAGGTAGAATACATTTCGTGGAGTTTTTTGGTGACGCAAAATCTACGTCTACGAGCATGCTGAGGGGTTTTGATGTTCGCTACGAATCGAGTTTGCTCGAATTTTTGGACCACAATCCAAATTGTCCTCTCAGTAGGTCGATTTTGCGTCACAAAAAAATCCAAGTAGAGCACGAAATGTATTCTTCCTCGATTGCCCATTTTTATAATAGGTTTGGATAATTTTGACGCGTTGTTCCGTGATGTATTGCTCCATGACTAATTTTGTCCATGTTTCTAGAGTAGAAATCTCCCATTGCCGTTGACAAATACAGTGGCGTTCCAAAAATATTTGAGATTGTAATGTCGACACTCAATTTGAATCACCCTTTAGAATCAATGTCAAAAAGATGACATTTCGTAACTGAATTACAAAAATGATTTTTTGTACTTCATAGTTTTAGTAACTAAATAATATTTTGTTAATCATTTTTCTTGGATCATGAGGTTTTTTAATTAAAACAATCATAGATTTCCTCACGTTTTACCCATCATAGTGGGCGTTTTCAGAGGATTTATTCCTAGTTTCCAAGTTTCAAAATAACAATTGTTTTGATTTTTAAAGAATGTTCGGTTGATATTTATTTAGGTGTCGCACTAAGTATTTTCATTTGGAATTATACTAGTGTAGCCCCACTTTACTTTAAAAAATACCAATATCAAAGTTACCATATATCAAAGTTACCATATAACTCCATGAAGCAGGCACAACGCATTCAGTGGAATATTTTAGTTTTTAATTTTTTCATTATATTAAACTGTTATAGATTTGGCTTAAGTTTTGAATGTCTTTCCTGTCATTCACAATATTTTTTTCTTTTTTTGTGTGACTCATTTCTTTAAATACTAGTTTATTATAATTGGGACCTTTTTTGGTTTTGGAGACATCAAATTCATGTTTTTCTTCATCTTTGTGTTTGTTGCATTTTTTGTGTATTTGTGTCCGTTTGTACGGTTTTTCAGATATTGTGTGCAGAAGAATAATATTAGGTTCATAACTTATAATATTTTTGAATAAATATTAATTATATATGTATATTTGAAAAAAAATCTGCACCAAAACCGATTTTTATAGCGAATTTCAGTTATTCCAAAATTACTGTTCTAACACCCTGTATCTCGAAAACTAGTCATAGGATCAAGTTGTGCCTATCGACACTTTAAATCAAAATGCTGAGAGTACTGAGTAGCATCATATCAAATTTTCAGAAAAATGGAGCGAATCCCATATGCCAGAAAAAGTGTGGGAGGTCCTTAGCTGAAAGTTCAGGCTAACTCCTGATGTGTCATTAGTGCGCCCATTTCATACCATATGGGCGCAGGCGACCTACAAACATCGGAATCAATAATGGTCAAAAAGTTTATTTTTTAAATGTTACTTATTATGTTTTTTGGCACCATTTGCAAGAAGACTAAATTTTACATGGCCTTTTAAGGATTCCCTATGCCTAACTTGATTTGTAACTTGTTCACACGTTCCTTGATGTGTCAACCAAAAAAACAAAAATTGAAAAAAACATAAATAACAACAACAAAAATAGTCACTTTTCTACAAATTTCATTTAAAGTGGCTTTTTATTGACACTTGACAGGCGTGAAAGGTCTATTTTGACTACCTGGTCAGAAAAAGTGAATTTTTCTCTGGATAACTCCATAATGAATCAAGTTAGGTATGGGGAATGCTTAAGTAACGCCATCTTAAATTCAATTTTCTTTCGAATGGTGCAAAAAACATGATAAATTTATTTTTACTTAAAAAACATTACCGCTTGACCATTATTGATTCTTGATTTCGATGTTTGTAGGTCGCCTGCACCCATATGGTATGAAATGGGCGCACTAATGACACATCAGGAGTTAGCCTGAACTTTCAGCTAATTATCTTCTAAATTTGGTTTATTATTTGGAACAATTTTCGAGAAACCTTGTTTTTCCTAACCAACTGTAGCGGCAATTTAAAACAAAAAATTAAATGTACCTATTTCAAAAACTATAAGAGATAAGTTGATAAAACTTGGATGGTTCAAACTCAAAATTGCAAGGCCAACCGAACTAAGTTGAAAAATATGCGTGTTTCTATTTGAAATAAGAAAGTTAGTGCTCCATTTGGTACACGCTGTATAGTTGAAGATCAGAAAATAATTTAGGTTACACCGGAACGATTGATTAGCTACAAAGTTTCTAAACCCTCTCTAACCTCAAAAACTTCTAATGCACGAGCTACGGAAATCACCCTGTATATTATCCTATTCATAGATTAACCTCAAGTGAAAAAAATCCATCTTACAACTGTATTAAAATATTAAATAAATTACCAAACGACTTTAAAATAATAGAAAACTACAAGGAATTTAAAAATAAAACCAAGAAATTGTTAATAGACATAGAACCATATTGTGTGAAAGATTACTTGGATATGTAATTTAAGTATATTGTTTTGTGACGCCATTTCATTTCATGTTATTTTGTAATGCTGTAATATGTATTGTAAAAACTTAATTTGAAATAAAGCTACTATTCTATTCTATTCTATTCTATTCTACTACTCCGATTTCATTTTTAGCTTTGGCCATGGGCTCCGTCAAGTTAGCCCCCCCACATTCGAATTTTCTAAAAAAATTGCAACACTTACTGTGCTCGAAGTGTGCTCTACTGTGCCGATGATATTTTGAACTGTGCCGTTTCGATAACAAAGTTATAAGAAAAAATAGATGAGGGGCTAACTTGACGCTCAGCCCCCCCAAAATTTTGGAAATCAGATGAAACCAAAAAGAATTCTTATCCAATCCGAAGTGTGCTGAACTGTGCCTTATCAGGTTTTTCTCAAAATTTCCATATTCGGCCATTTTCCGACCAAATCCTACTGGGGGGCTAACTTGACGCTCAGCCCCCCCAAAATTTTGGAAATCAGATTAAACAGAAGTTAATTCTTATCCAATCTACAGTGTGCTTAACTGTGCTGTATCAGGTTTTTCTCAAAATTTCCATATTCGGTCATTTTCCGACAAAATCCTAATGGGGGCTAACTTGACGCTCAGCCCCCCCAAAATTTTGGAAATCAGATTAAACAGAAGTTAATTCTTATCCAATCTACAGTGTGCTGAACTGTGCTGTATCAGGTTTTTCTCAAAATTTCCATATTTGGTCATTTTCCGACAAAATCCTAATGGGGGGCTAACTTGAAGCTCAGCCCCCCCAAAATTTTGGAAATCAGATTAAACAGAAGTTAATTCTTATCCAATCTACAGTGTGCTGAACTGTGCTGTATCAGGTTTTTCTCAAAATTTCCATATTTGGTCATTTTCCGACAAAATCCTAATGGGGGGCTAACTTGAAGCTCAGCCCCCCAAAATTTTGGAAATCAGATTAAACAAAATTGAATTCTTATCCAATCTGAAGTGTGCTGAACTGTGCTATATCAGGTTTTTCCGAAAATTTCCATATTCGGTCATTTTCCGACAAAATCCTACTGGGGGGCTAACTTGACGCTCAGCCCCCTCAAAATTTTGGAAATCAGATTAAACAAAATTGAATTTTTATCCAATCTGAAGTGTGCTGAATTGTGCTGAATCAGGTTTTTCTCAAGATTTTCATATTCGGTTATTTTCCGACAAAATAATCATACTGGGGAGCGGGGAGCCAATTTAAAGCTCAGCCCCCCAAAATTTTGGAAATCAGATTAAACAAAATTGAATGCTTTTCCAACCTGAAGTGTGCTGAACTGTGCTGTATCAGGCTTTTCTCAAAATTTCCATATTCGGTCATTTTCCGACAGAATCCTACTGGGGAGGTAACTTGACGCTCAGCCCCCCAAAAATTTCGAAAATCAGTTTGAACAAAATTGTATTTTTATCCAATCTGAAGTGTACTGAACTCTGCTGTATCAGGTTTTCTCAAAATTTACATACTTATTCGGTTATTTTCCGACAAAATCCTACTAGCTAACTTGACGTTTAGCTCTGAGAATTTACATACATACCATCCATTAGGCCTATATCGGGAAATGGTCAAACATGGAAACTTGGAATAACCTGATCAGGCACAATTCAGCTCACTCCAGATTTGATAAGAATAAGAGTCCGTTTTTCTTTGATATGATTTCTAAAATTTGGCATCAACTTAGCCCCCTCTTAGTTTTTTGTCGGAAAATGACCGAATATGGAAATTTTGAGAAAAACCTGGTACAGCACAGTTCAGCACACTCCAGATTGGATGAGAATTCAATTTTGTGCAAACTGATTTTCGAAAATTTGGGGGGGCTGAGCGTCAAGTTAGCCCCCCAGTAGCATTTTGTCGGAAAATGACCGAATATAGAAATTTTCGGAAGAACCTGATACAGCACAGTTCAGCACACTTCAGATTGGATAAGAATTCAATTTTGTTTAATCTGATTTCCAAAATTTTGGGGGGGCTGAGCGTCAAGTTAGCCCCCCAGTAGGATTTTGTCGGAAAATGACCGAATATGGAAATTTTCAGAAAAACCTGATACAGCACAGTTTAACACACTTCAAATTGGATAAGAATCCTTTTTGGTTTTATCTGATTTCCAAAATTTTTGGGGGGGCTGAGCGTCAAGATAGCCCTTCATCTATTTTTTTCTAAAACTTTGTTATCGAAACGGCACAGTTCAAAATATCATCGGCACAGTAGAGCACACTTCGAGCACAGTAAGTGGTTGCAATTTTTTTAGAAAATTCGAATGTGGGGGGGCTAACTTGACGCAGCTTTGGCCATGTAATGTCAGCTTCCGAATTTCCTAGTAGTTCTTGTATTACTAGAATTTTATTTATTTCGGATGACCCATTCTGAAGTAGGTAATTTTCTGTATAAAAAATGACAACCCCTATGTACACAGTTCAAAGATACCAAGTCAGTATCATACGGAAACCCCATTTGCTGCAAAATTTAACTTGGTCTGAAGCTTAGACGTCTGAAATTAATTTCCTGCTCAATTCAACTTTGTAGTCCCTTTTAGCTTAAAAAATAATACAAAATATCTGTCAGACTAGACACCGCAAGTGAAATAGATGCTGAAACTGTTGATAGACACGATATTCTCAAAACGAATGAAGCAGATTTAGGAAATCGAGATGATAATGATGATGACTCTATCAGGGATGAAAAGACTGATAAAAAAAACTAGAAATTATTTCCGCAGTTCAAAAAATATTTTTAATATCCAACCCCTATTGCTATTTTTTTTTTTTTTTTTTTTTTTTTTTTACGGATATGCGCACTTGCAAGGAAATGTCCTATCACGCTCGAGAAGCGGCAAGTGCGCGGAAATGTCGGTGTATGTTGGTCTTGAAACGGTTCAGGTTGTAACCTGCAGGGAAAACCGTCGCAGGGAGTTTATTCCACAGCGATGCTGTTCTCCAGAGATATGAATTCTGATATAATGAGGTTCTTGGTGCCTCTAGTTTGACAGTAAATTCATGGTTACCGTCTGTTTGACGGGTTCGCCTGGTAGGCGCTACTCTCGGTGGAATCATACGTGCCAACTCTTCAGAGCATTTTCCGTGATAGTACCTGTAGAAGAGAGATAAATCGCCCACAGATCTGCGATGTTCGAGACCATCCAAGCTACGAGTAAGTGCGGGGTCATTGATCAGCTTGATAGCTCGTTTTTGCACGGTGTTCAAAAGCATTAAGGTATGTTTGGGTGCTGCACTCCATATATGTGAGCAGTACTCCATAGTTGGTCGAATCTGGGCTTTGTAGAGTGTCAGCAATTGGCTTGGTGTGTACAGATGTCTTGTACGAAATAGCACCCCCAGCTTTTGGGACGCCCTTTTAGCAATATCTGCCACGTGATTGTGCCAAGACATGTTGGTCTCTGCAGTAACCCCCAAGATGTTCAACTGACTCTGTAATGTGACAGCACTTCCAGATAGCATGATGTTTGGCTCACCGGTGCTGTTCTTTTTTGAAAACAGAGCTGCTTGGGTTTTCTGTGCGTTGAACTGTACAAGGTTTTTGTTACCCCAGTCCTCTATTATCTCCAGGTCGTTATTTATCTGCGATATTTGAGTTAGTCTAAGATGATGGAATTCACGTGCGGAAAGACCTGTGGGTGGTATGAGTGAGGAGACTACATTGCCATCGTCTGCAAAGCAATAAAGTGGATTTACTGTTTTATCTATGAGGTCATTTATGTAAATCAGAAAAAGAGTTGGCGAAAGGATTGCTCCCTGTGGCACACCAGCATTTAATTGGTAAGAGTTGGAGTTCTGGCCATCCAGTGCAACATAAATGGATCTGTCCTTGAGGTAACTTTCAAACCAAGTGCAAAGTTTCGGCGATAATCCCATTGCTTTGAGCTTGTTGAGCAGATTTTCATGCCAAACTTTGTCGAATGCTTTAGATATATCTAAGGCAATTGTTCTTGTTTCACCCCGCAACTCAATCGCTTTTTGCCATAAGTGAGTGACGTATGTAAGTAAATCGCCAGTTGACCTATATTTTCGAAATCCGTATTGCTTATCGTTGATAATTTTGTACTTTTCCAAGTACTTGGTTAGGTGATTGTTCACAACTCTTTCCATTACTTTTGATATCACCGGAAGTAGAGCAATTGGTCTATAGTTTAACGGATCTGTCTTTTTTCCTTTCTTTGGAATGGGTTGTACTGCGGCAGACTTCCATGATGATGGATATACTCCTTGCCTGTAAGACAAATTGAATAATTTTGCGAAAGTTGGGGTGAGTTCGTTGGCGCAATTTTTGAGTACTATTGGGGGAATGCCATCCGGACCCATTGCTTTGTTTGTATCCAGCTTTTTAAGGGATTTTCGTATTTCTCTGTGACAAAAGGGTACCTCTGGCATACTATGGGAAACCCTTTCAATGAACGGTGGAGTTTTTCCGTTTGGCACTGTTAGGTTGGAGTTGGAGGAAAACATTTGGGCCAGCATATTGGCTTTTTCCTCTGATGTTGTGGCTAAGTGATTATTTTTATCTGTAAGTGGTGGTATGGATGACTTGGTGAAGTTAGATCCAACAGCTTTTGCAAGAGACCAAAAGGACCTAGAACTACTTGGACAATTCAGCAACCTGTTTTTTATTCTTTGATTGTATGTTTCTTTAGCGGAGTCAATAGTAATTTTGCAACTATTTCTGGCTTCTATAAATTCTGTGTGGTTTTGAGCGGTTTGTTGTCGTTTCCAAAGGTTATATGCTCTGTGTTTTTTCTGTACAGCCGTTTGACACTGGCTGTTGAACCAAGGTTTTGCATTAGCTCTACGTTTAGTTGTATGTGGGATATATGCATCCATTCCAGATAAGATTACTTGTGTTATTTCATTACAGCAAATAGTGGGATCAGCTGTTTTAAAGCAAACCTCTTGCCATGGAAAATCCAGGTAAAACTGTTTTAGGTCATTCCATTTTGCCGATTTATAGTGCCACATTTTACGAGGAAGTGGTTGTTGGCTTGGTGGGATGAGCATTTCGCACTTTGTTATTATAAGTTTATGATCGGACGAACCAAGTGGAGCATCTACTTGAATTGTGTACGAGTCAGGATTTGTGGTTAGGAACAAGTCTAAAAGCGCTGCAAATTCGCCCCTTTCTGAGATACGGGTAGGTTCATCGACAAGCTGCGTTAGACCACAACTTATGGCAAAAGCTTCTGCTTCTCTGCCTTCGTTATCTGTTTTGTTGTGGTGTTTCAGCCAGGGTATATTGTGGACGTTGAAATCGCCTAAAAAGAGAATTTCCGCCTGTGGATAGTTTGACTGTATACTATCACAGCTTTCGGATAATGTCGCGAAAAAGTTTTGGTACTCGGTGTTAGATGGCGGTCGGTAGAGGCAGCAGATAAACTTGGTCGATGACTTTGAGGTGAATTTTAGCCATATGATATCAAGGTTCGCTGGTTCTAGCCTCTCCTCTCGATGACATGAAAGGTCATTTTTAATGTACACACAGATCCCAAAATTATGTCGAAATCGGTGGTGTAGGTCATAGCCGGGATAAAGATAGTTCACAATAGGTGTTGCAGAACTGATTGAGCAAACGCAGGGAGGGGATTTGCAGAGAAGTTTGGTTGTATTACATTTTTTTTCTATTTAATTTGAAGTAAATTTTCTGTGTCTTGTGAATTTCCCTATATCAAACGCCAAACAGCAGAGTACTTCTTGGAGCTATGCGTTTTTGGTTTTATTTGCTATAACGTTTAAGGGTACCTACCTACTGAACGTGTTAAACCCATCATACGTTATTTTGATGAACTGTAATTGTTTGTTTGTCATCAAGTTTTCATTAATTGGCATAAAGTAGCACTTTTATTTCTAAATTTGCTAAAAGTAAACGGCGCCTAGGGGGCATAATAGAAATTATTTTTATAACAGCAGAAAGCCCTTCAAAAACTATTATCAGATATAAAGATTAATTTTGTTACATAAATAGCGGTAGGTAGTAGAACTTTTTTTCCTAAATTTGCTAAAACGAGGACATTTATTAAAATTTGAATTGGTGGTGTTAACTTTCTCTCACATTTATGACACATTTTTTTTTTCAGATCTGCAGGAGATTGTTTATTAGATAGTGTTATGCAAGCCACATGGGGTGTATTTGACAGAGAAAATACTTTAAGAAGAGCTTTAGCCGATACTTTAGTACAAGCAAGGCAAGCTTTTTATATTCGTTGGAAGGAATATGAATCATCACATGCCTCGTTTTTGCAATACTCGCTGGAGGAGGCTCAGTGGCAAGAAGATTGGAGTAGTTTGGTTACTGCAGCAGCTCAACCGGGATCCAGTTTGGAACAGTTGCATATATTTGCGCTGGCGCATGTTTTGAGGCGACCCATAATAGTCTATGGAGTGAAAGTAAGCATTTTCTATTAAAAATAAGTCTTTTTTCTTCAAATTTAAATTTACTTTAGGTCATTAAAAACCTCAGAGGAGAAGCATTATGTCCAGCAAGGTTCGAAGGTGTTTATTTGCCTCTACTGTGGGATCACAGCTTTTGCTCACGTTGTCCAATAGCCGTGAGTTTTACCAGAGATCACTTTACAGCTTTAGTTCCTATGGAGCCTTCATTAAATACACAACCGCGTGCCTCTTTGTTGCCACTAGTAGACAAAGATAGAAAGCCTTTGCAAATACATTTTCTATTAGAATCTGAGTTGGGAAGAGAGGAAACTATACTGAGGCAATGGATAGAAGTATCTGACACTGAGGAGGGCATCAAAGTAGCTCAACAACCTTTACATGAAAAGCCATTGCTTATGGCACAAATGTGCGAAGAGTGGTTAAATCACTACAGGAGAATTGTTCCAAAGTCTTCAGCTCCAGCAACAACGCCAAATTTAAGTCCAGTCCCGTTTCAGGATTATTCAAGCGAATATGATACAGATAGTGAATAATGCTTTAGGTACTAATACATAATTTATTTTGAAATAGTATGGTTTCCTAGTTAATGTAGAGCTTAAACACATCTACTCTAGTCTGCTGTAATATACATATTTTAGTATATGATACATACTATGTTCTGTATTTTATGCCTGTTAGTCAAAACCTTTTTCTTAGTAGGTACACTACTACATTGCAGTAAATCAGAAATTTGATTTTTAGTGGTTTTTTTTTATGTGGGAAAATAATGTTTATGCCTTATATGATTATTTAAAATATTTGCTGTTTCAACATACAGGTATTCTAATCTAACACATGGTGGAGAATCTGATTATTGCTTAATTAATATTGTTAAATAATGTTGAATGTATGACTAGTGAAGTGTTCATCAGACGGGGAATTTTTTCAATGCAGCAGAGTCTGCTTTTATGTCAATTAATGAAAACTATGCATACGATGGGTTTAACACGTTCAGTAGGTAGGTACCCTTAAACGTTATGGCAAATAAAACCAAAAACGCATAGCTCCAAGAAGTACTCTGCTGTTTGGCGTTTGATATAGGGAAATTCACAAGACACAGAAAAGTTCTTCTCTGCAAATCCCCTCCCTGCGTTTGCTCAATAGCAATAGGGGTTGGATATTAAAAATATTTCTTGAACTGCAGAAATAATTTCTAGTTTTTTTTTATCAGTCTTGTAATATACTCCAATATTATAAATAAAACTCTTATTCGCAACAGTAAATATATTTATTAATTCGACCGCTTTCTTGCTAAGCTAAACATCCACTAAACTCAATCCCCTGTTTACATTTACATTCCTCACCCTGACAAATCATCACGCCACTTCTGACTCATCATATTATATAAGTACGTACTCTACAAGTCTTTTCATCCCTGATAGAGTCATCATCGTTATCATCTCGATTTCCTAAATCTGCTTCATTCGTTTTGAGAATATTGTGTCTATCAACAGTTCAGTATCTATTTCACTTGCTGTGTCTAGTCTGACAGATATTTTGTATTATTTTTTTAAGCTAAAAGGGACTACAAAGTTGAATTGAGCAGGAAATTAACTTCAGACGTCTAAGGTTCAGACCAAGTCAAATTTTGCAGCAAAAGGGGTTTCCGTATGATACTGACTTGGTATCTTTGAACTGTGTACATAGGGGTTGTCATTTTTTATACAGAAAATCACCTTTCTTCGATTCGAACAAAAAAGCATTGGAGAGTGCATTTCATTAGCAATAATGTGGTGTTTGAAAAATTGAAATCGGATTATGCATTTAGCCGCTGCTGCATCAAATACGCGCAAACAGGTAAAACGTTGATTCAGTGACCTTGAATAAAAACATGCTAGTATTTAAGACGCTGCAGAAAAAAAACTATAGAAGATAAAGGGGTGCTGTCGCGGAGTTTATTATGGCAAAAAACTTCAACTACAACCATCATTTGAAACTTTTTGCTATTGGACCATCCCTTTGAGCACCGTTCTCCATAAACCGCAAATTACCCTTAAAAACTACCCCTAACTAAAAACCCTATGGAAGTACAAGGTGGCAAACTTAATATGTTATTAAGCACATGAAAATGAACCGATCCCCCCCAAAAAATGTTAACTTCTAATTATGTTGAGGTAAACTTCCTTCATTGCTTAGCCTATAATCAAAGTTTAATTTATTAATTTTTGTTTCACTGATATGAATATCAGTTTATCCAACACTGACTCCCCAGAAAATGATACCGTACCTCATCCGAGACTCAAAATTTGCATAGTAAAGGATTTTTTTTAACTTTGTCTTCTACATATTTGTTTAGTACTCTGAGTGCAAAACAAACACCGTTCAATTTTTGCACTAAACTTTCAATCCCAACCAACACAAGTACGTCTTTAGTACGTCCATAATTCGTACTTTTTCGAACGAAAGTACGTCCGCGGACGTACTTTTTAGGTCCCGCCGACGTACGAGGGACGTCTTTATGACGGTCGTTTTCCACAAAATAGTGCGTCCCACGTACGTACTCAGTACGGCTTTTTAGGTACGTGTTTGGGACCTACATTAACGTACGTATTTAGTATAGCTTTTTAGGAATGTGTTTGGGACGTAGGTACAGGGTTTTCCCACATATTTTTACACCCCACCGGCACTGGTTGATTGGATAGGTAGGTATCAAAAAGATGTAAATACAAATGTTGTATTTACACCTTTTTGATAGGTATGTACCTCTATGTTTAGGGTTTTCTCCTATATTTTTGCACCCCGTCTAAACAGGTTAATTGAATAGGTATCAAAAAGGTGTAAATACAACATTTGTATTTACATCTTTTGGATACCTATTCAATCAACCAGTTCCGGTAAGGTGCAAAAATATATGGGAAAACCCTGTACGTCCCAAACACATTCCTGAAAAGCTATACCAAATACGTACGTTAATGTACGTCCCCAACACGTACCGGAAAAGCCGTACTGAGTACGTCCCTGAATGTACGTACGTGGGACGTACTATTGTGTGGAAAACGACCGTCTTAAAGACGTCCCTCGGACGTCGGCGAGACCTAAAAAGTACGTCCGCGGACGTACTTTCGTCCGAAAAAGTACGAATTAAGGACGTACTAAAGACGTACTTGTGTTTGTTGGGTAGGTGGGTATGATTTATAAGATATGAATAAAACGCCTCAGAAATCGGGGTACTACCAATTAACATACACTTTTTATGACAGAAAGTGCAAAGTTTTTTGCACAGTTTGCTAGTTGTCAACTTGAACTTGAAACATCTATCACCTTCGATTGGTTAGATTTTTTTCCACTCCTTATAATTATTCATATCAAGTATATAAATTATACCAATTATAGAAAAACGCATTTCAGAATATTTTTACCCATTTTCACAAAAGGACTCAAGGGAGACTGTTTCTCCAAAGCTAAAGCACTTCTCTTGTACAGATCTTTCTAATAGATGATTTCTTAAAGAAAAAAGTTGAGCCATATAAGTTGATAGACCACAAATCAAATCATGAAACCTCGCATATGATTTAATTTAAGTTCACCATGAACTATTGTAGAGGAGGAAAAGTATCAACAATAAAGTGACATGTATTTTAAAACTTCAAATAGACCCAGAAAAAATTTCAAAACTTCTTTTATGGAAAATTTTAATGATCTACTTGTATCTTCATGAAATAATTTTCAAATAGCGAGTTATCATTATCCTGAGTTTCAAATTGGCAAATTTAGATAGTCTACCACTTTTCTCTTCACAATTTCCAACATCTAATAGGTACCTACATACCTATATTAAAATACTGGAATTTTTATGAGCGGAATTATTTGTGTTATTTCGGCCTTCCGTATAGATAGATGCCAGGAATATGCATGTAATGTGATCATCAACATATTTTTCAATTGTGTTGGCTATAAAATATTTTGCTTGCACACAGGAAATCTGCAGTCATGTAAGATGAGTCTGCAGTCAAGCAAGTGATAGGACCTTTATTAAACATTGAAAAAAGGACATTGTAAAATTTTAAATTATCTTCAAGAATTATAATTGGAGCACTCAATTTATTATTTTCTTGGTATGTTTTTGTTATTTTGTTGCTGTAAATTTTCTCATATTTTAGTATTTAATTTCGTTATAGTTTAGTGAATCTATTTTATTGGAATAGAAATATATTTGTTTTTAGCTGTTACTTAACGCAAACATTATTATGAATCTTTCAACACTTACATTGTTGCAAAAGAAGTTTAATTATATATATTATAAAAATAAATTAAAAATAAAGAGTTTAAATTTAATTATTTGTTTTTTATTTTCACTTCACGTTTTTCCAAGAGTAAGGCTTTCTATACTATAATTTGTCGTATGACTTTTTGCACTTTTTTTTTCCATCTGAGTTGCCTGCATGTAACTACCTCGACTGTCGACCGAGACAAAATATATGGGGTGTCCCACTAAGGTCGACGAGGTACGATATTATGGAAACCATAGACCTTACGTAACTTGAAAACGAATGCAGATTGTAACATTTATTTCTTACATAAGATATGAAGGCATAAAAGTTATAAGCGAAATAGCAACCTCGTAAGTGGTACCTGGGTTTTAAGGTTATTAGTTTTGTAAGAGTTTATTGATTAAGGATTAAGGCCCATTTATAAACTTGACGTTACGATTCCGTTACCGTTTGCGCCTACAGACGGGCTCGCCGTTAGCCCCGTCGTTCCAGCCACAAAAATTGGACAATTTATAAACTTGCCGTTTGACGTTCTCAAAAAGTAAATAATAAACATAACCTCTTTTGTGCGTGTGCCCTCATTTTGTCATTTTATGAGTGATTTGGACGATTTGGTGGTGATTTACCATTGTTTAATTATTGATGATAAAATAACATGAACCCAAACAAAATTTAAAATTCGAAAAATCAAAATAATCTCTCCCCTCTTCCACCTCAGCTCGATGACATTTGAAGTAAACATCACATGACTGGTGAAAATCCGTTTTGATTGGCTCTCTCAAACTGTAGCATGACTTGCTACAGACGTCGACAACGGAAAAGATAAAATTGGTTTATGTCTGACGGAATGCAACGGCAGAGCTAACGGCGGACGGTGAGGCCGACGGCGAATATAAACGATCTTATGGAATCCTATATTTTTATGTTCACAACGGCAGGCGCAAACGGTAACGGAATTGCAACGTCAAGTTTATAAATGGGCCTTTGGTTTATGTCTGACGGAATGAAACGGCAGAGCTAACGGCGGACGGTGAGGCCGACGGCGAATATAAATGATCTTATGGAATCCTATATTTTTATGTTCACGACGGCAGGCGCAAACGGTAACGGAATCGCAACGTCAAGTTTATAAATGGGCCTTTATGTCTGACGGAATGCAACGGCAGAGCTAACGGCGGACGGTGAGGCCGACTGCGAATATAAACGATCTTATGGAATCCTATATTTTTATGTTCACAACGGCAGGCGCAAACGGTAACGGAATTGCAACGTCAAGTTTATAAATGGGCCTTTATTGTATAAATATTGATAAAATGTAATTTTATTATTTTGTAGGAGCACTCACGAGTTGGTTGGAGACTATCAAGAGTTTTTTCTTCAAAAAAGTCGAATATAGTGTATCCTGTTTTCCCTTTTGGTATATTTTTCCTTTTCAATTTCTTTAAAGTTAATTATAATATTTATTTTCCTCTATTGACAATAACATTCATCAGCTGTTCATAATAGAGAGTTATTGGACGTGCAATAAGGACAAGCAGTATTTAAATTAGCCTTATTTTGACATCTACGCATGCGCATTTGGGTTCAAAAATAAGGATCCCCTTAATAAGGTTACTGCTTGCCTTTATTTGTGTATGGTTAGTGCGAGGCAGTAAACTTTTCTTATTTCAAATTTCTGACATTTTGTACGACTTTGACGTTTTACTTTTCGACGATGACGTAATTTTACTTAGAAAATTTATTTTTTACAATAGTTTTCCATTTTACTGTGGGTAACATCAAAAAATGAGTATCAGCAGAAAATCACAAACAAAAATAAACACTTTTTGAGGCTGAAATTTATAAACATAGCTATTATCTGTCAAAAATATGAATACAAAATAAGGTAATATTCTAGCACCTACTACAGTCTTCCAATAACTGTTTTTTTCTTGGAAAAATAGTGCTGATGCACTAATAAAATAACGTAGATCCTTAATACTGCGAGGCAGTATTTAATAGTTCCAATAACTCTCTAATGACATTTTGCTTTCACTTTAATCCAAAAGTTATGAATAATTTTACAGATTCCTTGGTTAGGTTTATATCCGCAGTTTTCATTTGAGACGTCAGATGGAAACAGTTGGTCTATTCACATAAATTTACGAGTTTTGAGTTCTCGTTAAAGCTCAGACAACAAAATAAAAAGGCAACGTATGTCGGGGATTAAATAAATTTCAGGAATTTTGTTTTTGTCAATAGACTTCAGGAATTCGGGTTTTTCAATTGTAAAAGATAGATAAAAAAAAAGCTGGTATCAAGCCAAATGTAGAATTTTTAACTGGTTGTCGTTCTTTTGCTCTCTGAACGTGGCCTGAAACAGTCGATCTGATTTTGGCAGAGTTCTAGAATATCACATAAACCTTTGAAGCTAGACTCAGAATAACTGCCAGGTAATGTACCTATTTAAAATTAACTTATTTAATTTTTCTTTATTCAGTTTTAACGACCGATCATAATTAAGTTTCATTTAGGGGAAATTCTGGGCAAAATCTTTAGTTTTTTATAATTGGTTTTTTAATCAGAACAACCACATGATTTTGGGTGTTAAGCTATACTGAGGGTTTCCTTTTAATTCCTTGCAGCTCATCAGGCCATTAAATTTCCACGCACATATTTGCAATTTTTCTGAAATTATGTGTTCCGCACGTATGCCGAAAACCCGAAGATCAATTTGATTGAATTAAAGTCAATTCCAATCTCAATCCAGTCCTAAATTCAACTTTTACAATGGTAGTTGAAGCCATGTGGGGAATTCTGGATCCCGATGCAAGAAAATGTACGATATAGGAGGGGTTCCAACCAACAGAACTCGAGTGCTCCTGGATCTACGCTGCCTTTCGACCAAATGTGATTGAAGAAAACGTATAAAGATTGTAAGTTATATTGAACATGCTAAAATTAAGGGTAAGGGAAGTTTTCATCCATAATTTTGTTGATTTTTATTCCTAAAATCAGTCTCAGTAATTTTGAAGTACCTAATTAACTTTTAGTTCCATCAAGCTATCGTTTACCTAATTTTAATATTCTAATTTTTTCATTAAATAACCAACCTGCTAGGGAATTTTGGTTCCAACTTGGAAACATTTACTCTTTATTTTTGATTGATATAAGATTTTTCATAAAGTAACAATAAAGGAACCAAGTTCCATTATGCTATTGTTTACCTATATTTTTTATTCTATTTTTTTTCATTAAATAACCGACCTGCAACCATAAAACATGAACTGTGTATAAATTTTGTTTAATTAAATTTACTTAACCAAATTATCATCTTGAAGTGTTTCAATTTTTCCAACTGTTCCTACACACGAAGGAATTGCAGGAACGAGGGAATTAAGAATATCTTACTTAATCGTGTGTGGCGCCCTTTATATTTTCTAATTTAGTTGATTCCCTTGTTGCTGCTGACTTTCTAAAAGCTGACTGTGAAAAGACAGAAACAGGTAAAAGAGAACCCCTAAAAAAGAACCGTAGAAGCTAGTCGGTGGGCCATAAGTTGAGAATATCAGGTACAGCTTATGAATGGGGCAACTTATTGCAAGTAGCCAAGTTTAATACAAACTAATAAAAATAAAAGGTTACAAGATATTGAATTGCGGTTTGCTGTAGATATTTTTTTTGCTCTTTAAGCACAGCAATAAAAAAATAATATCATGCGATTTGGATTTTTCAAATAATTAGAAAAAACTGAATCTTGGTTAAACAGCGCCCTCTAGAAGACGCGTTGAGAACTATTGACCCCGAACGAAGTGGTGTTCTTGATAACAATGAAATTCTATTTCAAATGAGCCCAAATTGAATGAGTTTTTGAGTTTGGAAAAGGGCAAAGAAGGGGTATGGAAGATACAACAATTTTTAAAACTTTTTTTTATTAGCTTCCTCCAACCTTATTAGTGAAGATACGAAAAAAGCCTAATAACCAAACTGGCGCAAAAATTTTAAACTTTTGATTTCTGTTGTTAAAACAGTATCTTAATATAGCGATTTCTTGAGAAAATTTGAATTTTTAGTTATATCTACAGTGACTCTATCACCCACAGAGGCGACAATTGCTGTCTTATTTTTGATTGGTTCTAAAATCCCATATATTTATATTGAAAACGCCGCCATCTTGTTCCCAACCTCTCGTTACTTTAAAATATGAATATATGGGATTTAGATAAACATCCATCATAAATTATGGAGAACAACGTATTTGATGGACCTAATAATGGTCATTAAATACGTCGATTTCAATTTTTTATGATAGATGTCCATTTAAATCCTATATATATTAATATACACCGCACAAAAATTATCGCATCTATCAAAGCAGAAAACACAGAAATGAAAAGCATAATTGCAAAGTAGAATGTATGCCTATCCGCATTTTCACGAAAAAAGTAAACAAGAACCTAACAAAAGAAGAAACGACATGTTTTTTGACTCGAGTTTTTCAGTTAAAGAATGCCCATTCAGGGAATACTTAAGAAATTTTTAAAACAAATTTACTGTAGCCAAAATATTCAAAAGCATTGGTGATGCGATAATTTTTGTGCGGTATGTATTTAAAAGTAACAAGAGGTTGGGAACAAGATGGCGGCGAGACCTCTATTGTCGCCACTGTATGTAAAGGTTTATTTAGCCACTGTAGTTATATCATCGTAATTGCGCCCCCTAGCGGTCATCATAGAAACTTGAAAATAGTTTCCATCAATTTCTCTTGGCCGATTTAGTAGAAAAAAAAAAAATCCCGAAGCCGTAAGGTCTATGGTTTCCATAATATCGTACCTTGGCAACGTTATAGTCCTAGCGCTAAGCAAAAAAAACGGCAAATTGTGGTACAAGCATGAAATTTGGTATAGTTGTTTTTTAGGCCATTTTAAGTGATTTGACCCGATGTACATCGACTTTCATCAATTGGGACACCCCCCACCCCAAAATGGCGGGAAATTTAGAACGTCAGTCATCAAATTTTCAATTTTTTTATTATCAAATATGATTTTTACTTTGTTTAAGGTCCTGAGACATCTAAAATATTATTTTAAAACATTTAATGGAATACTGCTCCTCTGTAAGGGGTTTTCTTCAAAATGGCGGTCCATTTTTTACATTTTGGTATGTAAATCTCCTCTAGGGCATGTGATATGTCGTTTTATAGCAAAAATTGTTTAAGAAATTGATTTTTGGCAGATAAAATGCTGCAGGACTAATATCTGAAAAGAATCATTGTTTTTGACAGAATTTAAATGAGATAATTCACAAATAGCATGCAGGTGTGCAAGGTAGCTGCATTGCGGCAGCAACCCCCTCTACTATCGCACCCTGACTTGCAGCCACACTTTTGCAAATCCTCGCGGTCACTCCAAATTTCGGGTAATGTGCTCCATTTTGGTTGCCATCTTTCACCCATATACAGGGTGTCCCGGATAAGGATGCACTCTACAAGGATCTCAGTATAAGAGATACAGGGTTGGTTAAATTTGGAAAAAGTTGCGCATTACTGAGCTCAGTGGCGTCATGTTTTGATATTTCGGATATTCCGAATAATTCCGAAGATATCCATAGAAAACCGAATTTTGCCGAAATCGTTATTTTTTTCTGACTTTATTTGAAATGATATCGCAAAATAAACTTCACATTTTCATTGCCACTTTTTCTCCACTACGCATAATTATGTTATTAGATTTTTGATCAGACGTTTCTTTTCTTCGCGATCATCATCAAGTAATCAAGTTTGTTTTTTCAATGGGTCGAAATTTTTTATTTTATACCTAATAAACTCTACTTTTTATTCTAAATCCAACGTCATATCAAGCCCATAATTCCAGGAATATTATTTCTCACTAGTGGTCCCATTAAATCGCGGAGGCCCGCAATCTCCAGACATTACACCGATGGATTTTGTCTTTTGAGGATTCCTTCAGAATGAAGTTAACTGACTTTTCAAAATCCATCGGTGGAATGTATGGAGATCGCGGAGGCCTGGTAATGGGACCACTAGTGGCAATTAATATTTGTGAAATTATGAGCTAGATTATGTCTTATATGATTTATAATAAAAAAGTAGAATTTATTAGCCATAAAATAAAAAAAAATTACCATTAAAAAAAAAAGTTGATGATGATCGCGAAGAAACGAAACGTTTGATCAATAATCTAATGACATTATCATGTAGTGGAGAAAAAGTGGCAATGAGAACGTGAAGTTTATTTTGCGATATCATTTCAAATAAAGTCAGAAAAAATAAAAACGATTGCGGCAAAATTCGGTTTTTTATGGATATCTTCGAAATCATTCGGAATATCCGAAATATCAAAACACGACGACACTGAGCTCAGTAATGCGCAACTTTTTCCAAATTTAACCAACCCTGTATCTCTTATGGTTACGGAGATCCCTGTAGATTGCATCCTTATCCGGGACACCCTGTACTATGTCCAACCCCAGTCTTTTGGCACAGAAATATCTTGGATCATATTGACTGGCTTGTCCCCAGATTTTTCCAGCCTGATAGGCTACTCTTTTTGAGTGCTCTATAGGAGTTCCCGCTGTAGGCGTAATAGAGCTTATTGCCCGATGACCACAGCAGAAGAGCTCCTTGCGGAACTCATTCACGCTACATTTATCGCTGCTGTTATCATAAATTCTTTTATCGTGTATTTTTCTAGTGTACTCACAATGCCTTCAATTCTCGATAACTCACGACATTCAGCTAAAACTTTTATGGAAATATGTATCATGTCCTACCCGAGGTCCTACCTACCTATTTTTAACTGTTTCGGTAATATTGACAGTTGAAAATTTATTTTTTTGCAAATTTGACGGGCTGTAAAACCTAAACGGTTAATTTTAGAGCAAAACTGATCATACATTCTTGTCTAGTTTCACACGAATCATTTGACACCAACTATGAACTTAATCGGAGATTTGGTTTAACCGGAATTTTTGATCATGAATTAAATTCAAAGTTGGTGTCGAATGATGAGTTTATGGAAAACTAAAATAAGAATGTTTGATCGGTTTGGCTCTAAAATTAATCAAACCACGATTCGAAAGTATCTTCTATAAAATATAGAAAGACAATACTATCGAATCGTGGGTTCGGTTCGGGATCCGGACCAACAGTTTGCCAATTAAAATAGGATAGTTGATGCAAGTAACACCACTTTTGGGACACCCTGTATATTTTTTTTTTCAAAGTTTCAAAAAAAAAGATGGTTTTCAAACCCCTGTAGGTGTTCCGTTCTTTTTGCCCACGCTGTATATACCCCTTACAAAGGAGCGATTCCATTAAATGTTTTAAAATAATATTTTAGATATCCCAGGTCCTTGATTAAAGTAAAAATGATATTTATTAGTAAAGAATCTAACAATTTCATAACTGACGTTCTAAATTTCCGCCATTTTGGGGTGGGGGGTGTCCCAATTGATGAAAGTCGGTGTACATCGGATCAAATCACTTAAAATGGTCTAAAAAACAGTTATACCAAACTTCATGCTTGTACCACAATTTGCCGTTTTTCGATGAAAATTGTCACGAGCCGCTAGGACTATTAGTGGGACACCCTGTATAGGACTTTACCGCATTTCCGTATGATTGGTTCAAAACGGCGATAGTCACGTCGCCGCTAAAGTAGGTCTAGTTCCATTACCAAGAGCCGGTTTCTCAATAGCGAGTCACCCCCGGGTTAAGCATAACTTCAGGGTAAACATAACAACTGGACACGCTTACCCTGGAGTTAAAACCATCCCGGAGGGTGACTCGCTAATGAGAAACCGGCCGGCTCTAAAGGTACGTTTTGCCTGGAGCGACTATTGCGACGATAGCAGAGCGATAATCGCGCGGCGATAATTGCTTGCGTTGTTCGCTAGCTGGGTTAGTAGGCTGTTAACTCTTCTTGTAGATACAGTGAGTGTCGCCATGAGTGTAACAAAAAGGATTAGTAAGAAAAGTAAAACACTTTTATCAAAACATCTTTTTCTGGAAGGAATTGACGATGACGACATGGTAGAAATGTTGAGTTTCCCAAGACTTCCCAAACATACCATCTTCAAAAGAAGGATGGATGAAGGATATTACAAAATTGCAGAGAAAGAGTGAATTGTGCCAAGTGTCAAAACAGGACATTTGTTAATAATCGCAACAACGGTTTTTTACGCAAAAGTCATGTCTTAAGCCTAGTACTCATAATTGCGAAATTCGCAATTTTTTGACATTGCTTCGACAAATTGACGTTTTATGCGTGAATTAAACATCAAATTATCGAAGCAATGTCAAAAAATTGCGAATTTCGCAGTTATGAGTACTAGGCTTTAGAAATAACAAAATAACATTAATTAACTCGCAGAGTCTTCCTTCAAAGTTCGAAAAGATTCATAATTTTATATTGAACATAAATCTCCTATTAGTCTGCTTAACGGAAACTAGGATTACTGAGGATTTTAATGATTGTGAGTTGGGAATTGTAAGATATGATGTTGTAAGAGTAAATAGTGAAAACAGGCACACTGGGCGGTGTTGCTGTGCATTTTAGAAATGGTTTAAAGATTGCTTTGATTACGAAAACGTACGTCGCATCACTGTTTTTTTATTGGTCAGAATTTTTGACATGACATTTTGACATTAAAGTTCATTGACAAAATTAAAGAAAAATATTGCTAAGACATACGTTCAAAAAACCATAGCAATCTTTGATTGTTTTTTTTTTTTTTGAAGACTCGATATCATTCACCCAGTGCAAGTGACGCGGAGTTCTTGAGTTTTTTTGAGCAATGGTGTGAAAAGATAATAGATACTGATCGGGTGGTATGGATTATGGAGGATTTCACTATTAATTGGGTGACAGATAAGTCAACTTATACAGATAAGCTTAAAAAAAATATTAGTGACGCGGGATTATATCAAATAGTTGAAACAGCAACATATCCTTCGGATACTGGAGTTAGTTTAATAGATTTGGTTATAACCAATCATAAAGACCATTTTATGAGTGAGGTTTTGGAGACGCCAATGATAAGTAATCATTATATGTAAGTGCAGGTACATTTGCAGCCTACAGGGACATGGAAGGATGACTTATTTATTAACACAAGGGGAAAGATAGATTTTGATGAATTTAATAGGAGATTATTACTGGTTTGCTGGAACTATAGAAATAATGATATAAATTTGAAGTATAAAATAAACTACGCGTCAATCGAACTCGAACACCCCAAGTTTTGGTCACTTTTTGAAAGGCTATAACTCAAAATCTAGCAGGCCGATTTTGTTCAAATTTACAGTTCTTAACAGATTTCCGGCCACCTGCTAGAAGATACAGGGTGAAACATAAGTTGGCGATTTTTTTTGCGAAAGTTTGGGTTCACCCCATTCTGCTGGAGGGAGGGTTAAGTAGATTTTTGGTATGCAGTTTAGGAGAGTACCTTAGTACCTCGGCACACTTTTGAGATTTTTTGAATATCGCAGCCCACTACGATTTTATCTTGAGTTATGCGATTTTATGTAAAATATAGCTATTGACGTCATTGTTTCTTTCGAAACAAACACTACAATTATGGCGCATGTGGAAACACACTTTAAAACATATTATACATTATGTTTTACCACCTGCAATGTCTATAAGCAGCGGTGCCAGTGTCAAGCTACATTTTATTGGCCATAAAATTGCGCGACTTTGCCCTAATTTAACCGACCTCGTATCTTCAATAATAACCAAGATACCTCTGGTTAGAAAAATAAACACACTGTATATTTTTGTATGACCCCGTATAATATGTTTTAAAGTGTGTTTCCACATGCGCCATAATTGTAGTGTTTGTTTCAAAAGAAATAATGACGTCAATAGCTATATCTATATATATAAAAATGAATGCCACTTTTCGTTGTAATTTTATAACTCAAGAACGGGCTCACCTAGCCATACCAAATGTTTAGGCTTTGTTCGGACTATTTATTAGATGGTTTATGTGAAGTTTGCACAAAATCGGTCGAGCGGTTCTTCATTTATCACATTTTTTGTAATAAATGAATTATTCAATAAATGGAGGATCATTTTGTTAATGGGGATTTTGCTGTCAAATTGAAACTTTTTTCAGCTTTGACAGTACCAGCATGTTGTTATGTCATTAATGTGGTCATTTCATTACTTATTTTATTTATTTATGAAAAAAATTTACTAAGCCCGCATACGGCGCCATTTCTTATAACCGATACCAAGTTTATTTTGAATTTTGTATTTTGTATACCGCGGCATTTCTGATACCTGGAACGAAGCTCGGCATTGCAGATACAGTAGAACAATGCTGCTCAGGAACTGGAGCTATTTCGAACAGAACTATTCCACTATTCCGATCAGATAGAGTGGTGCAGAAAGAGTAGATCAGATAGAGTAGTGCAGATAGAGTAGTGCAGATAGAGTAGAACAGATGAAGTAGTGCAGTGCATGCAGTGCAAAAAGAGTGAAACAGGGCTGCGCTAGATATTTTTTTGTTTTCTTTACATTCTTTGAACATTCCTGTGCCTGAGTTTATTTATTTGGTGGCACACTTTACAAGAATAATGCCCACAAGCTGCCTAAGAAAGGATGATGTAAAATTTTATTTTAGGTGACTTCTGATCCAGAGAGTAAACATTAATTTTCTTCAACAAAAGCCAAATTCACCATCGAAAAAAACTGAATTTAATTCAGCTAATAGATACGTTAACACAACATTTAATAGGTATATTTAATAATTCAGAGGCGGTACGAAGTTCGTCGGGTCAGCTAGTTTTACATAAAATCGCATAACTCAAGATAAAATCGTAGTGGGCTGCGATATTCAAAAAATCTCAAAAATGTCCCGAGGTACTAAGGTACTCTTCTAAACTGCATACCAAAAATCTACTTAACCCTCCCTCCAGCAAAATGGGGTGAACCCAAACTTTCGCAAAAAAAATCGCCAACTTATGTTTCACCCTGTATCTTCTAGCAGGTGGCCGGATATCTGTTAAGAACTGGAAATTAAATAGCAATTAGAGCATCCTTTCACTCCTGAAAATTTGAACAAAATCGGCCTGCTAGATTTTGAGTTATAGCCTTTTAAAAAGTGACCAAAAATTGGGGTGTTCAAGTTCGATTGACGCGTAGTTTATTTTATACTTCAAATTTATATCATTATTTCTATAGTTCCAGCAAACCAGTAATAATCTCCTATTAAATTCATCAAAATCTATCTTTCCCCTTGTCTTAGTAAATAAGTCGTCCTTCCATATCCCTGTAGGCTGCAAATGTACCTGCACTTACATATAATGATCACTTATCATTGGCGTCTCCAAAAACTCACTCATAAAATGCTCTTTATGATTGGTTATAACCAAATCTATTAAACTAACTCCAGTATTCGAAGGATGTGTTGCTATTTCAACTATTTGATATAATCCCGCGTCACTAATAATTTTTTTAAGCTTATCTGTATAAGTTGACTTATCTGTCAACCAATTAATATTGAAATCCCCCATAATCCATACCACCCGATCAGTATCTATTATCCCTTCACACCATTGCTCAAAAAAACTCAAGAACTCCGCGTCACTTGCACTGGGTGAATGATATCGGGTCTTCAAAAAAAAACAATCAAAGATTGCTATGGTTTTTTGAACGTATGTCTTAGCAATATTTTTCTTCAATTTTGTCAATGAATTTTAATGTCAAAATGTCATGTCAAAAATTCTGACCAATAAAAAAACAGTGATGCGACGAAAATCTGTTAAGAACTGGAAATTAAATAGCAATTAGAACATCCTTTCACTCCTGAAAATTTGAACAAAATTGGCCTGCTAGATTTTGAGTTATAGCCTTTCAAAAAGTGACCAAAAATTGGGGTGTTCGAGTTCGATTGACGCGTAGTTTATTTCAGGAAACATTATTGAATATTTTTATTTTTATTGAATTGTCTTTTACTAGGTGGAAATTCATAATCTAATAAAATATTCTAAAGTAAATGTAATATACTTATATATTTCCACTAAATTAAGTTAATGAACTTTTACATGTTTCGCTAACACTGTAGCTTCATCAGAAATTGTAAAAATTTTATGTTAGACATAAAAGTGAAATTGTCAAATATAAAAAGGTTTTTTTTATTTTTTTATATTTGACAATTTCACTTTTATGTCTAACATAAAATTCTTACAATTTCCGATGAAGCTACAGTGTTATCGAAACGTAAAAGTTTATTAACTTAAATTAGTGGAAATATATAAGTATATTACATTTATTAAAAAATCTTTTATTAGATTATTGAATATTTTAAACCAAGTTGCACCAAGAGAAAACATAAGAAATAAAGAAGCAAGGTAGTAAAGGTTATTAGAGAAGAAAAAACGAAGTACTACGAAAATAAGATTGAATATTCTAGTAATAGTCCAAAACGAATATGGGAAACATTAAGTTACTTAATAAATGACAGAACTAAGAAATCAATTGATAGGGTAAAAATAGAGAATGATAATATTAGCACAACACCAAAGGATATGACAGAAAAACTTAGTGTGTTCTTTATAGAGAGTATGAATATCATAGTAAGTGAGATGGGATGTGGTAGAGTGGATGGTTCAACTGGGGAAGTTGCGGAGGAAGGAATGAAATCAGTTGCAACAGTTGAGTATTTTTAAGCTGATTGACATGAAAGAATTGGAGGATATTGTCTTTTCATTGAAAGATAAGGGAAGTCCGGACGAGATTGCCTCCCAATTTTTGAAGAATACTTTTCAGTCAAATAAAGATCCTCTTTCAAATCCTATTAATTAATTCATCGTGAGAAAGCTGTCAGGTTCCATCCACACTGAAGGTCTCAACAGTGATTCCAATTCAGAAAATCAAGGGCCCCATAGAGGCAAAGGATTTAAGGCCAGTAAATATGTTTCCTGTCACAGAAAAAATATTGGAAAGGGTGGTTTATGGACAGTTGCTTGATTTTATTATCCATAATAATATCTTGATTGATAATCAATCAGCCTTTAGAAAGAAACATAGTTGTGAATCTGCTATCTAGAATATAATTTACGAATGGAAATATCTCTTGGATGACAATTATGCGATTGGGGCTGTGTTCCTCGCTGGACTTGAAACGAGCCTTTGAGACAATAAAGTCAATAAATAGAGAGATACTGATAAAAAAATTAAAGCAGTATGGAATAGTGCAGAATGCATTAGAGTGGCTGAAGAATTATCTGGAAAATGGAAAACAGGTAACGACGAGAGTTGATGGAGAAACGTCTCCAGACCTCTCGAATGACAATGGTGTTCTGCAGGGAAGCACTTTGGGACCCTTGCAGTTCCTCTTGTATATTATAATGACATTGGGGTGGCCATAAAATATTGTTCGGTTCATTTGTTTGTAGATGATACACTCATGTATTTTTATTCAAAGGATTTGCAATGTTTGGTTGCTAAAATTAATCTGAATATGAAGGAATTAAACAACTGGTTCGATTCAAATTCACTTAAGTTGAATAACAGCAAGTCAAAATTTATGTTGATCGGGAATTCCAGATATCAAAATGAATATAGGGCCGGGGACTTTTACATATTGATTGAACAGAATGAAGTCGAATTGGTGGAGAAAATAAAGTATCTGGGCTTTATAGTTGACAGAGCACTCATCTTTAAGGAACATATTAAATGTACAATTGACAAATTAACAAAAAGTATTGATTTTTTGTATAGAGTGTCCAGGTTTTTGACACGGTCAAGGATGACGGTCTGCAATACTTTGGTGCTGCCCCACCTAGTGTATGGTTCAACTGTGCTGTATCTGGCGAACAAGAATGAAATAAATAGAATACAAAAATTGCAAAATAGAGCCATGAGAATTATTTTGGGAAAAAGGAGAGATACACCTATAAAATTAATGTTAAGTAAGTTGAAGTGGCTTTCTATAGTTTCTGGAATTTCAGGTGTTGGTGTTTATTTACAAAATAAAAAATGGGCTAGCGCCGAACTATTTGACTGATAGACTGGTCACTTACAATATAATTCATGACTATCCAACACGAAATAAGGATAATGTTTATGTTCTCAGGAAAAATAAAAGTTGCTCAGAAAGGGCAGTCTAAGTTTTGTTTACAAATCACCTGTGTGGTGACGACAAAAAACTCTAAAACACATGTACACCTGTCAATAATCGTTCGCGACTGGCGATTATATCTGCTCTAGGACCAGACGCACGCGATTAACGCTAGGTGGTAACACTGGCTTGCGATCGCGCACTGCATTCGCGGCATCCCGCATTCCGCTTCCGTGCACTAGTCCCCGAGGGAAATTAAGGTCATAGTTTGCGGCCTGTAGTTGTTGTTGTGGCCGCTGAGGTGGTTGCTCTCTCGGGGGCTGCATCTGAGGCGGTTGCCTGGATTGACGTGCCTGGACCGCTTTTCGGTCCCAGGCTGATGTTTGAGGCCTCGGGGCAGGAACGTACATTGGTCTGAGAGCATTCCTATCGTCGAGCATTTGCTTTTGGTACTTATACACCGGGCAGTTGGTGGACATTGCCCGGTCCGCTCCGTTGCAGTTGGCGCACACCGACTGATTGTCTCTGTTCGTGCAGTCGGCTGTCATGTGCGCCTCTGCGCATTTGGAGCATTTGCTCGCACGATGGCATCCAGTCATTGTGTGCCCCCAGGCTTGGCACCTAATGCACTGAGAGATGTCCTTTCTGTTTTTTCTCTCTTCCCACTGTACCCGGGAAGCGAAAACTGTTTTTACTGTAGCTGACAGCTTCGCTACAGTCCATTCTGTGTTGGTAATGACCAGGTACAGTGGGTTGTCCTGCCCTGTATTTTTCATAGAATACACCTCCTTCACTTGTATATTGTACCTATCTGTGAGGTATTCCTTTAGCTCAGACGGTGCGTAGTTGCCCCGCATGTGCCTCATCACGAATGCGTGTGTTTTTTTCGGTGGGCACCTGGTAAGTATGGTACTCCGCACCGTCTTGAGCTAGATGTCTGGCCATGCTCTGATGGTCCGTCATATTTTTAGTATAGAGGATCACAGAGTTCCTGGCATATTTTTAAGCTCTAGCGGCTCAGTGGTAATTGTGGCAGTTATTCGCAGGAACTCCTTGTGATTAGCCAACTTGCCTCTAACCACTATTGGCGGTGGGAGGGCCTTTTTGCCGGTGGCTTTGGTTGTAGGGTTAGGGATAGTTTCCGCTACCTTGGCTCTAATTTCCTGTTTGGACTTATTCGTTTCGGGCTCTGGTTCCCTTTCTTTAGATTCCAGGACCTGGAATCTGTTCCTTGTGGGTAGTTGGAACAGATTGCCAAATCCTGTGGTCCTGATTATTTGTGGTGTAGGTGTATCCATATATGGAGATGTTGCCCTTGATGCGGCAGCAATTGATTTAGGCGACGTCCCCTCACTTTTAGACGTCCGTTTATTTTTGGACGTCTCCTCACTTTTAGTTGGAAGTCAGTTATTGGGTCAAGACCTCACTTGTTTTGACGTCCCCTTACTTGGGAGGCGTCTCCTGACTTTTGTGGAGCGTGCCCTTACTTGTGGATTTTTATGCGTTCCCTGATTTTCAATTTTTTTTGTCGAAATTTTCACTACAGTCGATGGTGGCCTGACTTTACCGACTGTCTGTTGTTTAAGTGGTGCCCCAACTTTTAGCTGTTGATTTTTGGGCGAAATTTTTTTTCCGAAAACCGCTTTATGTGCTGGTTCCCTTACTTTGTTCTCGATAAGTTTGAGAAATTTTACAAGTCCACGTACCCTGACTTGGTTTTGTGTGTTTGTAGATTTGGACGTGTTTCTACTACAGTATTATAGGTGCCCCAACTTTTGGTTGGTAGTGAGTCGGGTGTAGTACGGGTATACCCTCACTTTTTTCCTGCCGATGGATGGTATGGGATGATGGGCAGGTACCATTACTTGTTTTGCAATTTTTGTCTGTGTGGAATTTGTGGTATTCCACACATAAAAAATACAAAAGTAAAAAATGGGCCTAGAAGGCCGTAAAATGGATGGGGCGAAAGCTCTGAGAAAAACTAGGTAGCAGCGCTAACTTAGCACTTACCCAGCGTAGATATGTTTTGCACGTGAAAACGAGGAAAATCTAAACACATTCAACGCGAATGTGCCGATATGGAAAAAACTGTATAAACACTGTTGAATGCGCTTGAAAAAACTTTGTTTGCATGATAAGCGTACACGACCGCATGCGACGAGAACTGGCAGGTCTGGACAAGATTCGTGACAGATTCTATTGGGTCAATGATTACCAGGATGTCAAGACATGGTGCCGACAATGTACGACATGCGGAGCAAGTCAAGGACCCGAAACACGATCTGAGGGAAAAATGAAGCAATACTACGTGGCCGGTCCATTTAGTAAGTGGCAACAAATACATCTTAGTTTTCATGGATTATTTCAGCAATTGGCCAGAAGTTTTCGCTATTCCAAATCAAGAAGCATCTACAGTTGCAGGAGTCCTCGCCAATAATGTTTTTACTAGATTTGAAATCCCATTGCACTGGAACTTCATTCGGATCAAGGGCGCAATTTCAAGTCTAGTCGTGACTTTTGCGAACTAGCATTCACAAAACCAGAACCACGGCATTGCATCCACAATCAGATAGCATGGTTGAGAGATTCAACAAGAGAATCGACGAACATTTCGACACGTTGACGACTTATCTCGAGAATAAGGAGGCAGTATTACGGAATGCATCGACGGCTCGACCGGGATTCCAAGAAATTAGGCACTTGTTTACGTCGGGCACTAAAAATAGTCCGGAATCCGTAATAATATTTTCTCATATACCTTCACAAACCGTTCTGATGCGAAGGTGTTTGCTATTTTCTGAGGTTCGGAGATTGGGTCTTTGAGCATAAGCTCAGATGTGTTGCTGTTTATTGTTCGGCTAATATATGAGTTAAACGGTTTCGCGTCTCTCAGATCATTTTGCTTGATATTGTTTCCTGGCTGCTTTTATTATGTTTTTAAGTTGTTGTTTTGGGTTCAATATAAATTTTAATTGACCTCGGTTTTGTTCTTACTTCTCTGCATTATTTTCCCATAGTTTTCGTTTCCTTTTAATTGCTTTAAATATTGCATGATGTATCCATGTTTTTTTTTTGTTGTTATTTACAAGCTTAGTTTTGAGCGCGACAGAGTTTTCTATGGTTTCTTCCACTACGTCTTCAAATGTACTGAATTCCATATTGTCGATATCTGTGCATGCAGGTTTGTCATTAATAAAGGCATTATTATTGGTATAATCCCCCTTACAAAAGTAACCTACCTAGTATTTCAATTTTTGTGCCGTGGGCTGGAGCTCTGTAATGGATAGAGATCGTTATCCCTATCGCTATGGCACTTGCTGCTCCTCCCAGTGCAAACTACCTTCAATGGGAAACGCCCTTCTGGGAGTATTGAACGCAGCAGACTAGGTCCAGTGCAAACTACCTTTATTGACCGTTGAAAAGAGAATTCGATGACCTTTGAAATGAGGTATCACTTGACTCCTAATGCCATTTGGGATTTAAGGGTTGGAGCTTACCCCCGCGAGAGGGTTGAAGTGACAATATTGAAAATATGTGCAAAATATTTCCCCCTCCGAATAAAAATCGAAGGGTCCGAGCGATTTTTTTCAATGAACGATGAATACGAGATATCTGCCTTGTTTCGTTTTCATTGGCCCACCCTGTATATGATATTTCTACTTCTGCTGAAGAATCGAATAGATCGGTCACAAAGAGATCAGACTAAAAGAAAAAAGTCACAGTTCACTGAGAAGAAAAAGGAGAGGAGAATATTTCATCAAAAATATGGCAAAAATATTCAATTGTATCACACAGAACCAATGGCAAAAATTAATAGAAAACGGAATGAACAAGAACGACACAAGAAGAAAGGCAAATTTGCCAGAAAAAAAAAACAAATTATGGGAAATTATAAAGGGATGGTTAGAATAATTATGCTAATGGCACGGCATATGCTTATGCTAATCTCAACAAAAAAATCTAAGCTAATCAAAAGTTTTTTTTTTCAATTAAAAAAATTGAAACACAAAAATTGAACATTAACTAACTACTGTCAGGGTCGCCGCTAGAGTGTTGGCCGCCTGTGTGCCCAGACAATTTTCGCCGCCCCATTCCCTCTAAAGTACAAAATTGAGGGCGTTGGAATGGAATACAGTTTTTAGACTTTAAGATACTTAGCGTATTAGTCCTGTCAAAGATTCGTGGTAAAGATGAAGGAAGGACCACACAAAAGGGAGACGCGCATCTGTAGTGACGTCACAAGGGTATCGGCGCTTGACAATAATAGGCAATCCTCTTGTAGATTGTAGATTTCGGGGGAGTCGTTTCGGCTTTTCAGCCGCTCAGCACTGCTACCTTTGCAGATATTTTGTGCGTGACTCTACATCTTAATTTGTCTCCAGGAAGCGTAGACTTCTGCCGAAGGAAGCTATTTTCCTGGGTGTCAGTTGGCCCACTTCTTCTAGTGACAGTGTTGCCCCCTCGAGGAATTTGAGCCTCTTGCAGAATTGGGCTGGACATTCGCAGAGCAGGTGCTCTGCGGTTGCTATTGCGTCTGAGCAGAATCTGCAGAGATCGTCTTCCGCTCTGCCCATTAACCTTAAATGGTATTTTACTGGGCAATGTCCTGTGAGCAGTTCCACCACCAATCCTCTTTGTGTCAATGGTTTGTCGGCTGTCATTGTCATTGGCTGTCTTCCTCTTTCTCTCTACGTTACATTTTTCTTCTCTCTGGTGTAACGAAATTTGCCAAAACGTAACGCGTCTTTCATATTACTTTCATATCAGACCGCCCGCCGCCTTTAAAGCCGCATTTCCCTCCACGGTCGCCGGTCGTCGGCGACTATACGATCTAGTAGCGGCGACCGATTCGTCAAGACATCAGCAATGCTTTTAAATTGTGACTGTTTTCCTACGATTTTTTAGTTGCCGCTACTAACTGCATTCGCCGTTCGACAACGACTGACTGCTCTAGAAGCAGACAGGCGACTATTTCGCGGCGAATTTCAGAAAAACAAACACATGCTGTAGTTTTTCCAGACTCGAAAGAGAATAGAATGGATATTTTTTCTAGTGCTGGAGAAGAGCAACTTGTTCATTTAATTACTAGTTATCCACAAATATACGAAATCCTTCCAATTTTCTCCTTTTAAACATCGGTAAAACATCTTTCCTTTTTTTTTTTTGGTTTTGAACTAGACTGAGTTTTATAATTTGCTGTTCTGATAATTAAGCCACAATAAAATTAACGTTTTTCTTCTAGATTTCTCCATTTTTTTAACTAAAATTCATTGTGTCACCAACGCGGAGGAGAACAGAAAATTATTCGCGAATCGGTCGCCTCTACTGGGTCGTAGTCCCGTGGAGGAGAATGCGGGTTGGATGTAATACAAATTTGTGAAGAAATACTTTCGGTTTATTTTCGTTTTAATGGTTTATTTGTTTGAGAGATTTATTTTCGATGGCTACCTATGATTTATTTTGAAGTGATTTTTCTTTAGGCGACGGTATATTTTGTCGAAAATGTAGAGTGTTTTGAAGCAGTGGCGTAGCAAGGCGTCGGCGACGTCGGCAACTGCCGACGGCCTCGCGTCCTAAAGAGCCTCGCAAAAAATAGGTTACCGGACCTAAAAATTGGTACTTTTCGATTTTCCAAAATAAAACGTAGAGAACAAATAAACTTAATCCTATACGAAACTTAACTAAAACCATAGAATTCACTAAACATTATCAATTCTACTGCAAAATAACCTAGAGCTCTCAAATCATGGTTTTTATTTCTTCGATAGATAGATCGATCGGAAGGATTTGTTAGCGAAAAATTGGAAAATATTATTATTTTTGACTAAATATTGTTATTTCGTACGTAGTATTCTGTAATATTAGCATTCTTCCAAGTCCCAAGGCTTTAGATCAAGTGCCTTAGAATCTTGCATTGGTCTCCAAAGCTATGGTTTTTATCCTTAAGACTTTTCGAAACCTTCAGGATTTTCAGAATCTTCAGTCTGCGTGGAGCAGTTTTAGCTAAATTATTGCCAGAAATTTGAAGTTTTGCGTACTTTCAACTTTTTTCAAATAAAATGCCCTATATATTCTTGAAGAGCACAATTTTCCGATTCCAAAAATATATAGTTTCTCTATATGTATTTAGTTGAGCCGTCTCCACCATATTTGGCTTCAAAAATGTTAAAAATACTATCAGAGAAACCAAGTGCCTCAAATTTTACCTGAAGCTTTCATCAGAATGGTTCACAAAATCGTCAGTAGGATAGTATTTTTCCAATTTTTAGAGCCAAATATGTTGAAGGCGGCTCAAACAAATACAGACAAACTAAATATTAGAAGCAAATATAGGGCATTTCATTTAAAAAAGTTGAAACTACGCAAAATTTCAAATTTCTTACAATAAAATTTTGTTTTTGACGATGGATTCTGAAAATTTAGTTAAAACTGCACAACTTTTGTGTTCACACCTATCATCTACCTGTAAAGGTAGAGGCTGCAGGTGGGGTGTCAAATTATAACCAGACACCCCGTACATACAAATAGAATAGGCTAGAGGTCCGTGATAAAATGACGCCATGAAATAAAATTCTGTTATATACGGGTCCTGGTAAACCCGGAATATTGGCCGATTTAATGTTGATTTTTAAAATTATTTTTTCTTATCTAGGGGGGGCCATGGCCCCTCCCTGGATGCGCGCCTGGTTCAAATAAGCTAAAGGAATCTTAATGCTAATCTCAATAAAAAGATCTAAAAAAAAACGAACGCCATTTTTTTAAATTACAAAAGGTAAAATATAAACATTGAACATTAACTAAGTATTCTAGGTATTGCCTGTGTGACAGGAAATCTCATCAGCTGATCGACCATTCAGTTTTCAGCATTCATCCTTTGGCTACCTAAAATAATATATTCTCAATGTCGATCTATAGAACGTTCATAATAGAAGTTCTTGTTTTTTATATGGTTCACCCTGTTCTGCAAACTAGGGTGAGTTATATTCTCAATCTCAATTTTCTATCATCGTTAGGCTCCATAATTTCATCATTCAGTTTATTACTATTTATTGAACCTATAGACGTCAACAATTTCAGTACACGGCTAGTTAGACTCATTTAAAAATTATTGTAACATTATAAGTTAAAGTAAACTTTTATGAAATCGAAATCATTGTTACTTGTATAAATACCTACTTTATCATTAGATACATATCACTCACCCTCACCAAATTCATCGTCGACATCCAGATCGATTATCCTCAAGATTGTCTCCTCGATTTCTTCGTCGATGTCGTCCTCTATTTTCTCCTCTATTTTCTTTCCGATTTCCTCGTCGATTCCCTCCTCGGTCTCCTCTTCGGTCTCTTTGTTAATTTTTTCTAGTGGCATTTCGAAACATTCTAGAACGCAGCCGACATCTGCAGACTGAAAATGTCAAATTGAACCAAGTTTTTTCTTTAAAAGAAACGTGTAATTTCAAATGGTACCTTGAAAAAATAACTGTCAATGACAACGTCCTCTCTGTTAGATTTCTTGATTGTATGAAGTTTGTTGACGTATGCATAAAATTTTTTGTTTTCAAAGAATACAAAGCCAGTTCCTGTTACGGCGTTTATGTCTATCTTCAGTTTTTCTCTTAATTCTTCTGGCTTCGTTTGAAGGAGCTCCCTAACTTTTTTTGCTTCCACCTAAAAAATGTTAACAAATGATTTTTGAGTGAGTAAACCAAATAATATATGTGTGATGGGTGCATAATAAGTAATATATTGTCGCGATGCGCTTTCGCCATGGTATACAGAATCCATACCTAAAATTCCAGAAAAGACTGCTTTATTCGGGCAAAGAGATTATCGCGTTTATTCTGGATTATACAAGAATGGATTACGGATATATAAAGGCCGGTATTAGTTAGTAGTTTTTAAGTTTAAGATTGACTGTGATACGATTTAGATAGTGAATTATGTAAGAGTTGTAAAGAGTTAAGTTGTTTGAGTTAATTAGTGAAGTAATTAGTGTCAGAGTGTGTAGTAACGTGGAATAAATTATTGTTGTGTCAATTGGACTTTGGAATAAACGAACCCAAGATTTCTGTCACGCACGCCAGAGCCGTGACATTGGTGTCGGAAATGAGAAATAATTGAGGACTGCAAAGTGAAATCCGATTGCAGAATAGTGCGGACTACTGCGGATACTAGTGTATGGACACTAAGTAAACACTGGGACAGTGAGTCAGTGTAAGCAGTGACAATCACCGAAAAAGACTTAACCGATCGTATGATAGTGAATTTTCAAGTAAGTTCTACAAAAATTCCATTTGGAAACCCAGGGAGATATCGAATTCCTGACTTCGCCAATGTATTCGATACATCGATCGCCATTCAGAAAAAGAATTTCGAGGAATTTCAGGAAAATTGTACATTTTTTTTTGGAAACCAAGGGAGATATTGAATTTGAGACTCCACCGCCGTATTAGTGAAGTAAAAACACAGGAAAAAGTCGCTTCCTTCTCGATTTTTTTTTTTGAAGGTCTAACCACATGAAACCTATACAGGATGATCGGTTATGCTCTTGTGCATCTAAAATGGCTAATTACGACTTTTTTCGCGGGGGCAGACATTTTTTATCTCAAAAAATGTGACAAATATGTCAAAATGTTATTTTCGTGTTTTTTTAAACTCACCACGCGATAACTCCGGAACTAATAAACCTATTACCATATTTTTTTTTTAAATCGGTAGAGGACATATGAGCGGTGATAACTGTGCTAGTTTAAATCCCATAGTGACTCAATTTTTTTTGGAAACTGGATTGAACTTCAAATCGTACTTTAAGTGCAGCATGTTTTTCGGTAAGCGAGAAACTTTTTTATTTGAACGAATTTTGTCATAGTATCTGCGTATGATATGACGACAAAGTATCAAAAAAGTTTTTAAAAAAAATCAACCATCTGGAACAAATAATTTTCTAGTTATAGTTATCCTTGATTAAAGTTATGAATATCCAGAGCGCGCGATGTACCTGCTTGTCGGCGACGCCGATCGACGGCACTGGTGGACGTGGAGATTTTACTGCGGATTTGAAAGTTGGTGCTCGAAAGGTTCCAAAACTTGAAGAATTTATTAAATCTTCTTCAAATAAAACGGCATTAGTAAATTATTCAACCAACTATTTCTTGGAAAAGGGGCCTTCTATACTTAGCAATGAGAAAAAAATAATAATAGCAGGATTCAAGAATGCCGAAAGTTGCTTTCTGCTGACCAAAAACGGTAAACCACAAAATTTAAAAAATTTAATAACAACCAAGAAGAAGCTGATACGAGGATAATTCTTCACTCATCAAATGATCTTTCGACTTGCAAATCCATTCTAGTAAAATCTATTATGCTTATATCTCTGTAATCGTAATCACTTGTCCTTTTAATTTTTCCATTTTATTTTTTATATTTTTATATTTTTGTTTGTATTGTAATTTTGTTATGTGCAATCGAGTGTTCCATCCTGAAAATCTCTCACTATTTTTCATAATTCTGGCCACATAATTTTTTAAGTACAAGGTATGTAAACTTCATTTTTTTGTTAGCCCTTTTTTAATGTTCCTAATATATATTTTAGCCCTGATGAAGTCCTAAACTTTTGGGCGAAACGTTGGCAAAGACTTAACAGGCCTTTTATTTTTTGTCCTAACCGACGAATGACCCCTTTTCATTGGATACCGATAGGACACGAACTACTCTTATTAATAATAAGTAAAAATTTATTAGCTGTTCATTGTCTTACTGGTTGCGATACAACACTATCTATATTTATGTAACAAGCTGTAAAATGAGCATGTTGTTTGCACTAAATGTAGAGATACTTTTTTTTAAATTGAATAAAGCTTCCTTTTTGTATTTATTATTGAAATAATATGATTGATTTCAATCAATGACGTTCTTGTTATTTAAGTCTATGAGTTAATATTAAATGGCGTGGGAATGTAGCGAACCCATCGCCCACGATTCCAAAGTTCTTCGGCGATCGGCAAGTTGTGACGGGATCAGGCTAATGTAGTCTGGAAGCACTTTAGTGTCCTTAGTGACAAAGACAAGAGCTTGGTGGGAGCCCTAAAACAATTCTAAAAGGTTAAGGCAAGGAGTGCTCCGTTGCCAAATTGACGTCAAAGTATATTATTTTGCTTGGGTTAGATTTTCCTAACAGGCGCGGACAATGTTTATTGTTTAACGAGTGACGAAAACAGTAGTTTTTAAAATTTGTACCTAGGTAATGTTTTCAAGTTACAGAAAATGATTTTTGACAAGAATTGTTTATTTTTCAATAATCAGAAAAAAACTTTTTGCAGATGCTAGTTTGTTTGTGCAATGAAAGATTTGGATTTTGTTGGAATTTTCGACATTTTGATACAACAATTGTAAACAGGATTGCTCATCCTAATAAGGCGTACGATCACTAATTCTTGAGCAGGCAGGGTCTGCGAGTGACGTCGCCACAGGCTCGATGGAAGGCTTGCGATTCAGGCTGTGCTGTTATTTGATTTTTTTGTCGATTTTAAATGTAGAAAAGGTGATTTTAACAAGATTTTAACGTTTAGGAATTCATTTTTTTGTGTGCTTAAAATTGAATAATGAATTTTGCTCCAAGAGTTGAGGTATGCAGCTGACTTAGCAGTTGGCAGATACTTTTAGCTCAATAAGCAGTCCTACTAGGGATTGAAAACAGGATAATCTCTGCCATTTTCTGGACACCTGAAAATAAGATGATCCGTTTTTTTCCTACGAATGTGCGGGAAAAAAACTGTTGGCATGCACAAAGAGTAATCTTTCCGCACACCCTCAAGAAAAATTGTGTTCCTTACACTTGCGAAAAATGGTATTTCCCGCACTTGTTAGAAAAATAACTTTTTTTTTCCGAATTGATATGAAAAAATTTTCGGCCCTGTAGGAGAACAAACGAGTTTTTAGTTCCACTCCAGCCAAAAAGCAGTGCTTCAAAATACAAAATTTGTAGGTTCAATTTTCAATTTATTCAATCATAAGCAGTATAATCAAATTATGAAAGGTTATTATATTCTGTGTCCACTCAAAACTCAAAAGGCCGGGATAATAATAAAAAACAACTGTGGTGGCGTGGCGTGGCGCTGATTCCAGTTCAAACATGAAAATGCCAAAAATTGCAACGTCGCATATAAATTGTTTCGGGGCTACCACCAAGCTCTTGTGTGACAAAGCAGCACGGAGGCGGCGGATAGCGTGATCGCCGTTCTGTTCAAGGATTGGCTGTAGAACAGCTCGTGATTAAGCAACGCTATTCAGGACCCGCACTGTTCACCCTGATAGGAAGGGGCTATAAAAGGTGCTCTAAATATAGCCAGTTAACTACTGCCCGACTGGATAACCGCGTCCAGAGGGTGCACCCCATGCGGTCCAAACAAAACAAAGCAAAATCAATCAGTCTTCACTTTCTAAAATTCTTGAGAAAATTATTCAGGAAAAGCTCAAATCCTTACATTATCTTGATAGCATTCTACGTGATGAACAATTTGGTTTTCGTTCATATCACTCTACTTAGATTCAGCTTGCCAGGTTGGTTGAAGAAGCCAGAAGTTTCCATGTCAAACTCAACAAAAATACCTTCTCAAATGTCAGACCTATAGAAGCAGGAGTTCCTGAAGGTTCTGTCCTGGCTCCACTGTTCTATAATATTTACGCGGCTGACATCCCCAATAATCCTCATACTAAAATGTCCATCTACGCAGATGACACTTGTATTAACACTTCACAAAAATACTCACATCAGATACATAGACGACTACAAGCAAAATCAAAATATCTTTATCCACAGATTTTACTAGAATAGAATTGCAAGTCGAAAGATCATTTGATAAGTGAAGAATTATCCTCGTATCTTCTTGGTTGCTATTTAATTTTTTAAATTTTGTGGTTTATCGTTTTCGGTCAGCAGAACCTGCAACTTTCGGCATTCTTGAATCCTGCTATTATTATTTTTTTCTCATTGCTAAGTATAGAAGGCCTCTTTTCCAAGAAATAGTTGGTTGAATAATTAACTAACGCCGTTTTATTTGAAGAAGATTTAATAAATTTTTTAAATTTTGGAACCTTTCGAGCACCAACTTTCAAATCCGCAGTAAAATCTCCATGTCCGCCCGTGCCGTCGGCGTCGCCGACAAGCAGGTATATCGCGCGCTCTGGATATTCATAACTTTAATCAAGGATAACTAGAAAACTATTTGTTCCAGATGGTTGATTTTTTTTTAAAAACTTTTTTGATACTTTGTCGTCATTTCATACGCAGATACTATGACAAAATTCGTTCAATTAAAAAAGTTTCTCGCTTATCTAAAAACATGCTGCACTTAAAGAACGATTTGAAGTTCAATCCAGTTTCCAAAAAAAAATTGAGTCACTATGGGATTTGAACTAGCACAGTTATCACCGCTCATATGTCCTCTACCGATTAAAAAAAAATTATGTTGATAGGTTCATTAGTTCCGGAGTTATCGCGTGGTGGGTTTAAAAAAACACGAAAATAAAATTTTGACATATTTGTCACATTTTTTGAGATAAAAAATGTCTGCCCCCGCGAAAAAAGTCGTAATTAGCCATTTTAGATGCACAAGAGCATAACCGATCATCCTGTATAGGTTTCATGTGGTTAGACCTTCAAAAAAAATTTTGAAACATTTTTATATCGTTTTTACTCCACTATATTTGCTATATCAATCGACATTCAGAAAAGACGTTTCAAGAAATTTCTCGAAAATTCTATTCGAGAATAAAGCAAGTTATCCAATTTGTGACTTCACCGGCGTGTTTGGAGCTTCAAGCAAAAACCAGGAAAAATATTTGAAGAGAGTTTGAGGGAAATTCTAGTTCAGTCCACATTCTGTGCCTATTACGAGACAACAAGCATAAAGGGAAGAACAAAAAGTTGAAGACTTCTGAGCAAAATGGAACTTCAAGAGACCAAACGACAACAAGAAAAACAAGACGAAAAGGCTAGGCGACAAAAAGAAAAACAAGAAGAAGAAGCTAGACGACAACAAGAAGAGGCTAAACAACAACAAGAAAAACAAGCCGAAGAGGCCAGACGACAAAAAGAAAAAAAAAAAGAAGAAGCTAAACGACAACAAGAAAAACAAGATGAAGAGGCTAGGCGACAAAAAGAGATACGAGGAGAAGAAGCAAAACCACAACAAATAAATACAAGACGAAGAGGCCAGGCGACAAAAAGAAAAACAAGAAGAAGAAGCTAAACGACAACAAGAAAAACAAGACGAAGAGGCTAGGCGACAAAAAGATCGGCAAGAAGACCTTGGAATGAAACTACAGAAAATATTTCAAACCATACACGAATTTGATGCTAACCTAGAACAAAAGATTACGGAAGTAAAGCCGAAGTTAAAGACGATGTTCGACAAGGTAATGACCATGTTCGAGAAGCTAAAAACACGTTCAGGAAGTGAAAGCTGAGAAGAAAGCCGATGTTCAGCAATTAAGACAAGAAGTTGAGCACCAAGTTCAAGCACTTGAAGATAAGGTAAGATAATTAGAAATACAGTCCATTAATCCATTTAGTGTGTTGGAGCATTCTCTAGTATGGCGCTACGAGGACCTGTCTTAGGGTACGCACACATAGAAAGCAGGTTAATCAGCGCCTATTTCCGGCGCCGAAAATCAGCGCCTACAAGTCATCTCACTAGTACACAATGAACGCCGGTTTAGACGTAAATTCCATACTACAAAGATGTCTAGTTTATCTTCAGAGACTTGCCTTCTTCTCTGTGCACCGGTAATACAAAGACACGCAAGTCTCTGGATTTTGGCTAGCTCCAGGTATGCTTGTCTTTGGTTTACTTTAGGCCACCATACAAGTGCACCATATGTTAGCATTGGTCTTACAACTGTAGTGTATATCCATTGTACAAGTGACGGTTTTAGTCCCCATGTTTCCCCAATCGCTCTTTTTAGTGACATCAACGTCATCTTGCTTTTGGTGGTTATCTTTTGGATGTGTTGGTTCCATGTCAGCTTCATATCTAGGATGATCCCTAGAAATTTAGCTTACCTGCCAAACTCCAAGGTTTTTTAGAATAGACTGATGGGGGCGATTAAGTTCTCCAGATTTCTCTTTCTCGTGAAAGGAATGAGTTTTGTTTTGGAGGGGTTGACGCGAAGTTGCTCCCTCGTGTACTCGCTCGTGCACCATTCCTCAATGATTTCTAAGGCGTCATTTTTGCTAATGAGGTTTGATACCGTCCTGGTAAATCCTCCCCTAATGATAACGACTATGTTATCCGCGTAGCCTAGGGGATGTAGCCTTGATCGTTTAGTTTCCTTAGAAGTTCATCCACGACTAGATTCCACAAGAGTGGTGAAATTACTCCGCCTTGTGGACATCCTTTTGTCGCGGTTACTTTAATAGAGGTTTCAGCAATAGTCGAGTTTATAGTCCTATGTTTTAGCATGGACTTGATCCATCTGCATGTGGTATATTAATCGCATGTTGCCCAGCAGCTCTGACTTTACAATCACTTACAAAAAGTTATTTTTTGAAGGCTTAAAATAAACGTTTTTGAACACTCGAAAAGCGCCTGCCTTCGGCGAGCCTTCATCATCATGAAAACCCCCCCAAATGAAAAACCTGGTTGTGCCACTGGGTTCAGTGGAACTCTCTGGCCGTAGAAAATAGTTTACTTAAGAGAATTTGGAAGAGTGCCGATGTAAAATCTACTAAGAGCCAACTGGTTATTTCAAATGATCGAGTAGAAGATGTATTGGAAGAAGTACATGACGGAACTTCAGGGGCATATTTTGGAGTTAACAAGACTTTGGACAAAACTCGGGAACGTTTTCACTGGGTTCACTATCACGAAGACTTTAAAAACTGGTGCCGAAAAAGCGACATCTGGGCTACCAGTCAAGGCACTAAACTAAGATCTCGAGGACCTATGAAACAGAACAACGTCGGTCTCCCATTTGAAAGAATAGCGATCGATGTAGCCGGACCTTTTCCTGAGTGAGAGCGTGGTAACAAATACATCTTGGTTATCATGGATTACTTCAGTAAATGGCCAGAAGTTTTCACTAATCCCAATCAAGAAGCCATCACTATTGCTCAGGTGCTAGTGGACGAAGTTTTCAGTCGTCGTGGTGTGCCACTAGAGTTATATTCAGATCAGGAATGAAACTTCGAATCTGCCATCTTTAAAAAAATTTGTGAGATCATGGGCATTCGTAAGACAAGGACAACACCTTCACATCCACAGTCTGATGGCATGGTAGAACGATTTATTAAGACCTTAGAGGAACACCTGACAAAAGTGGTCGCAAAGAACCAGGGAGATTGGGACCAACACTTGCCTCTATTTTTAATGGCTTACAGAGCAGCGGTTCACGAGTCAACAGTTGAAAGTCCAGCTAAAATTTTTTTTGGAAGAGAACTCAGGTTACCTTGTGATCTGATGTTTGGAATACCTGAAGAAGAACAAAAAGAAATTAGGGATTATGCCGACGAAGTAAGGGCACGTCTTTTGGGGATACATGATTTTGCTCAAGAGGATATTCAGCTGGCCAGTAACCGAATGAAGACTAGATACGACTTGAGAGCCAATTCATCCTGATTTCAAGACGGTGATCTAGTGTGGCTGTATAATCCAACAAGAAAGAAAGGAGGGTCGCCGAAATTATCTTCAGCATGGGAAGGAGCCTACAGAATAGTCAAGAGGATCAATGATTTGGTTTATCGAGTTCAGCGCAACACCAGGAGTAATGAGATGAAAGTTGTACATCTGGGCAGATTGACGAAATATCATGGGCGTAAAGTTGATCGGGAAGATCAACCTTAGGAGGAGGAAAGTGTCGCGATGCGCTTTCGCCATGGTATACAGAATCCATGCCTGAAATTCCAGGATAGCCTGCTTTATTCGGGAAAAGAGAATATCTCGAATAAATTAATTTGTCGTAAATAAAGTAGAGTATACTACTCGCAATAATGGCAATTATTCCCTCGGAATGTTACTCCCTCGCCGCTGACGCGGCTCAGTTCGTAAATTTTCCTCGGGAAAAATAGCTATCATTATTGACTCGTGGTATAATCTACTATTTGATAATCATTTGTTGAATCTGGTTCCTACTTGTATTAAAGGCATAAAAAAAATAGTACAGGGTGTTTTTTCATGTATTGACACCTTACCTATAGCTTCTACCTTTACAGTTCGAAGGAAGGTCTAAATACAGGGTGACTCAGAGTAAATTTCCCCTTTTCGAACGCGCCCTGTACATCCAACTTAATATTTGCGGGAAGGTAAGCGCTGGCAATATGCGGCGACTGCGTGCGGATTATCAGTAAACATGGAGCAGTGGTCGAATGAGCAACGCATGTTTATGGTTGAAGCGTTTTTTAAATCGAATGATTCTCATGTCGCAGCATGGCGACGTTTTCGTAACCGTAGCCATATCCGGCGTATACCTGACGCTACGTCAAAAAATGTATTGAAATTATGGGTTCAAAGATTCAAAGTGGTACAGTGGCAATTGGTAAATTAGAAGCGTCCCGCCATGTTTTCGAATTGAGCGCCTCGGATTTTCAGTCGCAGCACGTCACACAATCCCAATGTTCTCTGGCGTTCTGATAGACTTCTATTGGCCGGGATGCTTCGGATTTGCCATTGGACCACTTTGTCTGAATCTTTGAACGTCGCAGCGCCGCGACATAGGAATCGTTTGATTTAAAAAACGCCTCGATACTAAACGCGCGTTACTTGTTCGACCAATGCTCCATGTTTATTGATAATCCGCACGCAGTCGCCGTAAATTGCCAGCGCATCCTCCTACTACTGATTTTGTGAACCATTCTACCTGTACAGGTGAAAGCTGCAGGTAAAATTTGAGGTACTTGGATTCTCTGATAGTATTTTCAAAATTTTTAGAACCAAATATGTTGGAGACGGCTCAACCAAATATAGAGAAACTATATAGTTTTGGAATCGGGAAATTGTGCTCTTCAAGAATATAGAACTAAATATAGGGCATCCCATATGAAAAAAGCTGAAAGCATGCAACATTTCACATTTTTGTTTCTGACCATGGATTCTAAAAATTTAGCCAATACTGTACAACTTTTGTATTTACAGCTTTCATTTACCTGTAAAAGTGAAGGCTGTAGGTGGGGTGTTAATATATAAAAGAACACCCTGTACTTGAACAATAACTTATAATATAAAGTCAGAATTTGTAGATTATCCACTTTTTGTCAATTTTCCTTTAAGCAACAGGAATTAGTAATGTTCCTTTACGGTGTCAGTTTACCAAACTAGTAACATAATATGACAAGTTATTCAAGTACAAATGATTGAATCTTTGCGGAACCTATGGGTGGACCTCTTCGGGACGAGCGCAGCGAGTTCCGCAGCCATCTATTCATCAATATGTTGTTTAATTACGATACTAACGTGACTCACTCAAATGTGACTTGCCTTAATTGAACAGTTCAACAGTATATTAGTGAGTAAATGGCTGCTCGCTGCGCTCGTCCCGCAGAGGTCCACCCATAAGTTCCGCAATAATCCACTTAAGTATTTGCACAGGGTGTTTTTTTATATATTGACACCCCACCTATAGCCTTTACCTTCACAGGTAGAAGAAAGGTGTAAATACAAAAGTTGTACAGTTTTAATTGAATTTTTAGAAACCATGGTCAGAAACAAAATTTGAATGTTAGAAATGTGAAATTTTGCATGCTTCCAGCTTTTTTCAAATGTATATATACAAATATTCTTGAAGAGCACAATGTTCCGATTCCAAAAATATATAGTTTGTCTATATTTGATTGAACAGTCTGTTTAATTAGAACAATTAAACAGTGATTAACCTTCGCCGGCGTAATTTGACCGACTTCGTATATTTATATTTTATTCAATATCACGGTCAGCTTGCTATATGAGATTTTAGTTATTCACAATGTTTGGGTAATATAAAAATATCCAAACATTGTAAGTTGCATTCCAGCATGCATTTAAATAATTACGGTCACAGTGTTTTATAATTTTGCAGTTTTTGTCACGATTAGTTTATCAAAATTCAATATAAAAAGGGATGTAAGATTCGAAATAAATCAGTATTCATCTAGCTTCAAAAGGTGTTTTACTCAAATCGTTTCTGTGCCCAAGCCTTCTTGGCCATTTGAATTGGCCGATTCGAATATTGTGTCATAGAACTTATCGAGCGGAGTGTAGGAATGACTTTGTGAAATCAAAGGTATTAACAGTGCCTTCCTTATATGTCTATCATTGTCTGATTCATGTTAGGTGTAATGTCAATGATTACCAGACCCATGAGGACATACACCAACATCTCACCAGGAATAGGGACAACCTCTATACAAACTTTCATAGAATACATAAAATAAAAACAGGAATTTCCTTCTATGGCCCCAAATTCTATAATGTGTTACCAACCTCCATTAGAATGCTAAATTTGAATTGTTTCAAAAATAAAATTAAAAATTATTTAATTAAGAAAGCTTTTTTTAGTATAGAGGAATATACCACCAATAATTTTAATGATTTAGAGGATTGTTAGTTAGTAATATTGTTCGTAAAGGTTGCTGAAAATTGCCACTACTATATATTTGACTTGTGTAAACTTTGTGAAGTAATGCACCAATAAATGATTTGATTTGATTGCAGAGAGTGAGGCTGCTCTTTGACAGAAACCTATACAATCGTCCCGCTGCTCAACCAAGCCGAGTTGGGCAAGCGTAATCTGCGAGCACAGCTTGCACATTGGTCCTTCGAGCCTAAAACCAGTCCAGAAGACTCGCTGTCCGTCCACAACGTCCGTCCATACAGCCAGTCCAGAAGACTCCCGTCCGTCTATAACGTCCGTCTATAACGTCCGTCTATAACGTCCGTCTATAACGTCCGTCTATAACGTCCGTCTATACAGCCAGTCCAGAAGACTCGCCGTCCGTCCATACAAACAGTCCAGAAAACTCGCCGTCCGTCCATAACGTCCGTCCATACAGCCAGTCCAGAAAACTCGCCGTCCGTCCATACAGCCAGTCCAGAAGACTCGCCGTCCGTTCATAACTTCTGTCCATACAGCCAGTCTAGAAGACGTCCGTCCACAACGTCCGTCCATACAGCCAGTCCAGAAAATTCGCCATCCTTCCACAACGTCATTCCATACAACCGTACGTCTGTCCAGAATAAATAGTCATCAAAACAATCCAGTCACCGGTCAAACACAGCTATGGCAGAAAAAGAAGAACTTGACCGTCTCGCACGAGAACAAGAAAAATCAGGAATGCAAATCGTTCAACTACTGAGTAACTGCAAGAAAGACTCGGTCGATAGGAAAACCGAGGCCTACGTCCAAAAGCACCTGACCAATCTGGATGCGATACTACAAACAATCCAAAAAAAACGAGGCCGCAATGATAAAAATAAAAGGGTACAGCGAACATCAATACTTCACAAAGCAATATACCCAACAATTGTATGCCAAATTCGACGAGTTAAAGACCTTCTTGCTAACATGCCCAAAGGCCAAACCTACAACAATCCAATCTGAGCCATCCAACGTCAGCATCCAAGAGAAACGGATAAAAATGGAAAACTTGAAAATACAGCAATTGGAAGACACTCTCAACTGACGCTAGAAAAATCAGAATTCCGCTATAAACATCTGATGGATTCAAGCAAGAAACAATGGGATGCATTTCAAAACCTGCATGAAGAAATCGCCGTTAGTGAAGATAGCCATCAAGATAAGTACTTCACTATGGACGTGTACAAACAAATCCAGAGCCAATTCGATGATGTCATTGCAACAAATATTAGTTAATCAACCACAACAGAACCTGCAGCTACCAAAAGTGCAAATTCCAATTTTCCATGGAGGGTATGAAAACTGGTCTTCATTTTTCGACATCTTGAAAATTAAGCGTTGAACAAAGCCGACAAGATGCACTCAGCACTACTTAAAAACTAATACCAGGGGAGAAGCAAGCAAACTAATCCAACATTTAGAAGCAATTGCGGCCAACTACGATTCAGCATGGGACCTACTGCACAAGAACCAAATATGTTGGAGACGGCTCAACCAAATATAGACAAACCATGTAGTTTTGGAATCGGGAAATTGTGCTCTTCAAGAATATAAAACCAAATATAGGGCATCCCATTTGAAAAAAGCTGAAAGCATGCAACATTTCACATTTCTGACTGTCAAATTTTGCTTTTGACCGTGATTTCTTAAAACTCAGCCAAAACTGTACAGCTTTTGTATTTACAGCTTTCATTTACTTGTAAAGGTGAAGGCTGTAGGTTGGGTGTTAATATATAAAAAACACCCTGTACTTGAACAATAATTTATTATATAAAGTCAGAATTTGTAAGATTATCCACTTTTTGTCAATTTGCCTTTTAAAAGGAATTAGTAATGCTACTTTACTAAACTAGTAACATAATGTGACAAGTTATTCATGTACAAATGAGCGGCATCGGCTTGAACTTTTTCAGTTGCAAATTGATATTGATATGATAGTTGATTTTTAGAAGGATGGTGGATTACGCGAAATAACGTATGATTTGATGATCAATGGCGTGGGGACTGTGGGGAGTGGGATATTTTAAATTATTTTTATAGATATTGGAATGGCCCACCAGTCGAAGACGTCACCTGACTGAGATTAGACCGTTCGAAAATATCAAAAACTGGAGGTTATTATATATTTTCTAGCAGAATGGTATTGCACAAAAATTGTTATAATATGCTACTTACCTTCGGAAATATATAGGCTATGAGGTAAATACTTTTTTCACACACGTGCGTTTGCGTTTGGATGAAATTTGTATTACAAAGATATTTGGGCTTATCAAACTCACCAAAGGGAGCCTTATAATGATCTTTTCCCCGAGTTCTTCTTCTGAAGCTAGTTCACAACCACAAGGCTGGCAACGCCCAGCCATCTTTACTTAAGAAAAAAGTTGTCTTTCAAAGTTCTTTGCACGTTTCTTGACGTTTCACTAACGGGTGGCAACAACTCTGTTGATCATCAATAATTACAGATTTCTGCAGTAGTATGAAGTCATACCCAGATTAGGGATAATATTGATGGTATTTCTGAAGTGAAAACTTCTTTAGGCGCGTTGAACAGATTTTTTTCTGCGTATTGAATGAGATTAGGAGAGGAAAAATTTGTCAGTTCTAATTTTCAGTAATAATGCAAACGACATGTCAACAAAAAATTCAATATGGCAGCAATGGTCAAACATTTGTGAGGTGTGTTTATTTAACCTACGTTTTATTGACTCTTTGGACTGAATGGAATACTTCTTAGGCGTGAGTTCTGAATCAAACTGAGCCGTCAGATGTCTATTAGCAAAATTTACCAGAGTAGGAAATTTATACACAATTATAACTGTATACAATGTAAATATTATTACTTTGTGAATATATAACAACAAAAAAAACTTGTATTTTTTTGGCTGGATTATTCATCTCGCCTTGTTGAAGTTTTCACTTCTGTCGTGTGTTTCATTCAACAATGTCGGTATAGTAGATCGCTGTAAATTTTTCCAGTAAATTAATCCACTCCGATTGAAGCTGAGGGCTTGCCAGTAAGTATTATTAAAGAATTTTACCATTAATATTAAATGCTGTACTGTGCGTTATAGAGAACTATGGCACTTTCCAAATAGTGATCGATTTTATCAGTGCGATCGGCCTTATTTAATTACTGACAGTCACTATTTCTTATGAATAAAAATAATTATGGCACAACATGTTAAATTGGCACAATTTTGATCATTTTTTCGCGTCATTAGCTTTGTTTTGGTTTCACTCAGAACTAGCTTGGAATCATTCTGCACATGCGCATATTATAAAACGCGTTTTCGTTTTTTCAGAATCGTAATCGAACTGTATTGACCAATGTGTTGACAGTGTTTTGGTTTATCTTAGAACTATTTAAGAACAATTCTGGGATTGTTCTAGAACAGTTCTCTCAGTTCTTGCTCTGAAGGAGGAACTGTTCTAGAATTTTGTTATTTGCGGTGTGTTTTTGTTATTTTGATTCCGAATCGGTTCAGAGCTAGTATTAAAATGGTCCTTTATTATTTTTTGTGCGCAAGCAGTTCTGCGCAATCCCAGAACCGTTCCAAATTTCAAACCAAAACAAAGCTAGGTCGCTTTGCTTACTCAATTAAACTATCCTGAACTAAAATGTTGGAAACTGCCATTCTGGGGTGTTCAAATGACGTTTTCGGTTCTATTCATCCACAAAACACAAACAATATAAATATAAATAAATTATGTGAGGTTAGAATCTGAAAAATAGTGGAATAATTATGTAGGTACTAGGTACTTTTTACTATCCATTCACAATAAATAAGTATGATGCTTATTTAATTACTGACTTGACTGCCACGTCCGCCACTAAATTCAGTCACAAATACGCATGCGTAGGTGTCAATAATGTCAAAATAAGAACGTTCATATCAGTGACAGTCACTATTTGAAGGTGCCACAATTATCTTTATTAAAATATTTTGAGGTTATGGAATATTGTCATGACATATATTACAAAACGGATAATAAACATGTCAAAATTTACTGATCCACGTGATTACCAATTACTTAACTAATGGCCGTTTCCACCAACTATTTTAGAGGAGCCTTATAACGATAAGTATTTTTTTAAATGACAGTCTTCCATGGAGATATGTCAGTTTAAGGCATACTAATCGTTAAGGCTACCCTAAATTTGTTGGTGGAAACGGCCATAAATATAATTATATAGGTACTCAAAGATAATACACACTACTGAGGATTGCTTATCGGCCTCGTTTTTGGTAATCGCCGCCATATTGGTGTATCACCATTGCCGACGGCATTAACTAAGTCGTCAGCGACGTCAGCTGTTTGCGTCAGCGGTTGTAGCTTAGCTTAGAATTTAAATTTATGATGAAAAATATTATTTAATTCTGATTAACATAATAGGCAAATAGAAAGATGCAAACGAGATCTAAAAAATAGTTGTTTTAGAATGTTAATTAATGTTGTAGAACCAAGTATGCATAAAGCAAAAGCCCGCGGAATCATAACCTGTGGTGCGAACAGCCTACGTCAAGGCGAAAAATGACATGATGTCCACGTCACAACTGGTGATTTGGCGTGGTGGAGGGCTTCAGATTTGTGCTACACAGGCCTTATGAGAATAGCCTATCCTGTAGTAGTAGTGTGTATTATCCTTGATAGGTAGGTACCTACATACATACGTAATATGTTTTTTGAAATTACTTTGAAGATACCAATGGGTTTCGTGCGGCACGTGACCACATTAGGCAATTTAATCCATCTTTCAAAAAGGAAAATTCAATATGGCGCGGCGGCCAAGCAAGCTTGTTTTAAATATGTTTTTATGTGTATTTTAAATTATTTTGCTTAGAGTTTTGCTTGTAACTTTGATTTTGATTATTTAATACGATATTTGTTGACTGGGTACCTAGACTATTAAATCGGCAGAAACTACATATTTTTTTGTGTTGTTTGGCCCATGTGTGGCCGCCACGCCATCTTGAGTGTCACGTGGTTTGAATTGCCTAATTGGAAGTAACATAACACATAACCTAAAAATTAGTGTATTTTTGAAATTTCGCCGTCTAGCCCTCCTAATTCTTTGAAATTTTTTTTCTAATTGAAATATAATTCACTTCCTAGGATAGTATATGTAGACAAGGATTAAAATACTCTCGTATTGTGCCGTTGTAGGATGTAAAAACAATGCGGCCGAATAACCACACTGGCGCAAAAATTAATGAACTTTTGATTTCTGTTGTTGAAACAGTATCTTAATATTGGTCCTCTTCGTCAACCGGGAGGGCTTGATGACCCACTGATAAAAAACCTTTTTTATATTTGACAATTTCACTTTTATGTCTAACATAAAATTCTTACAATTTCTGATGAAGCTACAGTGTTAGCGAAACATGTAAAAGTTTATTAACTTAATTTAGTGGAAATATATAATATATATTACATTTTCTAAAAAATCTTTTATTAGATTATTGAATATTTTAAACCAAGTTGCACCAAGCCAAGAGAAAACATAAAAAATATAGAAGCAAGGTAGTAAAGGTTATTAGAGAAGAAAAAATGAAGTACATACTACCAAAATAAGATTGAATATTCTAGTAATAGTCCAAAACGAATATGGGAAACATTAAGTTACTTAATAAATGACAGAACTAAGAAATCAATTGATAGGGTAAAAATAGAGAATGATAATATTAGCACAACACCAAAGGATATGACAGAAAAACTTAGTGTGTTCTTTATAGAGAGTATGAATATCATAGTAAGTGAGATGGGATGTGGTAGAGTGGATGGTTCAACTGGGGAAGTTGCGAAGGAAGGAATGGAATCAGTTGCAACAGTTGAGTATTTTTAAGCTGATTGACATGAAAGAATTGGAGGATATTGTCTTTTCATTGACATAGGGTCAACTGGGGTAAATGTAAAAAGGGGTAAATGTAAATACCTTGTATTTTCTGGCTAAGAGTGAATTTGAACTAAAACTGGCAATACTATCCGCATTTCCCGCGTTTTGTTTAGCCAAGGGCGGTTTTTGAGGTTAAATTGGCAGTTGGTTCTGAAATGCGGCCATGAGAAAACAACAGTGCAGTTTCAACTGAAAAACAGATTTGTAAAGGTATTCTAAGAAGTGAATTGCTGACCCAAAAACGGTAAGTTTGATTCGAATTTTGGTTTAGGTGATTGGAAATGTCATACTTGTTTAGTTTTAAACAAAAAACTAGACACATTTTGCAAGTAGTAACCTACAAAATACTATTTATATTTACCCCCAAAGAATTTAGTGTTGGGGTAATTGTAAATCTAAAAATGGGGTAAATGTAAATGCAAAAATTCCAGTAATTAGGTAGGTAGTGAGTGTCTTTTTTTTAGTCTATTTTCACAGATGCCACGAAATTACATAAAAAAGAGGCCACCGAATCAGAATTTGATCCAGTTACACTTAAAAGGTACAAAGACAGTCTTAGAGAAAATAATTCATCCAGCATAATAGAAACAGCGAATGGTAATAAAAATCCCAATGAAGAACCTCATATGTCAACTCCACCCGCAAACATACCAGTCGCTGGCCCATCTTGGAAAAATCCAGAACCTTGTATGTTACCAGCTTTACCACAAAATTGCCAGGATATGTCAAGTCCTAATTCGAATGCTAAAGATCCTGATCAGCCACCTGATGATTATACAACTATTAGGGGCGTACACACATCCACCACCACATTGACTCCCAACACAATAGTTAACATATTTGCTGAGCAAAGTAATAGTCGTTATATTAACCAATCAAATGTTAAAAAGGTACAGAGGCAGATTATACCAAGACTAAAACCACAAAAGTATGGTGAAATTTTAACTACCCCACAGGTTCTAGAGAAAATGGAAACTGCTCAAAAGTTAAGAGATCAAAAGAAGGGGACCAATACAAAGCAAAAAGATAAGAATGAGAATGGGATTAAAAAGGCATCTGGTAAGAAAAGAAAAGTTGTTCAGAAGGAAGAAGAAATTCAAGAAGAACTAGTAGACGAATCTGCTTTGTGTCAGGATGACTCTTCTGATGAAGATTTTTTCGTCAGTCATTGCTGAATCAACAAGTGAAGTTGAATATCATGAACCAGTTTGCAATGAATTAAAAACAGGGTTGTTTGTATTAGTAGATTTCAAGGGTGGACAGAGAAATAAAATCCATTACAAGTATGTTTGTTGTATACAAAACATCGATCAAGAAGAAGGAGATGTTACGGTTTAAGGGTTTGAGAGGTTAAATTCTACATCAACAGAGTTTGTTGAGAAGCCAAATGATATAAGTAACATAACATTTGAAATGATTAAAGCAATGTTACCAGATCCAAACCTTCAATATCAGGACAGAAAAATCATTTATGTTTTTCTTGGGTCAGTAGCGGTTTTCGAAAAATAAAGCTGTATAAGATTTGTGACTATAGCGATGTTAAGATAATAGGTTACAGGTTAGGCCCACTGTTTAGTGAGCTACTAGCTGTTATTTGAATTTTAAGTGTTTTTTTGTTAGTTTGTCCCTCTGATGGTCTTAGAAATTTACATATTTTATTTTTTCTGGGGCAAATGTAAATACCCTTCTTTTGAAATAAAAATTTATAAAAACATAGTCAAACTAAATTTGTTTTCATTTGCCCCTTAAAATTCTAGTATCATCCTAATACTCCATGAAACCTTCGTTTACATTTGCCCCTTTTAACAGGGTAATTGTGAATACGCGGGGTAAATGTAAATCAAAAAAATAAATAAAAAGTAACGTGCCAAATGGCAGTTTGTCCTGATAAATTAACACGTAATACACTAACTGACACTGTATCCAAATTTCATAGATTTAGAAAATAAAAAATCTTAGATAATCACTACCAAAGTTAAAATTGTTAAAACTGTTTACAATTACCCCAGTTGACCCTATTAGGGAAGTCCGGACGAGATTGCCTCCCAATTTTTGAAGAATACTTTTCAGTCAAATAAGGATCCTCTTTTAAATCCTATTAATTAATTCATCGTTAGAAAGCTGTCAGGTTCCATCCACACTGAAGGACTCAACAGTGATTCCAATTCAGCAAATCAAGGGCTCCATAGAGGCAAAGGATTCAAGGCCAGTAAATGTGTTACCTGTCACAGAAAAAATATTGGAAAGGGTGGTTTATGGACAGTTGCTTGATTTTATTATCCATAATAATATCTTGATTGATAATCAATCAGCCATTAGAAAGAAACATAATTGTGAATCTGCTATCCAGAATATAATTTACGAATGGAAATATCTCTTGGATGACAATTATGCGATTGGGGCTGTGTTCCTGGATTTGAAACGAGCCTTTGAGACTATAATAAAAAGAGAGATCCTGATAAATAAATTAAAGCAGTATGAAATAGTGCATAATGCATTAGAGTGGCTAAAGAATTATCTGGAAAATGGAAAACAGGTAACGAGAGTTGAAAGAAAAACGTCTCCAGACCTCTCAAATGACAATGGTGTTCCGCAGGGAAGCACTTTGGACCCTTGCAGTTCCTCTTGTATATTATAATGACATTGGGGTGGCGATAAAATATTGTTCGGTTCATTTGTTTGTAGATGATACACTCATGTATATCTATTCAAAGGATTTGCAATGTTTGGTTGATAAAATTAATTTGTATATGAAAGAATTGAATAAGTGGTTCGAATCAAATTCACTTAAGTTGAATAACAGCAAGTCAAAATTTATGTTGATCGGATATTCCAGATATCAAAATGAATATAGGGCAGGTGACTTTCACATATTGATTGAACAGAATGAAGTCGAATTGGTGTGGAGAAAATAAAGTATCTGGCCTTTACAGTTGACAAAGCACTCATCTTTAAAGAACATTATATGTACAATTATTGGCCAATTAACAAAAAACATTAATTTTTTGTATAGAGTGTCCAGGTTTTTGACACTGACTTGGTCAAGGATGATGGTCTTCAATACTTTAGTGCTACCCCACTCAGTGTATGGTTCAAATGTGCTGTATCTAGCGAACAAGAATGAAATAAATAGATTACAAAAATTGAAAAATAGAGCCATGAGGATAATTTTGGGAGAAAGGAGAGATACACCTATAAAATTAATGTTAAGTTAAAGTGGCTTTCTATAGAAAAGTTTGTAGAATTCAGGTGTTGGTGTTTATTTACAAAATAAAAAATGGGCTAGCGCCGAACTATTTGACTGATAGACTGGTCACTATAATAGTATAATTCATGACTATCTAACACGAAATAAGGATAATTTTTAAGTTCTCAGGAAAAATGAAAGTTGCTTAGAAAGGGCAGTCTATCATAAGAGGTTAATTGCCTTTAATTCATTTGACAGTTGCATAAAGAACGCAGATGGTCTGCAAATTTTTAAATCTTTTTTTTTGTGTTTTTTTTATGTACTAGCCATGTGCTAAATAAAGGATTATAATAAAAGTTTTGTTTACAATACAAATCACCTTATATCTGCTCTAGGACCAGACTGCACACGATTGACGCTAGCGACTCTAGCGATGGACGCTCGAAGGAAAACAATCTTCGAAACATACAGGCAGGAAGATTATCACTCCGCGAGCGCGCTTGATGCCCTTACAATAAAATATGTTTTTTTTTCTACTCCTATTTTATAATACGCTGATTAAAAGAATCAAATCTGTTGCATAATGAACTTCATTATGATACAGATTTTCACTATGATACAAATTTTTCAGCCACTGGAATCGAGTTTTTTTTTTTAACTTGAATGTTTTTAAAAAAATAGCAGACTTGTTTTGGTTTTCAAAATTTTCAATATATTATGGCACCGCCAGTTAGGAAATTAAGTATTCCTAAATTGTTATTTTCCTTCAATCGTCCTAGAAAGTAGGCTTTGTCAATTATATTTGTGATCGCACAGTAGAGCAAAAATCAAACGAGAAGAAGCCATTGACGTCATCGCTGACAAAGAAGGCAGATCTTCCTCTTCTCTGGGTCCCTCCTATTTAAAGTGAGACAAACGATAACGCGTGTGGCTTCTTCTCGTTTTATTTTTACTCTAGGCGTTTCGACCTTCACTTTAGAGCGGCAAAGCAGCAAAGTACTGAAAACGCTCGCTTGTAACTTGTAATTCGGCAATTCACCATGCCCCAATAAAACATGATTAAAACGATGCCAACAACTAGTGGGAAATTTCTCAGTCTAATGAAAAAAAAAGGCATTCTGGAAAGCCTGTTGTTACTACTTATTAAATATTTAGATTAAAAAAAAAAACTTGTCAGAACTGCACAGAAATAAACTGGTTTCTTTGAATTATTTTTGGATGCGATTGTAGAAAAAGTATGTGGATTAGATTACGAGCGAAAAGTGCATTTCCCTATCTCAAGATATTGACACGCGACACGCTCCGCTCTGCGTCGCGCGTCAACAATATCTTTGGATCGTCAAAGTACCACTTTGGGCTTTTAATACACAAATAGCTATTCTACAACCCTGAAATAAATCTTGAATGGGCACTGTCAGTTAAAGGGGGTGTGACCCAAAAATAAAAGTTATAAAAAAAAAAATCTAAGAACAAATTTTCAAACCGCACTAGGCTACGACCAACCGTTGCGAAGATATCGTGGTATGAAGTTGCTACTCCCAGCACTGTGACGTCAGAACCTCAGCTGAGTCCGCCGGCCGGCGTTGTGCGCGCGTTTGCTCATGCTTGCTGCATATATCGAGATTATCGTATTGTTTTTGCGTTCAAGTTTAAATAGGTTTTTTAATTTAAGATAAGATATTCTAAGGTTTTTCTTCAATAATAATGGCTTTTGGTTTTGAACCAAAATATTCTAAAAAAGAACTTGAGAAATTAAAAAACGACGAGGAAAAAGGAAAAATTGACAAAAACCTTGAAAGACTTAATTCGCTTACATGGTTACACTGTATATTAATGCCCACAGTAGAGGTGGGAAACTATCGAAGAATCTAAATATAGATATATCGATAGTAACGAATAAAAACTATCGATGTATCGATATAACTATCGATAAAAAAAAAGTTTACGATTTGGCCCCATTTTGTATTTGGGGTTTCAGCAATTAGGAGGTCAGGGCAAGGCAAAATGTTAATGCTAATGAACTCCAACTGTAGTGTGCACATGAAGGTCTGAGATGAAGACCCTACCCCTACGACCTACGCCTTTTACCACTACGGCCTACGCCCTACAATACAAACACAAGAGACCTAGAGAAAAAAATACCCAAATGAAAGTTAAAATTGTGAATAACAATGTTTAATTACACACGTTTTTTTTTCTTTAAACTGGAAGTAAAGAACAGAAATAAATACCACTATGAAGTGAAATCAGTGTAGTTAAGTTGTGTAGGTTGTTGTTGTTAACTGATGATAACAGGAAACATAACTAATCTTCATCTTTTTTAATTTTGATTTTAACTACCATACCATCAAAACTAAAATAAAAAACATCAAGGTTGTTTGAGAGATGGTAGGTTGTCTGATAACTTTTATGGCGTCATCTGGGGTGCCTCAACATAATTCCAAATCTCCAAAAGGCACCCCAGACCAGATGACGTCATGAAGTTACCCATTACCAGACAACCTATTAACTTTAGGAGCCTTAGGGCGGGTATTATAAAACTGCTTTGACAGTTAACTTGAAGTTAACTTTTTGAATTACATGTAATTTCAGAAGTTAACTTTAAGTTAACTCTCAAAGTAGTTTTATAATACCCGCCCTTAGGGTGCAAGTACCCTATTGGCCTATTACATGTAATTCAAGGGCGGGTATTATAAAACTACTTTGAGAGTTAACTTAAAGTTAACTTCTGGAATTACATGTACCATCGTCACCAAAAGTATCTGGGACACAAATAATGCATAATAATCTCCTGGACTAATTTTACTGTCATTCATTTCAATGCATTTAATTCATAGTTTGACAAATATTTGACAATAAAATTTATATAATAGGACAAGAGCTAATGTGATGCTGTCCCAGTTACTTTTGGTGACGATGGTAATTCAAAAATTTAACTTTGAGTTAACTCCATAGACTAATATATATAGGGGGTAAATAGACTGGACTCTCCAATGTTGATATATCATGTCGTATTTTAGCGCCCTCTGCCGACTGAGAGTGAACTATAAATACTAGTTCGGTCATTCTCCGAAAGATGGCACTTTGTTATTGACAGTTCACTGTAATTTTTACAGTAACTTGACAATTCTCTTCAAACAGAAGCGACAAATGGAGGTTCCGCCGCCATATTCTTGCAAATTTTTGATATGAATAATAGGATATAAATGAATATACCCTCGGATATCCATATCTATCATAAAAAATTAAAAATAACGTATTAAAATTTTACTCAGAGAAATATGTTACCTTCAAATTTTGATGATAGATATCCATTTATATCCAATAATTCCTATCTATTCATATTTGAAATTTCAAAATTATGGCGGCGAGGCCTCTATTCACTGTCGCCACTGTTTGCAGAGGTTTGTCGAGTCCCTAGTTTTTCACAAGAATAAACACACTCAAAAGACAATTTAAATTTAAATTTAAATTTTGAAATGTCGAATAAACGAAAAAGCCAAATGACAATGACATTTCCGATGAAGGATTCAGTATTTGTTTCATTCTCACGTTCATAATCTCAGTTTTATTAGATCAGCAGAGCCATCAGCGGCCACGAGTGAACTAAAAAAGCTGGCTCGAAGCGGTAATTAGGCAATTCAATCCATCTGTCAAAACGGAAAATTCAATGTGACGTGGCGGCCAAGCAAGTTTGTTTTGGATATGTTTTTATGCGTATTTTAAATTATTTTGCATACAGTTTTGCTTACAACTTTGATTTTCATTATTTAATACAATATTTGTTGACTAGGTACGTGAGCTATTAATTCCGGCAGAAACTAGATATTTTTTTGTGTTTTTTGGCCCATGTGTGGCCGCCACGCCATCTTGAATGTCACGTGGTTTGAATTGCCTAATATGAGTGCGCCGACCATGGTTAACTCTCAAAGTAGTTTTATAATACCCGCCCTTAATAAAAGATGAATGATATTTTTGACACTTGACATTGCTGTAATGAGAAAAGACAGGAGAACTGCTATCGATTGTCGAAGTAGAACTATCGATAGTTCGATAGTGTATCAAACTATCGATATATCGATAATTACTATCGATAGTTTCCCACCTCTAGCCCACAGAAACAGAGTGTTTGTGTTGTTGCGAAAATGATCTAATCTTAGCAATTAGAGCGGAAAATAATTGCTTAACATCACATGACAGTTTTGAAAACATTGTTTTGAATTTAGACTCTCTAAATATTGTGAGGCATAACATAATCATGCAGTGCAAAACAAAAGCGGCAAAAGATAAATATAGAATCATCACCAATAAGTTGCTACAACAAGACACATATGGCATATAAAAACTTTATATCGTGGATCAATAGCTGGACAACAATTGGACGATATAACAGAATTATGATTCCTGCATGTGTCGTCAAACAAATAAGGGAAAGGTATCTAGAGACAAACGATAAATATGAGGGGTTCATGGAATTCGAGGCGGCATAATCAAGCGCCCATAATCACCTACCATTTTATTTAAAAAAAAAAAAATAAGTAGGTATGCAATTTTCAGAAAATTTATCCATGTAAGTTTAATTAATACTAAAAAAATTTAACATTAAGTTTTATTTAAATTAAATTAAAAAGAAATAAATTATTTAAATTATTTTTTTCCTTGGCAAATCTTGACATAAGTATGCTTCTGTTTGGCTTCACATGGTAGGTTATTCAATTTTCTAAATATTTTTAGGCACTTGAAAATTAACTTAATTTAAAATGAAACACTATCAACAAGCAACGAACAAATTAAGCAGAAGAACGTTAATCTATAAACGACACACACTAATAAATAGGCGACTACTGAGCGTGTAATGACACGCGCCTCGCGTCCTGAGCCGGCCGACACGGTTGTCGCGTGGTTGTGACGTCACGCGATGAATAGACAAACCTTTATTCAGGTGTATCTACCTTATTATTTTGAGTAGCTATGCGACATTTTCACAAGAGTTCTTAGAATTTTTTTCTTTATTTTCTGAAAGCAAGTTGTATTTTAAGGTGACACCCGAAACATTTGTTTAGGTTACATCTCAGTACCACACCCTTGTGTAGGGTTTGTAATCAAGAAGACGAGACGATAGAGCACATTCTTTGTGGCTGCACTGCTATTTCGCCAATACGCAGAGCCAGATTTGGCCAATCGCAAACATGGCTAGAAGAGATCAGAGGCACCTTCTCGGCGATGTCATCGGGACCAATTGAATGTCAATAACTCCAAAACAAACTGGTTATTTATCCACCATTTCAGGTGGATTCCAGCCTGCAATCAATGGGCTCTTTCACTAATTTTTGAAATTGGCATATTTGGATAAAGCAACTAAAAACAGAATTTTCTGTATTTTTACTTTTGAAAAATTCAAAGTCCTTCTTGAGAAAACAGAAAACAAAGAAATACCTCCAAATAAAAACCCAGAATTTATTTCTATGACGTCGCAGCTCGCAATTTGACCGTGTTGCCACTAATTGTCAACATTGAAAATTTGTAATAGATTTAATTCTGAAATGTTGGCAAAATCTCATGAAAAGTAGTTAAATTAATTAGTTATAGATTCAAGATTTTATAACATTTTTTTTTTTAAATTATGCTTAAATACAATTTAATGCAATTTTTTATGTTTAGTTTTATTTATTTATTTTACGCTGCACTACATTTAGTCACAACCGACAACAGCGCATTCGAACCTTTACGTATCTTTACAGAGCGCAAACACAGCCGAGCCCTTCCTCCTATAAGCGAAATGAAGAATATTTATGTGACGTCGGCAAATCGGCGCGTTTTAAAATAGTTTGAATTTAGGCACTTTTGATTGCCTATGAAAAACTTATTGAACCTTGTAGAACATTTTTTTTTTTGGTATATATGCCTAAAATAGTCCCTCCTTTGAGATTTTATACTTAAATTACGTATTTAAATTTTAGTGAAAGAGCCCATTGGCAAAGTTTACTTTGTCGCTTATAGAAAGCGACAAAGTTTTTGTTGATTGGTATGTTTCGACTATAAAAAGTATACTTATTATTTGAAATTATTGTTATCAGTTTATCAATTTACTTAGAATTTAGGATTTTCATTTACTTTGACAACGCCGCTTTAAATCTTGAACAGAGGGCGCAATTTTCCCGAAAAAGGGTAGGAAGCGAAGATTATTGATTTTTCAAGAGAGCGTTGACTTCTCGGCACTCGTAACACAAGCACCAAATGCGCGCAAACAGGCGAAACGCTGATTCAGTGACCTTGAACAAAACTATGCTACTATTCAAGACGCTGTAGAAAAAAAACTATAGAAGATAAAGGGGTGCTGTCAGGGAGTTTTTTTTATAGCAAAAGACTTCAGCTAAAACAATCAATTGAAACTTTTTGCTATTGGACCATCCCTTTGAGCAGCGTTCTCCATAAACCGCAAATTACTCCTAAAAAACACCCCTAACTGAAAACCCTATGGAAGTACAAGGTCGCAAACTTAATATGTTATTTAGCACATGAAAATGGACCGATCTCCCCAAAAAAATGTTAACTTCTTATTATGTTGAGGACAGGGCCGTATATAAGGGGGGTTTTAGGGGGTTCAAACCCCCCCATGATATTCTTTTCTTAAAAAATAATCGCCAATAAAATATACAACTAATAAAATCAAAAAATAAGTATAAAACAATGAAAATAATTAATGTGTGTGCCTATCAAAAAAAACAAAAATCTGCAAAAAGTGAATGTAGATCTGGTAGCCTGTGTCGAACATGTTGATTTAATACTGCAATGAGTTCATTTATCTAGGGACACATGCGTCATGCGATCAATCTTTTAAAAATATTTATAATGAAGCAAGAAAGCTTGTTTTACGTATGGGTGGCGAGATTAAAAAACGTCGCCAAACTCAGCGTGGAAATGTTCCGGCTGAAAATCCTGAGCAGAACTACCTTAAAAATCTCTAGATTCTGTTCATAGATCATATTATAGTTGAGTTAAAAGATCGTTTCTCTGATCATCACAAATCCATTTCATACTTAGGTACAGTTAGGTACTCATACCACAAAAAATGTTCGGCCGCTGAACTTGAAATATTTGAACCTACAAATTTTTTCCTCTATTCACGGCTGAATTAGATATGTGGCAAAAGAAATGGAATAATAATGATATTGGTAGTGGTAACCATTTGCCAAGAACGGCCATTGAAAGATCTTTCTCGACTCTAATAGCCGTTTGCACCGAACATTTTAAGGGAGGTTTAACGATAATAATCAACGTTAAAAGTGACTTTATTACATGCAAAAATGTCACTTTAAACGTTGATGATTGTTAAACCTTCCTTAAAATGGTCGTTGGTCGGTGCGAACGGCCATAAGACGCTTAAAATCTTGGCTAAGAAATTCAATGGTGAACGAACGTTTGAAAGGTTTAGCTCTAATGTCAGTTCACAGAGAAATTAATGTTAGTTCCAAGGATGTCATAAATAGATTCTGTCTGTCTAAAAAAACGCAATGTAATCATATGAACTTTTTTAAATAGGAATATTGTTGTTTCTAAATGAATCCGATTTTTTCTTGCCCAACCCCCCCCCATGACCAACCCCCAGCTACGGCCCTGGGAGGGTGGCCTAAAATCGTAAAATGTCACTTTTTATTGCATGTTGAAAGAAAAAAAAAAATATGTATTTCATTAATTAACATTTATGAGAGTAGAAAAAAAAGTGTATGCGACTCTCATATAATGGCCATTAATAAACTCGCATATTATATTCGTATCCCACAACTTGCTCGTGTATTAATAGTTATCGTTACATGATCATTGCATTGCTTTAAGTTTCCGGTAATAAAGAAACCGTTTTAAAAAAAATTAACTTTAATTAAAAATTACAATTTTAAAATATAGAAGCAAAAATACGTGTGAACAGCTCAAAGTCTATGTCTAATCTAAAAACTAAAAGTTTATTCGCATGGGGCATCCTGGTTTCAAACTACACAATTCTCAGGAAACTGCTTATGTCGGCGATGCAATGGTCAGCATGTTCCCACGAATGGCACACATAACTATTGTATAATATACAGGGTGTAAAAAAAATAGTGTACCGGACTTCGAGGGGTGAGGTGTCCTAATGATGCTCCCTGAAGAAGTTACAGTCCTTTAAACGGTAGATGACAATACTAGATTTTAATTATTTTCAAGATCAATGGCAAGTTATTTTCCTCGAAATTTGGTATTCCCGCATACATTTCGATGCCACAGCAATGGTGATATTAAAAAAAGTCGTAACAGTTCTGAAAAGGTAGTTTCCATATGGGTAGGGTAGTTACTCACAAAACAAAGAAGCATCTTAGGGCATATGTCGATAGGAACTTTTTTCCTTATTTTCACGTGTAGTATCACCCCTCGAAGTCCGGTACACTAGTTTTTGCACACCCTGTATACTATTAAATAGTATATATACAAATTTTGTATTAGATATGCCTATCAATATGTTTCTGGTGAAGCAGAATATGCGGTTAATAGAGCATACTGAGGATGCGGTTAAGGTCGCTGTATAGCTATTACTAAAAAATTAGTCACCGCAGCAGCAAAAAATCTTACAAAATAGGAACCAGTAGCTGAATTTACCAGTTTTATCAATATCATTGTGCCATATGGAACACTGTCGCAAAGTTCTTCTTTCGAAATTGAAAAAAAATGAAAATTGAAAAATGATCATGTAATGCGAGTGTATTAATGGCAATTACATGAGAGCTGGATGCATTAAAATTATTTGAACTATTTCGGTACAGTGGTACATATCTCCAACGAGCCTCTAATTTTTAAATAATTGAAAAATATAGCTTCTGTAATATCATTACCTAAAATTTGCAATTATTTAAAAATCAGAGTCCTTTTTGAGATGTGTATAGGTACCTAGGCCTACGTAATTACGTACACAATGTGTCCAAGATAAGGAGGGCCAGAATGGGGATCTCAGAAACGATTAGAGATACGATATCGCTTAAATTTGAAAAAAGTTGAGCTCATTGAAATGACGCTTTGATGTTTTTCAAATTCCGAGTGCTACCGGAGATATCGGGAAAAATCAAAATTTTGCAAAATCGATTTTTTTTTTCTGAGCTTATTTGAGGAGATACATAATTCAACATAAATGTCACTTCATCATAACAACTTTTTCTACACTACAAGATCACATTGTCAAATTTAAAATCTGATGTTTCGTCTTTGGGCCACCATCATAAACTTCATTTATTTAAATACGACCCTTGATTTTCTATTTCAGATTTTAAAAGCTTCTGATGTCCCTCAACCTATGACGTTTCACATTTATTCGGAGAAATATTTTTTTACTTTTTAGTAATTTCCTACCAAAATTATCTTCCCTGTCTCTCTCTAACACATTAAATTCTCATGGATATAAGTGCAATACGTTGGTTTCATGGGACATCAGAAGCTCATAAAATCTAAAATAGGAAATAGGCATTTTTTTGCATACGAATATTGAATAAGGGTCCGTATTCAAAAAAATGAAGTTGATGATAAGAGCCCAAAAGCAAAACGCTGGATTTCAAATTTAATAACGGCATCTTGTAGAGGAGGAAATGAAGTACTATTTTTTTTGAAATATCTCTTCAAATAAGATCAGGAAAAAATAAAATCATTTTTAGCGAATTTCGGTTTTTTCCGGATATCTCCTGTAGAACTCGGAATTTTTAAAATATCAAAGCGCCATCTCAATGAGCACAAAATTGCGCAACTTTTTATGCATTCATCAAGGGCTCTACAACTTCTAGTTGTTGTAGAATTGTTACCATAATTTGATCTATGAAACTCAAGATATAGAAAAAATTGCTTGGCGGTTTCCAGAAGGTATTTGCAAACCCATTCTAGATAATAAATCAGGACAATCAATAACATTAACTATTTTAAAAACCATACAAAGATCAAAGGTTTATGGACGTTATTCTAATGAAGTTAAGTTAAGAAGCGACATTAAGTCAGCAAAACCAATGTCTTCCCTTGGTTTGCCCAATTTAAATGCAATATATCTGAGGATCTAAGAATTCTTTCAAGACAAATTTTATAAATTTCATAATGTGGTGACCAAACTGGATATGAATATTCCAGTAATGATCTGACAATAGAGCGATAGACAGTTTTTGACGTAAAAATATTGTCAAAGTCTCTCAACGACCTGAGCATAAAACCTAACATCTTTAGGGAATTGTTCGCAATAGTGTCAATATGTTCAGTAAATGTTAGTTCTGAATCAAAGAAAATTCCCAGATCTCTGATTGAGACTATCAGAGATCATAATTTCATCATTAAGAAAATTATTAAGAAAATAAGTATGAATATAAGGTGACTTCTTCCTTGAAAAGGTTTTAATTTTACATTTTCCAATAGGTACTCAAACAAAGTTTATTATTAGTGCACCAGTTATAAAATCTATCAAGGTGACTTTGCAAATTTTGGGCATCCTCTGAGCTTCTTATGACCATAAAACACTTCAAACCATCAGCAAGACAAAGAAAAGAACAATTCTGAAAAACCTCTTTCAGATCATTTCAAAAAAAATGCTAAGAAACAAAAGGCGACAAGTGGCCGCCCTGGGGCACACCAGAGGCAACCGGAAAAGCAGAGGAATGTAATTTTCCATCCTGACCGCCTGCTTTCTGCGTGTTAGCAGACTTCTCAACATTTCGAGGAAGCGTCCATGCACACTATGAGCACCCAATTTGTCTATCATGATTTTATGATCAACTCTGTCGAAGGCCTTGGAGAAGTCAGAATACAGAGTCAACCTGGTACCTAATCTCCAAGCCCTCCAACAGAGCCTCTCCATATTCCAGTAGGTTTGTCAATGTTGACCTACCCCTTACAAAGCCATGCTGTTCTGGCATAATTATATGTTTGAAGTAAGGTGTTAAATAGTCAGTTAATATTGATTCAAATATTTTTGAGAAGAGTGATACTTTTAAAATAGCTCTGTAGTTATTAATATCACTTCTATCACCGTTTTTAAAGATAGGTGAAATATAACTTAACTTCCACTTAGGCCCAGTTTCACAAAGTGTAGTAAACTACTAGTTCTGAGATAACTACTAGTTAAAACGAAAACAGTATTTCACAATTGACGGTTCAACGTGACACCTTTAGTTAACCAGTAGTTGAATTAACCCAAGGATGCGTATGAGTTAACTATAAGTTAGCTGAAATGCTTCGTTTTTTAGGGCAGTTCAAAAGTGTCAAGTTTGAAAAGGTAAAATTATTGAATGAAAAGTTTTGCATTCCTTTTTCCGTTAGTGATACAATTGGAATTAAAATCTGTTCCCACCCTTCTCCAAGCATTTTCTTCTTTTTTTCCACGTTGATGCGCCGCTTTTTTTACATTCCATAATGAACTTATATTTTTGCACGAGAGACACTAATAAATACTCTTCTTCGTTTGAAAAATTCCCAGACCTTTCTCACTTGACTTCATGATTTAAATTTGAACAGGAAACACGACACAAAACCCAATATTGAATTGAATAGGTATCTGTGAAATTTTACTGCCACTGACAAAAATTAATATAATTAATAATGACAAATCACAAAAAGTGACGTTATAGTGAAGTTTAAAGGGGGCCTTTTTTTATTTTTCAAGGTGGTTTTTAAAATTTTGTCAAAAAATCAAGTACCAACCTTTGAGAAATAAAATTCAACCATTAGTCATTTAACCAACGATTGTTTGTTTAGTGTGAAACAGGTTAATGAGCGAAGTCCCAGTTAAACCCTGACCCCTAGTTGACTGACCAGCGCTGGTTACCACCGATTGTGAAACTGGGCCTTACTTGGAAATTGCCCCAACAATACTGCTTTATTAAAGATTTTGCACAAAATCTCCGGGAATACAAAACTACAATTTTTACCTAACAAAACTGCAATGTCATCTGGGACACTACCTAATCTATCCCTCAAGGAAGAAATTTTGTTGAAGACATCAATTATTTCGATTTGCAATGAATTTATGGGAAAATTCGTGCAAGAGTGGTTCAAGACTGTATTTTCAATGTCATTATCCAATTCAGAATCAGTATAAACAGTAGCAAAGTAGTCTTTGAATAAGTTCACTATCTCATTAGTAGAATAATTGCCCTCCCTATTCTCATAAAACATTGAACTTGGAAAGCCACTATTCTCTTTTTGTGGACCGGATGAACCTCCAAAATCCCTTCCTGTCCTGTATTTCAGACTCCATTTGAGTTAAATAGTTTTTGTGACTCATAGCTGAATAACTTCGCCGATCCGCTCTGAGTTTTGAAAAAACCTTACAATCATCAAGATATTAGGTTTCCTTATAGGTTATGTGTGCCTTTTTGTTCAAAATTATTAAGTTTTTCAGATGTGCATCCATCCATTTTGGGATTGTAGGCGTTTTACATCGAAATAGGGGTGTAAATGTCTCAATGGCATAAAAAAGATGAGTATATAAGGTTTTAATTATCGAGTCTATATTATTTATGGACAAAACGGATTCCCAGTCCACACAGGAGATGTAAAGATTTAGTTCTCTAAAGTTACAGAGTTTAAAGTTATAGTAACAAAAGTAATAATTTAGTTGATCTATATTATTTAAGCCAACTTGAATCTCAAAGTCCACAGAAGGATGAGGAGTATCCAATTTTAACAACGGATTATTAGAAAGCAACAAGTTTGCCTTTTCATTGTTACAAAAAATCAAATCAAGGTAATTTCCATACACATTTGATATAGTATTCACTTGAAATAACCTAAAGAATGCCATACAATCAGACAGTTCTGTAGTTTGCTCACTCAGCTTACCAACCGCTCGTGTCCCGTACCTACGTATCATTCACCCAAGACACACCAGGTCTGTTGAAATCACCACATAAATAGACTATTAGATTTTCACAGGATGAAAATGACTCCAGGACTTCGGTAACCGATGAACAATAGTTCAAATAGAACAAAATGTTCATATACATTTTTTTGTACGATCAACTGTTTTCGGAATATAGCGTGATAAAGCGGGAGCGTGCATTTAAAATAGGTGATACTGTATTATACAGGGTGTCCCCGTTCAACTGGTCAAAAATGCTAGGGTATATAGAGGAACCATAGAGAAGTAATTTAGGATGGGACACCGATGGTCGGCAGCGCGTCGTTTCCAAAATACAGGGTGTTGAAATTTAAACAACCCCCTTTCATATCATCTGGAGGTCTAATGCTAGGCTGTTCAAATTTTCAGGGATCATTGATGTAGGAATGATATTTAAAAATTTGCAAAATACACCCCCATTTTCTAGCTGGAACCGCCCCAAAAAAAAATAAAATTTGAAACAAATTGCTTTATTTTTTCAAATTTTATTTTTTTTTGGGATGGTTCCATGTAGAAAATAGGGGTGCAATATACGAATTTTCAAATATCATTCCTGCATCAATAAATCCCTGGAAATTTGAACAGCCTACCATTACCCTTTTGGATGATATGGAAGAGGGTTGTTTAAATTTCAACACCTTGTATTTTGGAAACGACGCACTTTCGACCATCGGTGTCCTGTCTCAAATTACTTCTCTATGGTTCCTCTATATACCCTAGCATTTTTGACCAGTTGAACGGGGACACCCTGTATAATACAGTAGGTATCACCTATTTTGAATGCGCGCTCCCGCTTTATCACGCTATATTTCGAAAAAGGTTGGTCGTACAAAAAAATGTATAGGAAAAATTTTGTAGAAAATACTATTTCACGTAAGTTTTGGTTTCTTCGACGTCAGATGCACTCTGGAAGCGAGATTTTCGCAAAAAAACGATTTTCGTGACCTTTGACTTTCGATATCTCAAGACGCACAAGGGTAAGCATATTCGATTTTTTTGTGCTTCATAAGAACATCAAAACGAAGGTCTCTGCTTGTTCGGCCTTATTCCGCAGATGGCCCTTTTTTTGGTCTAATTTCCCTGGGGTATTATTTTTTCAGAAAGATCACATCGAAAAATTATATATTCATTTATGCCCAATTCACTTGACTCTATACTACTGTCCAAAAAAGTTTCCGTTAGGAAAATGAAGTCAAAATTTTCTGTATAATCATTACATGAAAGAGAACCCAATTTTGTTTTCAGCCTCCTAACAGGCCAACCTGATTGTCTTGGCTTAAAATCAAATTCTCTAAATATAACACCTTGAGGCCAATCACCCGATACATATTTTCTTCCTGATAGTATTTTTTGTCTAAGAGATATTCCCGATTGCTACTTTTCAAATTGTCACTCTGTATACATAATATGGTGTATTTACTATATTCAAATTGTTTTTCAGCTTGATCTGCGTTTTGATTTTATTTACTTGTATTGTTACGGTATTGCGTCGAGAGCGCGTCTTTTCTGGGATATCTTGATATCTATTATATTCGATAAACACATTTTTCTCCAGATAGATCCCGGGTACCCTGTCGACTATGAATAGAGCGTATTACCAATACAAGCCAGTTTGACGAGATTGTTGTGTATCTATAATTTGTGTACGTTTCGATAAGTGATCGGTGAATTTTTATAAAGTCATTTATATTCAATAGAAGTTGTTATTATTTTCGACTGAATATCGGTGGTCGCGGAATCCATAAGAATATTGAAGAAAAAAAAAGAACACCAAGAGTAATTTTAACTTTTTCTTTTATTAAAAACTATTTTATGAAAACATTAAACATTTACTAATTATTACTTTAAGTATTGCCTGTGTGGCGGAAAATCTCATTGGCAGATTGACCAAGGATTATTCAGTTTCCAGCCTCTATCCCTTCGCTACCTAAAATAATAGAAATTTATTTTTAATACCCATTTCCCCGGCTGCCTTTATCAGAGGCGTGCGGTTTTTCTAGATCATGAAAAATTAGGACCTTAATTTAAAATTTTATTTACAATACAAATGTTTTGTAAAATATTTTTGAATGATGGAATCTCCTCTCAAATTATTGAAACATTTTTGATTTATGTAATCTTGTGAAAAATAGAAATGATTTTCCCATATACATAGGTACCTATAGTCTAAGAGCTTGTGACACAAAAGCCTCAGTCATCTGTTAGGTGGCCTGGTATGCCAAGTTCTCGACCAACAAAAAAAAACGTATTGGTTGGCGGAATTTGGTGTGCAGAAGCTAAGGGGGTGAATGAATTTCCACTACTACTAAAATTAGGCTTTTTGTCTTATTATGACGCAGAAGCTTTTTTTTTATAAATAATATGGACCTACTGATGCCTGAACAGGAACGGCTGGCGAGCCTTCCCCTTTCTTCACCATGCCCATCGCGGTATAGGTCGCGTTCGCCAAGGGAAGGGCCTACCCCGCAAGTCAGAAGGACAAGAAAAACTGGAAATTATACATTTTCACTTCCTCGTCCGTTCTGCGCTGGGTTGGCAGCTGGTTGGCGCCCTATTGTTTATTTAAACATATTTGCGAAATTAAAGTTGTTTTTTGTGCAACCGTCCATAAATTTTCTCTACGTACGTTAGAAAGGCATTTTGCGGCCCTGGTATACCAATAACTATTTTCCCTCACTATAATTTAAAGATATAGTGGAATAAAATCACTGCTCTAACTCGCTGTTTTCTGAGGGTGGGTGATTCCGAGGTATAACCAGATGAAACCTATATCATCTTGTAGAGGACACTTTGGGGCATAGGAAATGGGAATATACAACTTTTTTTAATAGGACTGAACTTTGAAATCGGCCCTTAAACGTGACTGAGCTCGAATTTGAAAAACTATGTTTTTCTAAACATTACCCGCTGTATTAATTTAAGCATACAATCTAAAATTCTGATTTTTTGCACACTTATACTTGAAATATGAGCGCTTCTAATGACAGTTCAGGAATTTCGAAAAGGCTCAAGGTTTTTTTGTTAAAAAGTTAGGAATATAGAATTATCAAAATCGTGCATCTTAAACTTCACCCTGCGGGAGCAATATGTATTATTGAAAATTTCTATACATATATATCGAATCAAATGTAGTAAAAACATTGAAGAAGTTTTTAGAAAAAAAATTAAGGTGCTAACTTTAACGGTTATAGAAATATACATTTTTATCGAAGCGCCCTGCGGGCCGATCCTCGGGCCAGGGAGTGGAACTCCCCGAGAGAACAAAATTTTCGTCTTTATCATTCTCGTTTACTTTTCGATTACGTTGACAAGGACAAAACATTCGTTCTATCGGGGAGCTCTACTCCCTGGCCCGAGGATCGGCCACCTGGAGTGCGCTCAGCCCATCGTGAACCGCGTCGCGACGGAATTATTTGTGCATTCATCGAGAGGTGCATTTTCTGACTTTTCCAGTTTTGTGCGTTCGTATGCGAAAAACAGCTAAGTCTGATTTATTATCAAAGTTTGAACCATATTCAACAGTCGCTTCTCTTCGAACTGATGTTAAACAAGGGTGTGACTAAAAAAAGCAACTTAAGCTACTTAAATCAAGAAAAAAAATCTAAGATCTCCCGTGGAAACCGCAGTCTTTTATTCAACATACTATCCGAGAAAATTCTTCATGAAAATATATTTTGCGGGAACTTGTGACGTCACACCGGCTAACCGCCGAAATCATATCCTTCTGTTTGTTCAGTGGTTGAACCGTGCTCTATACTTTAAGTGGTTGCAATTTGCTTTAAGTGAGATCGTTGACTTTTGTCTTGGAAAATTTTACACATATTTTAACTGTGCCTCCGAAGCCAGTATGACGTCACAGCCTAGGCGTTTGTCACTTTAAACCACCCTTATACTCGGAAACGGTTCATCGTAGCAAGATGGGGTTCAAATATTTGTTCTTAGATTTTTTCGCACTAAAACTTCATTTTTGAGTCACAATACCTTCAATTCACTTATAATAGATAGCATGGTACTTATTCAAGGACTAAATGATAAAGCATTTTCAACTTAACTTTTAATGAACTCGCATGTATTTTTCTGAAGCAAATTCTTTCACTTGGTCAAAGGTATGAAGCACTAAGAATAACGGTGGTTTTTATCGGTCAAGTCTTTGGAAAGACGCAGAAGAAGTAACTTCGCAGATACGTATGCGTATGAAGTTTCTGGAAAGAGAAAAGTGATGAAGTTTCGGAATTTTTTAAAATTGTCAGAAAATGAAGAATCCCTATTGAAATTTGTAACTGGTTATATTTTGGAAAATTTAGCTGACAAATAGAAGAAAATCTGATCATCGCTGGTGGTTTTGAAAAACCAGAGTTATGCTTTCCTGTCAACAAGGATGGTGTAACCGTGTAACCGAATTGAAAGATTTGAAATCGAATCATGATGAGACTGATGAACGACTTATAAACCACGTCTTATATGAATATCAGATACTTCACCAAAAAAAGTGTTGATGAAGTCTGCAGATGCAAATGTTCTGGTATTACTTATTTACCACTATTCTGAATTTGTTGAAGTAAGTTCTTTGAAAGAAACCTACCTTTTTATGGAATTAGGACAAGGGAATAAAAAACGGATCATTCCAATAAATAGTGCAGAAACTGGAAAATGAAGTTTATAAATGTTTACCAGCGTTGCATGTGTCAACAGGATGCGATATCACAAATGCAAAGGCAAAAAATGTATTTTCTAAAAATCTTGGAACCTTATATTGCCACCAAATTTGCATAGGCCCTATTCAGAAATAAGAACGAGGCCCTAAAAACCCTCGATGAATTGAGATATCAATTGACCACAACTTCCAATAAATCCGTTTCTGAACTTCTACCCACAGATGATGCATTTTACCAGCATGTACTGAGCTAGGTGTATATATAACAAAAGGAGCTGTATTTATGCGATAAACAAAATTTCAGGTGCATATATCAACTGCGTATATGGATATCCAGTCATATACCTATTATGCCTATACTTGACCCTGTTAACTTTGGTTGGACTAGGAATAATGGAATTTTTGAGCCTGTTTTGATGACTGCTGATCCCATACCAATCGATATAAGGCAACTAATGAATGTCTTCTGCGAAGATAAATTATTATGTCAAAGCGATTGTTTCTGCAAAAGTTGTGAAAATAATATTCCTGATTTATATGAGGATGACGAGCGAGAAAATATTTAAACTAACTTCATAAAAAAGGATTCAATCTCAATCAATTACTTTTTGTTTATAGATTTTTTTATTTTATTTCTAGATGTAACGCTAACGCACTAACGCAGATGATTTCCAGAATGGTAGCCGCTAGCCGCTATCAGCATCAGAGCGCATTTCAAAGCTCCCGGATAAAAATTCATATTTCTATAACCGTTAAAGTTAGCGACCTAATTTTTTTTTCAAAAACTTCGTCAATGTTTTTACTACATTTGATTCGATATATATGTATAGAAATTTTCAATAATTCACATAGCTCGACGCAGGGTGAAGTTTTAGATGCACGATTTTGCTAATTCTGTATTCCTAACTTTTTAACAAAAAAACCTTAAACCTTTTCGAAATTTCTGAACTGTCATTAGAAGCGCTCATGATTCAAGTATAAGTGTGCAAAAAATCAGAATTTTAGATTGTATGCTTAAATTAATACAGCGGGTAATGTTTAGAAAAACGTAGTTTTTCAAATTCGAGCTCAGTCACGTTTAAGGGCCGATTTCAAAATTCAGTCCTACTGAAAAAAGTTCTACATTCCCATTTCCTATGCCCCAGAGTGTCCTCTACAAGATGATATAGGTTTCATCTGGTTATACCTCGGAATCACTCAAAGTCATAATTTCATTGTGATTTTACCCCACTAATAGGGGAGGGTTTTTACATGTTACATGAATAAAAAAATTAAAACCTACGTTTATCCACTGATACATGCATTTTCATTTGCAGGTTACATAGGTTTATAATTCAATTCATCTTACGTCATTCTTCGCAAATTGAATTCGTCGTAAAGTCAATTCATTGTATTGTTTATTCGTCGTATAGGTAATTTGTCGTATACGTCAATTCGTTTTATATTTTATATAAGGTATATAACCCAAACTAACCAGGTTATTACCGGTAAGTTTGATGTCTGATTAAAATTACAAACTATTAACACGTTAATTTGTCGTACCTATTGTCAATTATTCGTCGTATAGGAAATTAGTTAAGCACATGGATAGGAACATGGAATGTACTAAGCTGGTATAGACCAGGTACAGCAACAATGACGGTCCAGTCTATCCAAAAATATTCTCAGAGAGCCTTCGAAGAATAACTGAAACTGACAGTATAGAATCTAGTTGGGCGCAGATAAAGAAAAGCATCGTAGAAGCAAACGAGATCGTATCTCGGCCCAAAACCAAAACCCAAGCGGCACCCCTGGTTTGATGAGGAGTGTCAAAATCTTAGCATCATTAAAACGGAAGCTCGAATCAAAATGCTTCATAGTCCATTAGAACCGACGACAGCTAGATTTAACGAATTGAGAACACAACTACGTATACTGATCAGGAAAAAGAAAAAAGAGCACGAGACAGAAAAAGTTCTCAACTTACAGAATGACTCCAGAACGGCAATGCAAGGAGACTTTACAACGAAGTAAGTGCAGGGGCGGATACAGGCCTTTTGAAAGGGGGGGGGGGCAGTTTAAGTTAAAGTGAAACAAATTAAGTCAGATTGGGTTAGTTTGGGTTAGTTTTGGCGGCGCATTGTGCAAGATACGGTTTTTCGAAGGAATGGCCCATAAAAATATGGGAATGGAAGAACTACTTAGGAGAATAAGGTGATTTCAAATAGGTAGGTACAGGGTGATTCATTAAGAATGGCACTCGGCCATATCTCAAGAACTATTCATCGTAGTCATGTCGGAAAAAAATTATCCCATAAATATGGCCAAGAGAAAATGCTGGAAATATATTTCAGCTTTCTAAAATGACCGTAAGGGGGCGTAACCCAACTGTCAAAGTACAAAAATAGTTTTATTTTTTAAATTTCAAATGGAAACGTATCTCAGAAATGCTAACAATAGATTTTTGATGAAATTTCACACAATTTTGATTCATGACTTTTTACTATAACTTATCGGATAAGACAGTTATGAGCTGTCAAATATTGCAACTTGGGAACACGAATAACTTCAAAACGACTCAACGAATTGGGTCGATCTTAGGTTCGTTGGAAAGACAAGAGTCTGTTCTTTAATTTTATTGTAAAGAAATCCAACTTCAGTTAGTTGGACTGACTCTATGGGTGGATTGAATTTTTCTAATTTTTCTTGAAATTTTCAAATGGAACGGTATATTTAAGATATGTTCAATCGATTTTTGAGGATGTTTTACACAGTTTTTCTTTATTAAACCTTCCTACAAACGAATTCCAGAGAGTGTTAAATTTAATTTTATCAAAAATAATCAATATGTTTGAAAAAGCCCTCGTAAATAATGACTTTGCTTTTCTGACAGTTGATTGTCATCATTGATGAATGTCAAATAATGGAAAAAGTGCGTTAGGAAATTATAATAGTAACTATAGTATGCAATGATCATGTAATGATAGCCATTAATACACGAGCATGTTGTAGGATACGAAACTTGAAGAAGAAATACATACTTATTTTGAGAATAGTAAACTGCTCAAGTGGTGGTGCCATCTATTATTAATTTTGGAAATTAAAATCTAGACGTCATTTCCGCATAAATTCGGCACCCGCGTACTGTGGATTTATTCATTTTTCATTCTGCTCTTTCTCTGAATACTAACAGAGATTATCCAAAACCAGTCTATTATTTTTTGTATAAGCATTGTCCATTTTCAAAATAATTAGATTTTAGTGGCTGCGATTGCTGCATTTCCATTACATTCATGCAGGGGGGCTTTATTTGAAATTGATGCAACTTTGCGTACACGCAAATATGACGCAAATGACGTCATTTTCAATTGAAAAATTGCATGTCAAATAAGCCGTGCACCAATTTTCAATCCCAAATAACGTCATTTGCGTGTACGCAAAGCTGCATCAATTTCAAATAAAGCCCCCCAGAACCTCAAGGATGTCCTGTGCTTCTCCATTTGGGAAATGCATTTTGACTTTAGAAAATAGCGTTTGAATTTTCAAAAATATGTCAGCCTGACATACTTAACTGGTATCTGCTCAATTTACGGGGGCTTTTTCATAAATACTGATTATTTTTAATAAAATTAATTTTAACACTCTCTGGAATTCGTTTGTAGGAAGATATAATAAAGAAACACTGTGTAAAACATCCTCAAAAATCGATTTAACATGTCTTAAATATACCGTTCCAATTGAAAATTTTAAGAAAAATTGGAAACATTCAATTGTTTTCAAATATTGACGCATAGCGTCAGTCCTACTAACCAGAAATTGAATTTTTCACAACAAAGTTAAAGAACAGACTCTTGTCTTTCCAACGAACCTAAGATCGACCAGATTTGTTGAGTCGTTTTGAAGTTATCCGTTTTCTTGTGTTGCAATATTTGACAGCTCATAACTATCTTATCCGATAAGTTATGGTAAAAAGTCATGCATCAAAATTGTGTGAAATTTCATCAAAAATCTATTGCTAGCATTTTTGAGATACGTTTCCATTTGAAATTTAAAAAATAAAACCATTTTTGTACTTTGACAGTTGGGTTACGCCCCCTTACGGTCATTTTAGAAAGCTGAAATATATTTCCAGCATTTTCTCTTGGCCATATTTATGGGATAATTTTTTTTCCGACAAGACTACGATGAATAGTTTTCGAGATATGGCCGAGTGCCATTCTTAATGAATCACCCTGTACATAATATTATTGATTTTATATGAATATTTATTTATTAGAACAAAAAAAAAAAAAAAAAACATCAACTCAACCACTACTTAGGTAGTGACAATAGTGCTAGTTTATTGAATTTAATAAACAACAAACTTTAACACAACCCAAACTGCTTTAAAGCTAGTATAAATATTTGCATTCTATTATTCAATAATAGGTAGAAAAAATGACAAGATACATAGGAACACTAAAAAAACCACTGAAAATAAATATTATACTTTGAAACGTGGGTTTCCCAATCCTAAGTATCATGAGCTTATAAACTCCAAAAACTGGAATGATATACTTTTTGAGGTTAAAGTTCTTGGGACAAAAGTGGGATTTTTTCATAGGCTTCCAGCTTTCTTAAACATTCTTAAAACTTAAAATATGGTTTTGTTTTCTTTTTCTTTTTTTTTAAATTTTATTATTTTATTTAAAAAAAAGGGGGGGGGGCAGCCAAGACCCACCCTGGGTTGTAGTGCTACGGAGTAAGTGAGTAAGTAAGCATAGGTAATTAGTCGTATACGTCAATTCGTCGTATTTCAAGTATATTGTCTTAATGTTAAAATGTATAAATTTACACTATTTCTGTTTAATCAGACATTGCCAAACCAACCGATAATAACCCGGTTAGTTTGGGTTAGTTTGCAATTTTAATCAGACTGATTAAAATTGCAAACAATTAACACGTTGGCTACCACATGAGTCACCAGTGATGCATAAAATTTGGTTGCTTTTATACTGACAGGGATGTTTGACCCGATACGACTAATACGAGCTAGTCGACGTTACTTCACGACAAATTGACGTTTACGACGAATTGACCTTACGAAAAATAGACGTATACGCCGAATCAACGATAAGACGAATTGACTTATACGACGAATTGATTTACTGTACAACTTATTGATTTACGACGAATTGACGGTGACCCAGGTTACATAGCTACTAAATATTTTGGACAATTTGAGAAAAAAAAAACTCACATCAGAATTGACTCGACATAAACATACTTTGATCGAATAGCTACGATACCAATATGTACTTCAGTTTTTCTTACTGTTTGTGCTTTTTTAAATCTTGAAGATTGCGGTTTGGATCGTAGATGAAGGTCGCTTGACACCGCTTTGGTTCCAAGGGAATCTTTGGAAGTTGAAGACATATTGGAGGAAAATGGGAGATTTGAAAAAGAACAGGAACAGGACCATGAAGAGATACAAAACTGTAAATGTTTAATAGCCGTTAGGTACCTCATAATGTTGTTTTAGTATTTAGTATCTATGTATGTGACCTGCGGATGAAATTGCATATATCACTTAATAAACGTTTGTATTATTTTTTTTATTCATGTTAAAACCCCCCCACAGGTCTTTTAATTATAGCGAGGATAAAAACAACTTTAGTTCCGCAATAACATATGTTTAAATAAACAAAAGGGCGCCAACCGACTGCGAAACAAACGCAGAACGGACGAGGAAATGGAAATGTATAATTTCAAGTTCTTTTCCGTTCTTCCGACTTCTGTGGTAGGACCTTCCCTTTACGTCTTAGAACGCGGTGGGCATGGTGAAAGGGGGGATAGGCCTGCCAACAGGTCCATATTATGTATTTACAGCAAAAAAAAGCTTCTGACTCGACTCATAAGGCAAAAAGCCTAATTTTGAGATAGTGAAAATTCATTCACCCCCCCAGCTTCTGCACACCTAAACCCGGTAACCAATACGGTTTCTTGTTGGTCGAGGACTTGGGATACCAGGCCACCAAAAAACGACCGTCTAACAGATGACTGAAGCTTTTGTCACGAGCTCTCGTAGTACTAACTTTCCCATTATATACATCTCACTCACCCTTATCAATTTCCATTACGACTCCCATCTCATCCTCAATTTTCTCATCTATTTCCTCCTCCATTTCTTCCACGGTTTCCTCATCTTCTATCTTCTCCTCCATTTTCTTTATCATTTCGTCCTTGATTCCCTGCCTTTTTTTCTCCAAGATTTTTTCCTCAATTTCCCCGTCGGTTTCCTTATCGTCTATTTTCTCCTTGATTGCCTCTCCGAGTTCCGTCTTGATTTCCCCTTCCATTCCCTCCTCGATTTTCCCATTCTCTATTTCCTTTTGGATTTCCCCCTCTATTTTTCCCTCGATTTCCTCCTGAATTTCATCCCAGGTGTTCTCCTCCACTTTTTTCTTGATTTCCTCGGCATTGTCTTCCCAAGTTTTCTTCTCCATTACGTCCTCGAGTTTCTCCTCGATTTCCTCATTGGTGTCCTGATCCTCTATTTCCTCCTTCATTTTCCTTTCGAATTCCTCCTGTATTTTCTCTTCGATTTCTTCCCGAATTTCTTCCCAGGTGTTCTCCTCAACTTTCTCCTTGATTTCCTCGACAATTTCTTTCCAGGTTTTCTTCTTCATTACCTCCCCGAGTTCTCCCTTGATTTCCTCCTCGGTTTCCCCATCCTCAATTTCCTCCTCCATTTTCCTTTCGAATTCCCCCTCTATTTTCTCCTCGATTTTCTCCTGAATTTCTTCCCAGGTTTTCTCCTCTTCTTTCTCCTTGATTTCCTCGACAATTTCTTCCCAGGTTTTCTTCTTCATTACCTCCCCGAGTTCCTCCTCAATTTTCTCCTCGGTTTTCCCATCCTTAATTTCCTCCTCCATTTTCCTTTCGAATTCCCCCTCTATTTTCTCCTCGATTTCCTCCTGAATTTCTTCCCAGGTTTTCTCCTTGACTTTCTCTTTGATTTCCTCGACAATTTCTTCCCAGGTTTTCTTCTTCATAACCTCCTCGAGTTCCTCCTCGATTTTCCCTTCCCTTATTTCTTCCTCCATTTTCTTTTCGAATTCCCCCTCTATATTCTCCTCGATTTCCTCCTGAATTTCTTCCCAGGTTTTCTCCTTGACTTTCTCTTTGATTTCCTCGACAATCTCTTCCCAGGTTTTCTTCTTCATTACCTCCTCGAGTTCCCCCTCGGTTTCCCCACCCTCAATTTCCTCCTCCATTTTCCTTTCAAATTGCCTCTCTATTTTCCCCTCGATTTCCTCCTGAATTTCTTCCCAGGTTTTCTCATCCACTTTCTCCTTGATTTCCTCTACAATTTCTCCCCAGGTTTTCTTCTTCATTACCTCCTCGAGTTCCTCCTTGATTTCCCCCTCGATTTCCTTCTCGGTTTCCCCATCCTTCATTTCCACATCCATATCCCTTTCGAATTCCCCCTCTATTTTCTCCTCGATTTTTTCCTGAATTTCTTCCCAAGTTTTCTCCTTGATTCCCTCGACAATTTCTTCCCAGGTTTTCTTCTTCATTACCTCCTCGAGTTCCTCCTTGATTTCCCCCTCGATTTCCTTCTCGGTTTCCCCATCCTCCATTTCCACATCCATTTCCCTTTCGAATCCCCCCTCTATTTTCTCCTCGATTTTTTCCTGAATTTCTTCCCAAGTTTTCTCCTTGATTCCCTCGACAATTTCTTCCCAGGTTTTCTTGTTCATTACCTCCTCGAGTTCCTCCTTGATTTCCCCCTCGATTTCCTTCTCGGTTTTCCCATCCTCCATTTCCACATCCATTTTCCTTTCGAATTCCCCCTCTATTTTCTCCTCGATTTTTTCCTGAATTTCTTCCCAGGTTTTCTTCTTGATTTCCTCGACAATTTCTTCCCAGGTTTCCTTCTTCATCACCTCCTTGAGTTCCTCCTTGATTTCCCCCGCGAGTTCCTTCTCGGTTTCCCCATCCTCTATTTCCTCCTCCATTTTCCTTTCGAATCCCACCTCTATTTTCTCCTCGATTTCCTCCTGTATTTCTCCCCAAGTTTTCTCCTCTACTTTCTCCTTCATTTCCTCGGCAATTTCTTCCCAGGTTTTCTCCTTCACCTTCTCCTCTATTTCCTCTTCCATTTTCCTTTCGACTTCCACTTCCATTTTATCCTCGATTTCTTCCTGTATGTCTTCCCAGGTTTTCTCCTCCACTTTCTCCTCGATTTCCTTCCGGGTTTCCTGCGCGGTTCCGTCCTCGGTTTCTTCCTCGCTTTTCTTCTTGCTTTCATCCTTTTTTTTCTCCTCGATTTCTTCCTCACTTGAGGAACTTGAGGAAAAATGTCCAAAAATCATCTCCTCTAAAAAAGAAATTGTTCGTTAAAATGTCTCCATTCACTTATCAATTCATCTACAACCTGTCGGATCTATACGAACTTGATCTTCAACCAGTTCAAATCTACTGGAAACCTAAAAATAAGTAAATTAATATCCATGCTTAGAGCAAGTAATGATAATAATAATTTTTACTCAATTTTCAGTAAATTAAATTATTATTACCTAGTTTTTCCAACTATGGATTTTAAATTCAATTTTCATCAAGTATTGGCTCAATCAATTCAATATAAGTAAATTTATTTAAAAATCCAACTCCAATCTATAAACCAGTGGCGTAACTTCAGAATTTGGACCTGGGGGCAGAGTGGTTTGGCGAGGCCCTGTTTGTCTAAAGGCCCCCACATTCCGTTATTTATCATTCGTTCGAATCACTGCGATTCGGAAAGTCGTGCTAAATCATAGAGCTGTTTTTCCCACACATTATGTGAATCCCATACATACTTATCTTCAGTCGCTCACGCACAATGGACAGAAGAAAATTATTAGCAGTGGCGGTGGCAGGTTCGGTTTCAAGATAGTAATATACTCTAAAGACTTTATACGCCATAAACAAGGAGAGTATCTATGCAAATCATTCATATCTATGATACTCTTTTTATTGAGGGCATTTTGATCCATGTTTAGTAAAAATTTGAACACACACACGACAGAGTCCTTATTTTTGGAACAGGGGAGCAGCGTTCCCAGGAGAACGAGGGTTATGTCTTTGCTTAATATATTATAACTTGTATATCATTGAGAAAGACAGAACACTCGTTCGCCTGAGAACGCTGCTCCTCTGTTTCAAGAATAAGGACCCTGGTGCCAACTCTTCGCTCGCCGCTCATTAAAAAACACGACGATTTTGAAGGAATTTCCCCACACCCTTCAGTTTGGTCTGTCAAAAGACAAACCTAGGGCCAAATTATGGACCGAGCGGTAATGTCATTGGCAAATTTATCCTGTTGGTAAAACTAAAAATTGAATTCAATTTTTAGTTTTACCAGCCAAAGAAATTACCAATCGGTCCATAATTTGGCTCTAAGGCCCGGTTTATTCATCCTCTGATAAACTTGCTGGTAACTATCTGCAAGATAAATTGACTGTTCTTTAATTCTGGTCTGCGGATAATTAGTTGACCAATGGGATTACATATTACGTTTATATCCGTCAGATTGCATACCTGACAGTTTATCAGAAGGTGAATAAACCGGCCCTAACTCATAAGAACCAAAAAATAATTATTTTGCGGAAACCGCCTACCATCTTCCACGCTAATAGCTAACATTACCGATCGCGATTTTACTTTTTGCGGAATACCTTCGTTTTCCAAATAAATGTGGGTAGTAAATAGATAAGTGAGTCAGCAAAATTTTTAATTCAAAAGAAAAACTCTTTTAAGTCTTCCTCCATAAATACTTTATTTGTTTTCAATTAAACGGCCCTACATGTTTCGGGATTAGTAAATCCCATCATCAGGGGCAATAAATTAGCTCATAATGTTAACAGGAATGCATGCATATCATAGGCTGCCAGATCATGCTGAAAAATTTAAATGAGTTTTTTTTAACATGATCTATGATATCCAGGAAGACTTTTTTTTTTAAATTTAAATTTCAACTCCACTTTGAGATATGGACTACTTTTTAAATTTAAAATTTTTAATGATTTTCGTATTTTCTTGATTACAATCAGGTTTCGTAAGACATTATTCTAAGAATTCTAAGACCGGCACGTTGGCGCTTTGATAAAGGACGACAGGACGCCCTACTCAAAGCCAAGCAACGCGTTGTCGGGTTGCAGATTGGATGGGTGACCGCAGTAGTACGGGACGGTAGCCCGCCCGCGCTGCCGCCAATCATCTGATCTGCAAGTATGAATGAGAAGTATGAATGAGAAGGAGTAGAGCCCATACGAATGACATACAAAAAGCCTATAAAGGCTGCAGTGTAGAGTATGGGCTCGAAAGGGTGAAACCAAAAAAAAAAAAATCTAAAAAAAAAAAAAAAGAATCGTACGAATATGATTTTTGACTGTAAAATTACTTTTACATGGGACCTCGGATGGGTCCCAAAAGCCTCTGGGCCCGGGGGCCACGGCCCCCTCTGCCCCCTCGGTAGTTACGCCACTGCTATAAACTTACAGCTTTATAATCACTACGTAGTAAGTAGAGCAATTCCTTCTGGATCATTATGTTATCCTTGTTTTCGTTGGCCAATATTTTCCTGAATCTATTCTTTTTGACATTCTTCAAAGGAGGAGTATATCCATGGAGAGATTCCTTGGTATAACGTTCCAGTGGCTCTGCGTAACACTCTAGAACAGAGCCGACATCTGCAGTCTGAAAATATAAAATTGAACAGGAGTTTATATTTTATGAATAAACGTGCAGTTTCGAATAAGTACAGGGGTAGGCATAAGTGAACTGGCAAATTTGCACAAATTAAAAAAAAAATCAAGTGCCATTTCACTGGAAAATAACAATCTAACCATGCAACAAAACCGGTATTGATCTGTCTCGAGGTCGACAAGCATACTAACAAAATACTAACTTATGCCCAGCCGACCGCGTTGCTAGCTAACGTATTCTACGTGAAATCCGAGCGAGAGCGGTGGAAATGTTTTGGAAGCTGGCGAAGCTGCCAGGTGACTTATGCCTACCCCTGTATATACGTACTTTGAAAAAAATAGAGTCACTGGTTCTGTCTTTTCTGTAAGATTCCATAATTGTGGGCAGTGTTTTGAGGTATGCATAAAACTTTTTGTTTTCAAAGAATACAAAGCCAGTTCCTGTTTCGACGTTTAGGTCTATCTTGAGTTTTCTCGTTAACTCTTCTGGCTTCGTTTGAAGGAGCTCTCTCAATTTCTCTGCTTCTTCCTGAAAAATGTTTCTAAATTATTTTTGAATGAAGTCGTAAGCCAAAATATTTTATGAGAATCCCGTCAATCCTTCAATTGTCCTCAATTCTTCTTCAATTAAAATATTTTATGTTGTGCTGGTGGATACGCGAATTACGTTGTGGAACCACAAAAACGACTTTTTAAAAACAAACTTTTATTTTTCGGACCGACCTTATGCGTACGGATATATACAGATGAAAAGTGAAAACTGCCTTGAAAATAATAAGTGGTTCATTTTATAAAGTAATTAAGCAAATGCAGCAGATTAATATAATAAGCTAAGCAATTCTGAGCATGTAACTCCTCCCTTTTTAATTGGGCATATAAACTTTTTATGTTTTTAGGACCCAAAATATAGGCCAGGAAAGAGAGGTTGAACCTCGCAAACTCGACACAAGTTCTGTTTTATTTTTTTTTTTCTAGCAGGACTAACTTTTTCCAACAAAATTTCATCCTGGAACATTCCCTTTCATCTCCCTCTGAAGGTGTTTTTTTTTGTGGTTTTTCCGAAACTTAGCGCTTCTTGTAAGTTTTACAAAAAAATACTTTCTTAGCAAATTAGAGAGGACTAAATTCTCTACAATTTATCCAGTGATAGCATATGTCTATCACCTACCCTTCAGTCGGGGTGGCGCTCTAAAGTTGAATGACCTTGATAAAAGATGTTTTGGAAATTATTTTTTTTTTTACTGAACAGTAAAGCGAATTCACCACAAAGCAAATACTCATAAGTAATTGGCTGATTTTTTGTTATATGTTTTATTTAAAAATAGTAACCCGTTTAAGATATACAGGGTGTTGAAATTTAAACAACCCCCTTTCATATCATCTGAAGGGTTAATGCTGTTCAAATTTTCAGGGATAATTGATGTTAGAATGATATTGAAAAATTCGTATAATGCACCACCTGGAACCACCCCAAAAAAAGTAGAATTTCAAAAAAAATGCTTTTTTTCATTTTCTTGCACAAAATGCCCTCTATGTGAATGGTTCAAATATTATTTTGTGCACACCTCCGACATACATGCATAGACAACAATAGTATATTACAATCCGAGACGGAAAATACTTCATTGCTGGTCGAGAGGTTATTATAGTTTATCGAGACGCGAAGCGTCGAGATAAACTCAACCTCGAGACAGAAATGAAGTTTTCCGTCGAGGTTTGTATACTTTTTTATTTTCAACCCTTAATTTTCTGATGCAAAAACTAAAGATTCTGTTATACGAAATTTTCATATAGTGTAAAACTGGCCTTAGAAAAAAATATTTCACTTTTTTTGTCAATGTCATCAATTTTGACGATCTCAAAGGCCCTGTAAAGGCCAAAACAAAAGACGAAACCACAGGAAACCGCAAAATCAACAACCATAGATAAGATCAACAACGCCTTAACGACGGTAGTTTTCGCTCAGTATTTTTGCGGAAATAATAGATTTTCACTAGATTTCTCCCCGTTCTCCCCAAAGAAATGATTTCGGAAAGTGAAGATGAAGCGATGGATTGTACCCCACCTGAATTAAAAGAAGCAGCAGACAGGATTGGAGAGAGTTTGCTTCCAGCAAAAAGCAAATTTCGGTACGAAAAGGCTTTTCAAATATTCGAAGCATGGTGTAGCCAGAAAGGAACGAGAAATACTGCCTCGGAGACCGTTTTGTTGGCGTATTTTGGCGAATTATCTAAGGAAAAGAAGCCTTCGACTTTATGGTCGACTTACAGTATGTTGAAAACCATGATTAAATTGAAAGAGAAAGTTGATATCTCCAATTACGCAAAACTTATAGCTTTTTTGAAGCGGCAAAATCTGGGCTTTCAGCCGAAAAAGTCGAGCGTTTTTTCCAGAGAAAACATTAACGAGTTCCTCACGAAGGCAGCTGAAGAATTCATTAGCATCAAGGTAGGTTTTCAAAAAATATACAAAGAAGATAAAAATGCGAAAATCAAAATGATTTTCTGTATGCTATAGCTAGGTTACCCATTTTATTTTTATCTGGTTTCAGGTAGCGCTAATTGTTGGTGTGTCGGGTGCATGTAGGAGCGATGAACTAGTCAAGATGAAAATGGAGCACGTCAACGTTTTGGAAGGAAAGATCGCTATAGAAATTCCACACACAAAAACTTACACAAGTCGATCGTTTATCATAAGCGATCCAGATTGGGTTGCTATTTTCCACAAATACCTCACTTTGCGGAAAAATTTGAAAAATGACAGGTTATTTGTTCAATGGCGAAATGGGAAATTACATAACCAAGCAATTGGCTATCATTCAATCTCAAAATTTCCACATAAAATAGCTGCTTTTTTGAAGCTTCCAAAAATTGAAACTTTTACAGGGCATGCTTTTCGTCGTACTTCCGCAACCTTATTGGTTGACAACGGGGCCGATCTATTGCAACTCAAAAGACTGGGAGGGTGGAAATCGAGCACGGTTGCTGAAGGCTACATAGAGGCATCTTTGGAGAACAAAAGTAAGACTGCTCTGATGCTATCCTCTACTTCCAAAGGTATTCAGTTGTCCAGTGCATCCACAAGTACATCACATGCGGAAACTCATCCGCAAGCGCAAGAGATAATAGTTCCAAACGAAACACAATTCCAACAGGATGGTCTCAAGATTTCCATTATAAACAACAATGCTAATTTAACAATTAATGTAAATAAGTGAATAGATTTAATTAGTTCCATGTAATACATGTGGTTTTATTATTATATGTGAGAGCTGTATGAAAATTATCAATTTGGAACGAGCAGGGAAATGGGGACGGAAAAGCATTTGCCGTCCCGGACGGAAAATGCTTTTCCGTCCTAGGCAGGCATATGCATTACCGTCCCGATAAATGTCAAAGTCCAGAAATGTGACACTTTCAAGATTTTGAAAAACCTGCAATGTCAACATTACATATGTGGTTGAAAATAAAAGCATTTTTCGAGTACAACCCCACTAGACGGAAAAAAATATATTAAGGGGGTGATAAAAAAATAATTTTTTTTTGGCTTTTTGTTTCAGCGCACTAAATAAGCTTTCCAAAAATATATCTATTATTGCAACATCTCTCTAGAACCTACCCCTGCCCTTTATGGAAGTTGTCGCAACCACTCTTTTGCGATTATTTTGTTACCTATGCATTGTATGGAAAGGAAATTTATACGAAATTGCAGACCACCATTTGCTCTATAAATAGGTTCCTAATGCAATTTTTTTATGTCTTGCAATTGTTACGCCACAGTGGCGTCCGAAAGCTCAGAAATTTTATAGCGAATTCCAGTTTTATTTCATTATCTCGTCACCTATTCACAGATTTTGCACCCCCCCAACCGAGGAGATGGGAGGAAAAAATTACATAGATTAACGTGTAGTAGGCCTACTGGGGACACCACAATAAAAAAACGCACCTCTTGAGGTAGAGTACCTACATGGTTCCCACGCCATAGTTGGGTGGTGTGGAAACAACTACAAGCTGTCGATATCGCCACTGTATTTTATTGGTTGGAACATAGAGCTTAAATTGCATGAAATATAATTGGTATATACTTAATACGGTTGTAATAAATCAAGTAGATAGGCCCTTATAACATGAGCTGAAGACCATTGACGAAAAAAACAAAAACAAAACAAAAATGGAGTTTGCGTGTCGTTTTCCGACATTTGGGCTACCGTTGTGGCTGAAAGGTGGCAAGAACATAGAAAGTGCATAGAGCATAATGAGTAAACAAATTTCTGGCCTTCCATTTAGCAAACGAATTTTAGCGATAAAATGTTTAGGTGACGAGATAATGGAATAAAACTGGAATCCACTTCTGAATTGCTGAACTTTGGGACGTCACTGTAGCGTAACGATTGCAAATATAAAGAAAATGCATCAAGACCTTATTTGTAGAGCATATGGTGGTCTTCAATTTCGTATAAATTTCCTTCCCATACAATGCATATGTAACGAAATAATCGCTAAAGAGTGGTTGCGACAACTTCCATAAGGGGCAGGGGTAGTTTCCAGAGGGATGTTGCAATAAGTAGATATATTTTTGGAAAGCTTATTTAGTGCGCTACTGACCTATGTGAAACAAAAAGCCAAAAAAAAAATCACCCCTTTGATATTTTTTTTCCGTCTAGTGGGGTTGTACTAGAAAAATGATTTTGGTGCCTACGCATGTTTGTCGAAGGTGTGCACAAAAAAATATTTGAATCATCTACATAGAGGGCATTGTGTGCGAGAAAATGAAAAAAAAGGCATTTTTTTTCAAATTTCATTTTTTTTGGGGTGGTTTCAGGTAGAAAATGGGGGTGCATTATACAAATTTTTCAATATCATTCTTACATCAATAATCCTTGAAAAATTGAACAGCCTAGCATTAGCCCTTCAGATGATATGAAAGGGGGTTGTTTAAATTTCAATACCTTGTATATGGTTTGTGGTGAATTCGCTCTACTGTTCAGTAAAAAAAAAATCCAAAACATCTTTTTTCAAGGTCATTCAAAGGACCCCGCCCGCACACATCTTATGGGTTTTTGGTTTTCTGTCAAACTCAATGAAATTTTGATATGTGGTATATCGTGACTTACTGATAAAAAGTTCTCATGGGCCCAACCCGATACTATGATTAGTTTCCGAAATACAGGTGGTTTAATGTTCAAGAAATGTACACATTTTATATGCATTCACATCTACCAGTCACCTATTATTAGGTCTGTCAGAGTGAATTTCATTGGTTGTAACTAGTTTTCTGACTGTTTCTGACTGTTTTCGACCAATCAAATTCGCTCTGACAAGTTTGTGATTTTTGCAGAAACAGACCTATTATTAGGTGACAGGTAGATTGTGAATACATATAAAATGTATACATTTCTTGGACATAAAAGTACCTGTATCTCAAAAACTAATCATAGGATTGGTTCGGGTCCATGAGAAATTTTTATCAGGAAGTCAAGGTCTAACACATATCAAAATTTCATTGAGTTTGACAGAAAACCAAAAACCCATTATAGGTGTGCGGGGTCCTTTAGAGCGCCACCTCGACTAAAGGCTAGGTGATAGACATATGCTGTCGCTGGATAAATTGTAGAGAATTAAGTCCTCTTTAATTTGCTATGAAGACATTTTTTTGTAAAACTTGGCGGAAAAACCAGAGAAAACTACCTTTAGGGGGATGAAAGGGGATGTTCCAGGGTGAAATTTTGTTGGAAAAAGTTAGACCCATAATAAGCAGCCCTTATCCTACCAGAAAAAAAATAAAACAGAACTTGTGTCGAGTTTGCGAGGTTCAACCTCTCTTTCCTGGCCTAATATTTGAGGTTCAAATAATGATTTCATCACTGATTCCAATTTCTTTTTGACATAAAACAAAGGGAGCAGATACTTGTACAAGAAAAATAATAAAATCAATAAAATTATAATATAAAGTAAAATAGTCCATATACTGTATGGTAATAAATTGGATCTTTCAGCATTTCCAAATTTGATTTTCTTTGATTTTGTATTTCATTTTGCAAAGAATCCAATTTATTAAAATTAACATTGTTTAAAGTAACTAACTTGAGGTCCTTCTGTTCTATTTTATGTGAAACAATAACCTTAATATTAGGTAATGGAAAAACATAAAATTTGTGATGTAATGCTGTAATGTCTTTATCAGTGATCTGTAGTAATCACTATCCACTTTCCTTCATCGATATTTTGCACTTGAACACTCTCGATTTTCACAAGAATCGGATTACAATTTGTGATATTATGTTGATAAGTTAACACTTGCAATTCACATGGTAAATTTTTATACAATATTTCTGTGTGTATATGTTTACACAAATATTCATTATCGAGTATTTTCTTACAAGGTGTATTCGAATAACCAAAATTATGTTCATTAATTATGACATATTGGAAATTGGGAATCAACATTTTAAAGTATTTATTGGAGAAGGACTTTTCTCAAAATAAAAGTCAACCAAAAAAATCACCAGGAGATAATCATTCTTATCATCAAGGAAGCCGAAACAAAGAACAAACTACAAACCACGCTAGCAGAAAAGATGAAATGGTGTTGTTAGCTACAGGATTAACAAAAGTGAAAAAATCACAAGTAGACTACGAGAATTTACGAGGGCCTAGTAGATTCCGGGTCCCAGTCATCTTTCATCACAGAGGAAGCTGCATGCCTCCTTGCACTACCTAGAAAAAAGATCAGCGTCGGGATATCAGGTCTTGGTGCAAGAGACCCCCAGACAGCAAAATGGCAGATAGAAACAACAATCCACTGAAGATTTCCAAGCAACTTTTCGTTGGAAATCGTGTTCCTTGTGCTGCCTAAACTCACACAGACATTACCTGGAAAGCCATTAGATGTCAATATATCCCAGTGGAACAATGACCTTGTGGCGGATCCTACATTTCGAAAGCATGGTCCGATTGATATTATTTTGGGCGCCGAAGAATACGCTCCGATTTTACTTGAAGGCGTCAGGGAAACGAATGATGGCATACTGGGAGAGGCCGAATTCGGATGGATATATTCTGGAAACACTGGAATTAACAAAGATAAAAACTCCAGGTGCTAACAGTGACAACCGGCATTCAAGAAGATCCACAGCTAACCAAATTCTGGGAAATAGAGGAAATTTCTCAACCAAGATAAATGACTAAAGATGAGGAGATCTGTGAGGAGCAATATGCTCTCAACACAACCAGAGATAAAGATGGTACTTACACTGTGAGAATACTATTCAATGGCAAAGAACAAACTCTGGGAATATCAAAACAGAGAGCTGCAGCAAGACTTATACAATTAGAGAAAAAGCTCTTAAGAGACGAGAGACTAGACTTCACCTATAAACAATTTATGCAAGATTACCTAGATCTGGGACACATGAAAATCTGCTATGAAAAAGATACAGAATTTTCAAAATACTACATTCCTCATCACCATGTTTTAAAAGAATCAAGTACAACGACCAAGCTACGATTAGTTTGCATTAGTTTAATGCATCCAGCAAGACTTCTTCTGGGTCTAGCCTGAACGAAACAATGTACACTGGTCCCAAATTACAGCAGGAGCTGTCAGATATTTTTTTACGTTGGAGATCACACAGAATAGTTATGACAGCTGACATTGACAAAATGTATAGACAAATGAAAATCCATCCTGACGATCATAAATTTCAAAGAATTCTGTGGCGGTTCGATGGAAAATATCCAACACCAGAATACTCTCTCACAACAGTAACATATGGTACAACCGTAGCTCCATATTTGGCGATCAAAACACTGCAGCAACTAGCCAGTGATGAGGCCACAAATTTTCCAAAGGTAGCCAAGGCAGCCCTACACGATTTCTATGTAGACGACCGTCTTTCCGGTGCAGATACTATTGAAGAAGCATTGAAACTCCAAGCTGAACTAATCAAAATGTTTCGCTCTGGCGGGTTCACTTTACGAAAATGGTCCAGTAACAGAAATCAACTCCAACAAGCTTTGCCAGAAGAACTAAAAGATATAACTTCCGTAAAAATCACAGAAGATGAAACAAGAAAATCTCTTGGAATCCACTGGGCACCACATGACGATACCTTCCGTTTCAAAACTGATGTAACAAAAAATACCAAAATTACGAAACGAAATATCCTCTCCGAGGTCGTTAAATTATTTGATCCGCTTGGCTGGCTAGCTCCAGTGTTCATAAAAGCAAAACTTCTCATCCAAGAATTATGGCTACAAGAATTAAGATGGGACGATCCTGTACCTGAACACATACAAACCAAATGAAAGAAGTTTCAAGCAGAACTTAAAAATGTCGAACAATTAACAATTTCCAGATGGACACATCAATCGAAACAAAGCAACATTGAGATACATGGATTTTGCGATGCATCAGAGAAAGCATACGGTGCAGTCATCTACATGAAACTTACAAATCCACAAGATGAAAGCCGAGTCACTCTCTTAACTGCTAAATCCAAAGTTGCTCCAGCACGGGCCACGGATGAAGGCAACTCTACCACGACTGAACTTTGTGCTGCAGTTCTGTTGTCAAAACTAATCAAAAGAACTTTATTAGCTTTATCGCTAGAGAAAGTTCCAGTCTATGCCTACTTAGACTCCATGATAACACTAGCACGGATAAAAGGAGAGCCATCAAGATGGAAAAATTTTGTGGCCAATAGAGTCTCTGAAATAAACAAACTTGTATCTAGTGAATTCTGGCATCATGTCAAACCGGAAGACAATCCTGCCGATGTAATATCCAGAGGACTAGAGCCATCAAAACTAAAGAAATACGCTCTCTGGTGACATGGACCATCATGGTTAATGTTACATAGCGTAACAAGAAATCCTTTCATCATTCCTGCGACGACCGAAGAAGAAAAAATTAGCTACACAGCCATCATCACCACACAAACAAAGGGAAGCGATGAAATAATTCAGAGATTCTCGTCACTAACAAGAATGATCCGGTTGATATGCTATTGTAAAAGATTTCTGGACAAAACAAAAACACAACTACCATACAGTAACAAACATCCCATGATCTTGGCGTATCGGAGTCACCTGGCAAGATGCGTAGTCACAGATGCCCATCTCACCACTCTACATGGTGGGAATCAGCTTACATTAACTTACACCAGAAAACGATTTTGGATCATAAATGGAAAAAATGCAGTAAAAAATACAATCAAGCATTGTATTAGATGTATCCGATTTGAGATCCAAACTGCAGACCAACAAATAGGAGACCTTCCAGTCCCAAGAGTCACCCCATCACATCCTTTCTCCAACTACGGTGTCGACTATGCAGGACCAATGCAAATAAAAACGTCAAGGGGCAGAGGTTTTAAGTCATATAAAGGGTACATAGCGATCTGATATGTTTTTAGCTGCTTTTAGATGATTTGTAGCTAGAAGGGGACCCTGCTCACATCTCTATAGCGACAATGGAACAAATTTTGTTGGTGCTAGCAAGATACTCAAAAGCGAGATACAAGAAACCTTCCAAAAATCCAATATCCAGGATACACTGATATCTGCTGGAACACAATGACATTTTTTTCCGCCATCAGCCCCGCACTTTGGAGGTTTATGGGAAGCTGGAGTAAAATCTATGAAATATCATCTAAAAAGAATTATTGGAGACACAAGACTCACCTTTGAGAAACTTTGCACGCTAACACAAAGAAACATACAATCAAAGAATAAAAAACAGGTTGCTGAATTGTCCAAGTAGTTCTAGGTCCTTTTGGTCTCTTGCAAAAGCTGTTGGATCTAACTTCACCAAGTCATCCATCCCTTAAAAAGCTAGATACAAACAAAGCAATGGGTCCGGATGGCATTCCCGCAATAGTACTCAAAAATTGCGCCAACGAACTCACCCCAACTTTCGCAAAATTATTCAATTTGTCTTACAGGCAAGGAGTATATCCATCATCATGGAAGTCTGCCGCAGTACAACCCATTACCAAAGAAAGGAAAAAAGACAGATACGTTAAACTATAGACCAATTGCTCTACTTCCGGTGATATCAAAAGTAATGGAAAGAGTTGTGAACAATCACCTAACCAAGTACTTGGAAAAGTACAAAATTATCAACGATAAGCAATACGGATTTCGAAAATATAGGTCAACTGGCGATTTACTTACATACGTCACTCACTTATGGCAAAAAGCGATTGAGTTGCGGGGTGAAACAAGAACAATTGCCTTAGATATATCTAAAGCATTCGACAAAGTTTGGCATGAAAATCTGCTCAACAAGCTCAAAGCAATGGGATTATCGCCGAAACTTTGCACTTGGTTTGAAAGTTACCTAAAGGACAGATCCATTTATGTTGCACTGGATGGCCAGAACTCCAACTCTTACCAAATAAATGCTGGTGTGCCACAGGGAGCAATCCTTTCGCCAACTCTTTTTCTGATTTACATAAATGACCTCATAGATAAAACAGTAAATCCACTTTATTGCTTTGCAGACGATGGCAATGTAGTCTCCTCACTCATACCACCCACAGGTCTTTCCGCACGTGAATTCCATCATCTTAGACTAACTCAAATATCGCAGATAAATAACGACCTGGAGATAATAGAGGACTGGGGTAACAAAAACCTTGTACAGTTCAACGCACAGAAAACCCAAGCAGCTCTGTTTTCAAAAAAGAACAGCACCGGTGAGCCAAACATCATGCTATCTGGAAGTGCTGTCACATTACAGAGTCAGTTGAACATCTTGGGGGTTACTGCAGAGACCAACATGTCTTGGCACAATCACGTGGCAGATATTGCTAAAAGGGCGTCCCAAAAGCTGGGGGTGCTATTTCGTACAAGACATCTGTACAGACCAAGCCAATTGCTGACACTCTACAAAGCCCAGATTCGACCAACTATGGAGTACTGCTCACATATATGGAGTGCAGCACCCAAACAAACCTTAATGCTTTTGAACACCGTGCAAAAACGAGCTATCAAGCTGATCAATGACCCCGCACTTACTCGTAACTTGGATGGTCTCGAACATCGCAGATCTGTGGGCGATTTATCTCTCTTCTACAGGTACTATCACGGAAAATGCTCTGAAGAGTTGGCACGTATGATTCCACCGAGAGTAGCGCCTACCAGGCGAACCCGTCAAACAGACGGTAACCATGAATTTACTGTCAAGCTAGAGGCACCAAGAACCTCATTATATCAGAATTCATATCTCTGGAGAACAGCATCGCTGTGGAATAAACTCCCTGCGACGGATTTCCCTGCAGGTTACAACCTGAACCGTTTCAAGACCAACATACACCGACATTTCCGCGCACTTGCCGCTTCTCGAGCGTGATAGGACATTTCCTTGCGAGTGCGCATATCCGTAAAAAAAAAAACACACCAAATCGAAGCCTGTCTCACCACTATGTCCATTATCTAATGATCCAGAAGACCTAGCAGTACTTACTCCGGGACATTCCTTGATTTGACGGGAAGTAATCTCACCTCCAGACCCAGTCACGACGAACATCAACTCAAACCTCAATGAAAGATGGAAATTGGTGCAAAAAATCAAACGTGACTTCTGAAAAAGCTGGTCAAACAACTATCTACACCAACTTCAACAACGATACAAGTGGAAACAGTTGCAAGAAGCACCACTCAAAATGGGAGAATTAGTTCTTATCAAGGAAGATATCAATCCTAGTAGATGGCCTCTTGCTAAAATCACAGAAGTGTTTCCGACAAGCGATAAGTCCGTTCGAGTAGTCACTGTGAGGAAAGCAGAAGGACATACTGTGAAAAGACCTATACGTAAATTTATTCCAATTTCCATTATATAGCCAAGTCAAGAGGCTGAACAACATGGAAACTCCAAATCCAAGAAACAACAAAATAAACCACGAAGCATTCACCTGTGAAAAATTGCCATGATAGCCATTCTGTTTATGAACACTTTACACAGTGCTATTGCGCAAAATTACACAATTCATTATCCAGAACCTGGCATATTCATCGAACACAATGGAGACGCTAAGATCGTCAGAGGAAATTTCAGAATCGAAATCAAATTTGAAAAGTCAGAAAGTCAAAGTCAAACATCTAACGACAGTTCCAACGTAGCCCTAGCCATTAAACAGATGGCAGAACTTTGTCGAGATGCGAAAGAATTAGCAACATCAAGCCAATGTACTTCGCTAATTCATCATTTACGGGAAAAGGAAAAGCAACTTCTCTGGATGGAAAAAGGAATGAAAGCTGTGGTCATCAAGCGAGAGAAGCAAGGACTTTTGGGCAAGTTTCTCAATTCAATATTTGGAGTCAACGACGAAGTCTATATGAGTATAGATGAGCTTGACAAAAATCAAAGAAAGTTAATCAAAGCCTCAAATCACCAAACTAAGTTTATGTTGCGTACTCTAGCAACATTCAACGAAACGGAGACTAAAATAAACAATAACTTAGAAAGGTTTCAACAAAAACTCAATGAAGGCATCAATATCATTAACGGGATGCAAGGTTGGTTCCAGAAAGTGGATGAAAACAAGCTGGAAATACATATTTTGAGCACATACCAGATTATGTCAAATTATATAGACGAACTTCTAGAGTACTATGGAAAATTACTGGATGTACATTATTATCGAGCAAACCTTCACGAACTTATATCTCCAGCCCATGCCGAAGAAATCATTGCATCCACATCCCAGAAGCTGCCATCAAATATTAGTATCATTTCCTACCCAATTTTACGTACTGAAGTCCGGCACAGCGATGAATTTATCCACGTCTATGGATACTTTATAATGACAGAAATCAACGATTTCGTTCTGTTAAAACCAACACCTATTCCAGTCAAGACCGAAAAGAATGCGTACTGGATTCTACTTACAAGGGGACTACTAGCAGCTGATTATAATTCTCAGTTTTATTTTGACCTGACCGAAGGAGAATTTCGAGATAGCATAAACGTCGGTCAAAATGTTTATGTTTGTTCACCTACCACCACTAGAACTATGGACGGCACCCCCAATTGCATAATTGACGAAGTTTACCAAAGAACTGAAAATACATCATACCAAACTCGATGCTATTCCATCCAGTCAGCCGTATGGAAACAGCTTTATACTCCAAACGCATGGATGGCAATAATTACCAATAAACTAAAAATCGCGATTATCTGCGATGGTATCAGAGAGAGGCCACAATAAACCAGACCGCAATGATCGAAATTTCATCAAATTGCGTCATTAAAACAAAGAAAAATATTTTGACACCGAGAAGATCGGAATCTGTAACTGTTTTAGGAGCTTTCGTCCGCCCAGTAGGACTGAGTTTGGAAACATTTCAACCTACCAAGGAAATCACCATGATTCCCTACGACGAACAAGTTATTAATGCCTCCGATCAACTGTCTCAGATTCAGAGTGAAGAACAAGACATCGATCAACAAGTACAGAACGAGTGGCCAGAATGTCTAATCACAGATTAGCCTTTTTTTCCAGAACCGAGTGGTCAGAATGTCTAATTACAAATTAGTCATATTTTCTTCCAAATTTAAAATTTATTATCTTGTAATAAATATATTAATTATTTTCTATTTACCAAGCTAGCCAAGTATTGTTAAAGTCATCGACATTACAAAGTGGGTCAGTAAAACATATAAGTCAGCACTTTAGTTAATTTATTAGTTAATTTCCTTTGTAAATATTGCATTTATTTGTGTATAAATAGTGTGACCGTTCCCTAAATAAATTAGTATTAAATCATCAGTCGTTTGTACTCAATCACACCTAACAGTCAACTGCTTACTACAGAGTGTTACTACGCACCCTATCAAGTATTCGACAACAAAGAAGAAGTAGGTGCTCAGAGTGTAATCAGTCATTCTTTGCCACCTTTTCTAGTTACAAGACTTCTCACATCAAGGGAACCCTTGTACAGTTTGTCTATGGCTGATTTTTCAATATTTTGATTCTTTTTAATGATATCAATTTTAGCATCATATCTTAGAGCATCTTGTTGGTCTAAGGTCCCAGTTAAACTTTTAACTATGCTACCTAATCCATCAATTGAACCTCGTTTTTGTCTCTTAAGAGAATCAATTGGTAATAATTGATTTATTTGGTTAGTGTTTTTCGATTCCAGGTTATTAATAAGTATTTGTGAATTAAAATATTCTGCCTGATATCCTGTGTTATTATTTAGGGTATTTTCGAGTGATTGGTATTGATTTGACAGAATATCAAATTCTTTAATTAAGTTTGCAATGTCCAATGATTAGATACTTTTTGGGCATTACCTAATTCATATGGAAGGATTCCTGGGTTTTGGTTTAAGTCGTTGTATCTAGGAGTGTCATAGGAGTATCCTGTTGTACAGGTGTATCTGTAATAAGAGGTGATTTCAGATCCTTAATATGGATTGTTTCTACTTTTCGTGGGTTCATTATGTGTTGTACTTTCACACGGTTATGTTCTAAGATTTCTATTATTTTTGAAGGTTCATAATATTTTTGTTTACGTTTGGGAGAATGCGAGTTATAGACATGAACCAATACGTAAACTGCCAATACCAGGAATATATAGCTCGACTCAGCATAATCATAGAATAAGCATATTTTATATTTAATTATTTCATGGGAGCTTTTTACATAGAATAAGATAAGTCTTTAATCACACATTGTACCAGTACGTTAAGTCTTTTAAAAATAAATCTTTTTTTAAAAAGCATTCTACTGGTTTGAGTATTTAACTGGCGCTGCGAACAGGATAGTGTTACAAGTCTCTTTATCGATTTTTTATACCTTGAGCACTATACCAAAAAGAACTTCAAATACTCCTAGCCGAATCCTTTGGCCCCTCTATTGTTAAGCATTGAAGCCATCAGAAAAAGCACAGAAAGAAGAAAGGAACTCCACCGGGTGAAACTCTGGCAACTCTTCAATCTTCGAAGTGTCGCCTTGGATCCTAAGATTTCAAGTATTTTTTCTGAAATCAGTAGACTGACATCCGTGCGTGATAAATACCGTAAATTTGAACTTTTGCTGCTAAAAGTTGTGTGTGTTTTTGTGATAAAACTTGATAATAAATGCTATTTTTCATCCTGATGCATCTTTTAATGTAAGTAATTACTAAAAAAGCCATATTTTTTACATGTCTGATCCCGAACAATTTTTGAAAAACGCTTTAAGTTCAAATAGAAAAAGACTAGGCTTAAAGACCAAGAAAAATAAAAAATCATTATCCCTTGCTGAAAAACTAGAAACTGCCATGTTAAAAATAAATCCGATTTAAATTTGAGCGAATTATTCTCAGAGTAAGATCTTGCATCTTCTAGTAGTAGCAAATCTAGTGATAATAATAAGTTAAATTTTGATTCTAACAATACTTCTTCTTCAGATGAAGAAGAAGAGCAACTTGAATTCTTTTCTAATAATAGCTTAATTAATTCAAATAAAACGGACGTTCTGCGATCCTTTGCAACAATTTCACCTACCTTTTCTGGAAATCCAGAACACTTAGCATCGTTTATTTTGTCAATTGACGAATTTCATAGTCTATATTATAATGGCGAAGAAATTCAGAAAAAAATTGTTTTCACTGTTAGACCTACGCTCTAAGTTAGTCGAAAGATCTGGAGATTTTATTATGAGTAGGCCAGACCCTAAAACCTAGGCCGATATCAAAATAGCTCTTAGAGAAAAATATGGAGATCCAATAGGATACCAAACATTGATGCAACAATTAAATTATATCAATAGAAATAAGCCCGAAGAACTATTAGATTTTGTGCAAAGATTAAAATTATTTGTGCAAAAAATAAATTCTTAAATTCAAAAAAAGTGAAAACATAGACAATAATTCAAAGTTAATTTTAACAGCACAAGCCGAGAAAACTGCAGTAGTTGTTTTAATGTCGAATGTTCCAGAATCTTTGAAAACGATTTTACTTATACGCAACCCCAATACGGAATTCGCCAAAATAAACAATACCGAAATCTAGAGCTCTAAGTAATTGCGCACGCAAGTTGCAATCATCATATTTCGCTTACTTGGCATCAGTTATGAGGTTGACATTAAGGTACAGTGCTGTGGAGAACGTGAATCGAAGCAGCTACAGAAATGGATCTAGAACACCGTAGAAAACTTCTGGCCACTAATTTCTTGAGTAAGATCTTAGTAATTGATAACCATCCATTTAATTCAAATGTTGAGAAAGATATGTGCCAAAAATGTAAATTTCTGGAAAAATAAGGAGGCTCCATATCTAATACAGGCATATAACTATTTCCTTCCTCATGTCAGAACATTATATAAATCACCCCATTACCCTATTTTTGAAATAAGAGATGAATTCTTAATCAACCCAATCAAAATAATTAAATTAGATTTAAAGAAAGAAGAAACTTCCCAAAATCCAAACTTCCTATCTGCAACATCACAATTTAGAAATTCACATACTTTTGTTTACACAGATGCGTCAAAAAATCATTCAAGGGTTGGATTTGGTATACACATTCCACAAATTAAATATAATTTTTCATGTCGACTTCCAAATGAACTTTGCATTTGCTCAGCGGAATTATGTGCCATTGATGAGGCTATAAAGGAAATTCTAAAAAAAGGTATCAAGAATGTCATTATTTTTTCCGACTCTCAATCAGCTATTGCAAAAATTAATAATAACGATTTACACCCAACCCAAGATTACTTATCTCTAAAAACTAAAAGGCTTATTTTAATGGCTAACAGTAATGGTTCAAATATAATGGTGTCCTGGATCCCAGGTCACGCTCAGATAGAAGGCAATGAAACGGTGGATAAATTAGCTAAAATAGGAGCAAGTCTGAATGTCCCATTGAAAGTGGAATTGGACAGATCAGAAGTCGTAAACATTATTAGGGATGTAGTTAGGGAAGAACACAATAAGTTTTGGCAAAATACATTGAAGTTTAAAGGCATCTGGTATTCACGAATAGTCTTCTCTTTCCCCAAAAAGAAATGGTTCAACGACTTTGAATTTGTTGACCGTAAACACATTACAACAATTATAAGAATGCGCACAGGGCATTGTTTAACATCCTCTCACTTATATAAAATTAATATGAAGGAACAACCCAATTGTGAATGTGGTTTGGTAGAATCGTTGGATCATATTTTCCTAGAATGCCCAATTAATTTTATCCCTAACTATGACATTTATCAAGAAATGATCATCTCAGGTCTTCAACCGCCCCTTAATATTTCCATTATTTTGTCAAGTCTTTCAGGGAAAAGAATTAAAATTTTATTGAAGTTTCTAACATATAATAAAATTAAACTATGAAACAAAGCAAGCTAATGTCGAGAGTGTTGTCTGTTTCCTGTGTTTGTCTAATATATGTTTTTGTTCATGTTATTTTGTTTTTATGTTGTTTTGTTCATATAACACCTCACATAAAAACACAAACACACAGCAAATCACAAAATCACAACTCATACAAAACCAAGACCGGGTAACCAACCCCGGTGGCGGTTATTTTCTCCACACTCAATGTTTATTCATGCTCGTATTCATGATTCGAAATCCGCAGGGATGACATGGTGAAAAGCCAGACAAGGTCACTCTGCCCCGAATGTGCTGGCAAATTGCCCGTAGAGGAGCAGCGCCAAAATTAGAGAAGAAGAAGAAGAAGACATTAAGGTAAGTTTAAAATCTTCGTCATTATGTATCTTTCAACTGAAGAAACAGTTTTCTCAGTAGAGCACTATTTCCGGTCATACGGAGTTGGAAGGAATAAAGGCTCAAGTTTGAAACAAAGAGAAATTTCAGCAACCACTCTTAATAAATATTTTCAATGATTTGCAGAATCGTTATGAAGCTTTTTTGCGTCGCTATGATGCATTTTTGAATGTTCAATCCGTATATGTATACGGATGATACAAATTAATGAAAAATATAATTTGTATGTTTGGTAGTGTTTATTTTGGCGGATACTGTACTTTAGATGCTGCTCTTGTACAAGTCACAAATTATAATTTTATTGAGTCGCAAATACCCCCTTGTCTGGTTATCAAAAGTAAAGGAACCAAATTCACGCCTTATTCGTTGGAAATTGAAATTGGAGGAATTCAATTTTAAGATTAAATATAAAAAAGGCAAAGAAAATTTAGTGGCCGATGCCCTATCATAAATATTTTTGAAAAAAATCTGTCAATAGCCCCCAACACTAACAACACTGTAGCAAACCTCGCCTACTTCGATCTTGCCGACTTTGCTCTAAACGAAAGATATAATGAAATCATATCCGAAACCGTAATCCCACCTCAACCTCGAGAAGATGAGCCAGATTCAGACGCCACAGTACATTCCAACAACGACACTGAAGAGAAATATCTCCCTATTTCCGAACTACCCGTAAATTACGCGCGTTTGATTATGATTTCGGAGATAAATTCCTGCATAAATTTACAAAACAATTTGAAAAGAATCATCATCTTATTCGAATCGAAAAAGACAAACTCCCAAATAATTTCAATAAAATCCTGTCTGAAATAATTCGACTCGATGTAAATTCTGTCTTATACATACCTAATTCCGATTTGAAACGAGAATTTCAAAAATATGTTGCCGAAAATCTAAATGCTTCTGCCAAACTTCAAATCTCAAATATTTATTTGACAGATATTGAAAATCAAGAACAACAAAAAGATATTATATACGAGTACCATCAGAAGAATCATAACGGCATAACAGAAACCTATAGCGAACTAAAACAAAAATACTATTGGCCCCAAGTGCGCGAAACCATAACTACCTTAATTGATACTTGTGAAATCTGCTTACAAAACAGGTATGAGAGGCACACCCCACATAACAAAATTGCATTTCTAGAATGTAATGGGAATGTTCTTTTTTTGGGAGGAATGTGCCTAGAATGTTCGCCAAAACCATTGCGAATGTCCTGAGAATGATGAATGAATGAGATTCTCAGTACATCCTGAAAAGAATATTCCTGTTGGATTCTAAAAATATGCTTGAAATGTATATTCTCACATTCAAAGAATGTTTCTATGACATTATAGTTATGTTCTCAAAAGAATATTATACCAATATGCTTGAAATATTCCTAGAATATATCTAAATATATCATTCTCAATATGAATCCTAGACATAACATTCTTGTTTGATTCTAGGGATATACTTGGAATGTTAATTTTCGCTTCCAATTAATGCTCCTTTCAGTCCATTTATATTAAAGGCAGTGAAAGAGTTGTTGGAAAACTTCTCTGGAAAACACGAGTCTTTAACCAAAGCTCCGGTTTCGATCCCTCTCTTGGAAGTCGTACAGAGCAAAAGAAAGAGAATATACCTATAATATGCTTAGTAGGTTCTAGATAGAGCATTATTGTTTAAATATTCAATTAAGATTTTTGAGAAGTTACTTTAGATAATTAGGTGAACAATATGAAAATATTCTTATCATGGTTACCTACCTACATAAACTTCTCAGCACAACTTGGCAGGTATATTCTTAATACTTGATAGAGATATTAGCCGAAAGAACATTTTTTAGGGTACATTATAATAATGTTCGTATGGCAATAATATTCAAATAATGTTATATAAAGTAGGTTCTTAGCACAATCTTTCAGGTAGGTGCATGTAAGCAACATTCCTAGTACATAAATAGAACGTTCAAAAATGAATATTTCAATTGAAACAATCTTAGAATATTCATAAAACATTCCTCAAAGAAAATTCCAAAAAGCACTTTGAGGGAATATTCTGAGAATATGAATGTTCTTTCACACCCTACTCCTTGATATATTTCAATTTTCCAATTGCTAGTTTTCAGCTATCATAGATTCTTTCTCTAAATACGCTCAAGCTTACTACGTTTCTGACAAAAATGCCACCACAATAATTAAAAAACTCAGGCATTACTTTTCTCATCACAGCACTCCGAAAAAGATTGCCGTAGGTAGATCAAGGATCAGAGTTTAAAAACCACTTGTTTCAAGAATTTTGTCAACTCTTTTATATAGATCTACACTACACGACTCCTGGTAATTCAACATCTGATAGTATAATAGAACGATTATACTCTACCCCATTAGAAAAATTGAAAACCCAAAAAATTAAAAATCCAGAAGAATCTCCCCAGAATTTGATGATTTCGGCTTTATTAGTATACAATCAAAGTATCCATTCCACAACAGGCTTTTCACCTTTCCCTTTATTATTCGGACCGTATTTTAACGAGCCAAACATAAATAATGATTTGACTATCTATATACGAACAATACAACGAAAAACGAAATGCAAAAGTAAATAATAGGTCATATTCCTTTTTTTATGCCCATTCCAACGAGCTATCACAATGCATATCTTTACATTAAAAAAAAAAGAGTTAGGGGTGGATTCTACCCTTATGAGAGGGGTAAATTCCATTAAAAGTCCGAAAAAATGTGCCAAACTAAAAATAGAGGGACCCGTTTTTTTTTTTAAATTTTTCCAGAAAATAAACAGGCTTTCTGATACTGAATTTATTCCATTTAAAAAGTCCACCCCGTATATCCAATTGCTACATTTCACAATACGATTTTAATTAGTCCTAGCAAATACTATTGTAATAACTTATGGTATACAAACTAATACAAAGTGTTAAGAAATTAATACAAAGTGGATGTGCACTGATCCTATAGTTAATGGCTGTATCTTATTAACAGATTGTACTTTTGCAAAAATAAGTAATAATTATAAAGTTCACACATTAACCTATCATAAGGCTCTTTTGTACGAAAACTTCTGAAAGTGTTTTTGAAAATTGTTTTCAATTTATTAAACATAATTCAGAGCCAATGTGATGTAATTATTGGTCAGTATAATACGCTCTACAATCAAATGGTATTAGAATTAAAAATCCTGAAATCCAAACTACTGTATTAAATTCAAACCATCTCTGAAGTTACAACTTAAGCACCTAATGTATCCTGAAAAAATCACAGAAGACCTTACGGAACCTGTAGTATTTAAGGACTTTGTTTCAGCAAAAACTCGAACAATCGAAAATTGGCAAAAATTCTCGACTTTTTTAGTTTTTCCAATTTTTTTTGTTTTTTTAATTTTCTTGAGATACTCAGACGGCGGAGCATTACACAAAAATACATTTAATTGGTTGCTAGTGATAGTAGCTAACATGCTCAGATATGTATTTCCAAAGTAGCACAAGCAGCTGTGTAGAGACTACAATCGAAAATTGACAAAAGTCATGACTTTTTTGGAGTTTCTAATTTTTTTAAGACATTCAGACTATGATGATGATAAATATATCAGCGAAAGGCAAGCTATACTATATACAACCGATACTTTGAACTTTATTGAACTGGAAGTCGTAAATCATAACAATATAAACATTCAACACAGAACATTTTATAATAGGTAAACAAAAAAAAAAAAACATCATAACGATTCCTTATTCCCAGGTTGACACAGTTCAAGCGTACTTGGATTAAGTACCATAGGACGCTGTGCGCACCTCACTTAGATGATACTTGGATCATATCAACTCTTTATCCAAGTCCGTCCTAACATCCAAGTAAGTAGGCTGACTGCCAACTTATACTTGCTCCAAGTTCTCATTCAAGTGCACTCGGACCATTCACTTGGGCCTTGTCTAACCGGCTTAAGGAATAAGAGATATACCTATACACTCCATTAAACCCGGTTGACACAAAGTGCATGGTCCAAGTGTACTTGGATGAGAACTTGAATCAAGTAAGTTGGCAGCCAGCCTGTTAGAACCTATCCGACTGGACTTGAATGAGCAGTTTATACGATCCAAATATCGTCCAAAAGAGGCGCGCGCAGCGTCCAAGGGTACTTGATTCAGGTATCCAAGAACACGGCCAGATATTCGCCGTTCAATAGAATTGTAGAACACAAAATTCATCTTGCAGATAGTTACCAGCAAGTTTATCTGAAGATGAATAAACCGGGCCTAAGATGTTTAATTTCAAGCTTTTTTTGTTCAATTATTTGGTGATTTTTTCAACTAATTTGTAGTTGTCATTACTTTTTGCACGGTTGCCAGTTTTCCAAAATCGGCAAAAATTACGGAGTTTACTTGAGAAGGATAGAATTTTTAAAATTTCGTTGAGCTATGTCGGGGGAGTTAGCAACACATTCGAAGCAGGATCGCCAAAACATGTTCCTGCTTGTGTTGCTATGGTCCTGCCTCATCCTGCTTTAAAACACACCCCGGCAACACGTACTATTTTCGAAATACAGGGATTTTCATTATGGTTCGTAACTTCACTCTTGGCTTGGCAACACATTGGAAGCAGGATCGCTGAAACAGGTTCGTGATTGTGCTGCTATGGTCCTGCATCATTCTGCTTCAAATCTGACCCCGGCAACACATACTATTTCCGAGATACTACGATTTCTATTTTGGTTGCTAACTTCACCCTTGGCAACACATTGGAAGCAGGATCTCTCAAATATGTTCCTGCTTGTGTTGCTATGGTCCTGCCTCATTCTACTCCAATTTCCACCCCAGCAACACCTAATATTTTTGAGATACACACTGGTAACATTTCAAGAGTCTAGTCGTAGGAATAGGGAGAGCTCGAGACACCATTTTCAAATATATCGTAATGAGTGCTTGTCTCTATATGTTGGTATTTTAGACAAAAAGAGCTAATCCAAACTAACCCATCCCTCTGTAATGAATGCGAGCCTCTGCGTCTTGGTATTTTAGATGAAAAGAGCTAATCCAAGAGTTGAATTGAAACTCCTGTCCTGGGATAGGTCGCCTCCCTGCGCTTCCGTAGGGTGTTTATATTTCTTTTTTTCTTAAAGAATATTAAGAGGACCGGTTAGTTTTAATTTAATCCTTGGATTAGCTCTTTTCGTTTAAGATACCACCATGCAAAGACTAGCATACATTACGAAGACGTGTTAGTTTGGATCAGCCCTTCTCGTCTAAATTACCAACATTCACAGAATAGCATTCATTACGAGGACGGGTTAGTTTGAAATAACTCTTTTCGACTAAAATACCAACATACAAAGACTAGCAATTAGCATGAGGACGAGTTAGTTTGGGTTAGCTTGCATTAGCTCTTCTCGTTTAAAATACCATCATACAAAGACTAGCATACATTAAAAAAGGACGGGTTAGTATGAATTAGCTCTTTTCGTCTAAAATACGAACATGGAAATACTAGCATTTATTCGAGCATTTATTACAAAAGGACGGGTCAGTTTGGATTAGTTCTTTTCATCTAAAATACCAACATACACAAAAGTAGAACTAAGTATGAGTACGGGTTACTTTAAAACAGCTCTTTTCCTCTAAAATATCAACATACAAAAACTAGCACTTAGTATGAGGACGAGTTAGCTTGGTAAGCTTTTCTCGTGTAGAATACCAACATACAAAGACTAGCATTCATTACAAAAGTATGGGTTAGTTTGAGTTGGTTTGGATTAGATCTTTTCGTCGAAAATACCAAAATACAGAGACAAGCACTAATTACGATACAATTGGCAACGGTGTCTCGAGCTTGCCATATTCCTACGACTAGACTCTTGTATTGCACACTGTGTATCTCTAAAATATCAGGTGTTGCTGGGGTGATTACCGCAGTTTGAGGCAGGACCATAGCAACGTAAGCAGGAACATTTTGGAGCGATCCTGCTTCCAATGTCTTGCCAAGCCAAGGGTGAAGTTACCAACCCTAATGGAAATTCCTATATCCCGAAAAGAGTGTGTTGCCGAGGTGTGATTTAAAGCAGGATGAGGCAGGACCATAGCAACACAAGCAGGAACATGTTTGAGCGATCCTGCTTCCAATGTGTTTTTTAGTTTAAATTAGCGCTATTCGTCTAAAATACCAACATATAGAGACGAACACTCATTAGGATATATTTGGCAACGGTGTCTCGAGCTCTTCTTATTCCTACGACTAGACTCTTGAAATGCTACCAGTGTGTATCCCAAAAATATAAGGTGTTGCTGGGGTGAAAACTGAAGCAGAATGAGGCAGGAACATAGCAACACAATCAGGAACATGTTTGAGCGATCCTGCTTCTAAAGGGTCCCATACACTACGTTCTTTCTCGTCAGTTTTCATCGCCGCGATGAAAACAGTCGTTCTAAAACCGAAGTGTGTAATAGAAAAACACGACGGTTTTCTACAGGGCCCCACACACTACGATGAAACACGACGGTTTTCATCGCCACAATAAAACACGTCGTTCCAAAACCGAGGTATATGGTAGAAAACCGTTCGTGTGTACGAAATGTTGAACCGTCGTGCCAAAAATCAAGCTCGGACTGAATTTTAAACCGACGATAAAACACGACGGTTTTCTACCACAGACTTCGGTTTTGGAACGACGTGTTTCATCGTGGCGATGAAAACCGTTGTGTTTCATCGTAGTGTGTGGGGCCCTGTAGAAAATCGGCGTGTTTTTCTATTACACACTTCGGTTTTAGAACGACGTGTTTCATCGTGGCGAGGAAAACCGTCGTGTTTCATCGTAGTGTATGGGGCCCTTAATGTGTTGCCAAGCCAAGGGTGAAATTACGAACCATAATGAAAATCCCTGTATCTCGAAAATAGTACGTGTTGTCGGAGTGTGATTTAAAGCAGGATGAGGCAGGACCATAGCAACATAAGCAGGGGCATGTTTGAGCGGTCCTGCGTCCAGTGTGTTGCCAAGGGTGAAGTTAGCAACCAAAATAAAAATCTCTGTATCTCGAAAATAGTATGTGTTGCCAGGGTCAGATTTTGAAGTAGGATGATGCAGGACCATAGCAGCACAAGCGGAAATCTGTTTCAGCGATCCTGCTTCCAGTGTGTTGTCAAGGGTGAAGTTAGCAAACAAAATAAAAATCGCTTTATCTCGGAAATAGTACGTGTTGCCGGGGTCACATTTGAAGCAGGATGATGCAGGACCATAGCAGCACAAGCAGGAACCTGTTTCAGCGATTCTGCTTCCAATGTGTTGCCAAGGGTGAAGTTAGCAACCAAAATGGAAATCGATATATTTCGAAATCGGTGGGAGTTGCTCGGTTGCGGTTTGAAGCAGGACAAAGCAGTGATATAGGAGCAGAGGTGTATCCTAAAGATCCTGCTTCCAATGTGTCGCAAACTTCCCGGACATGAGCTGCTTGAATTTGAAATACCTCCATATAGAGCCCGATCCGGCCGGAATTCTGGCGGTCCTGTCACGGTAGGCCACTTTCACGTGCCAAGAATATGGCAAATTATGATATTTTTTGATGCAGATACCTATATGGATGCAACCCAGAATGAACAATATTTTGCAAGATCTCAGTCAGATTATTTAAATAAATTGGCTCAGTAGACCTGGCCCCCCCCAGTTGATAATTTTTATCCAAAACGCTAGCCCTCGTTCTCCAGAGCTAGCGCAACCTAGCGCAACTTTTTCGAAAGCTAACGCAGCTACAGGTCCAAAGATATGTGGCTTTATATTCGGGGGGGGGGGGGGGGGCTAGGGTGACGCTAGCCCCCCCAGTTATTCGATCTTCTCAAAAATGCTGGCGCACATTCGTAACACCTAGCGCAAGTTGTGTCATAGTTAGCGCAGCTATCGTAGCTGTCATACAGGGTGGACAAAAAAAATCATGAGCCCCTACAAGTGATTTTTAATTTTTCAAAAATATATATGAAGCTTCCTTAAAGCTAGCGCAGGTAAAATTCGAGCAACCGCATTACCCCTTTAAAACATATACAGGTATTTATTCGGGGGGGGGGGGGGGCTAAATCAACGCTAGCCCCCCCCCAGTTGTTAAATCCTTTTCAAAATGCTAGCGGAAGTTCTTGACACTTAGCGTAAGTTGTGTCGTAGCTAGCGCAGCTATAGTAAGTGAATGTTATACAGGGTGAACTATGAAATCTTACAAAATGTCGCCAGCTCCAAGACAAGATTTAACGTTTACAAGCGCTATCTATTCGCGAAGTTATACTTTCTTTTTTATAGTCGGGCCGGAATCAGAACAAATCAGAAAACAGAAAGCAGTGAAATTCGAACCTAACATGAGAAACACATACATGCCACCGCCTGGGATCACTAAATGCATTCAACCAACGTAATTCTTAATTGGTGATAAAAAAAAGTAGCCCTCTTGCTTCACAAACCTGATAAACCCCACCGCCACCACCACAAAAAATGTCGACAATATTCAGTATCGATATATCGACGAACTAAATATCGATGTCGCAGGCTTAATGTAAAATCAGTCTTATTATAATACGCCTAGGCTTTTTCAATACGACTAGGCATTTTGTAATACTACCCAAATACTTAAGAATTTCACAATAAGACTAGTAATTTCAGTCGCATTATAATACGCCTGATGCGTGTTAGTCTTATTATCAAAATGAACCTGCGTTAGAATCCGTCTAGATGAAATCCGTCGTATTATAATACGACTAATGGCGCACCAGGCGAATTGTATTGGATAAAACTTTCAATGCGCCTTTTACCCGATATATTGTGCTGAACACTAACTTTCTTATTCTTTATGCTAAATAGACATTAAAATTACCAAGGTTTAAGTATTTTTTCTAAATTTCATCTCTGTAGCATAACTAATAGGAAAGCTAGCCTTCAGCGCAACATGTATCTGTGAACACCCAGTACTTTAACATAAATTTTAAAGAGTTTAAATTACCTATATAAAATACAATTTATAGATTTGAATTATCCGCTTTCATGGCATTTGCTACTACATTTCATATGAGCTTTAAAACATAAACATTTATTGTTATGACACAAACTTTGGCAGTCAGTGATTTCTTCTCTTAAAAACCATCGATTCAACAAGCCGTGTATGGTACCAATTTCATAAACCTCATTCATAATACTTACTACTCACTACTCACTACAGTTCCTAATATATTTTTGGGGGCCAGTGGTCCACTCCTCTATCTACTTACTTTAGGAACTTCAATTGCAATATCAAGAGTTCTTAATTTTTCAACAATAATTATTATTATTATTCGACTGACACACTGTCAGTCGTATTATATATAATACGACGAATTTTATTTAGTCAGATTGGAAAATAATCGCTTGCAGGTTCATTTTAACAATAAGACTAGCGAGCGGCAGGCGTATTATAATAAGCCTAAAATTATCAGTCAAATTGTGTGATTCCTAATTATTTGGGTAGTAGTGCAATACGCCTAGTCGTATTAAAAAAGCCTAGGCGTATTATAATAAGACTGATTTCACAATAAGCCTGCGACATCGATATGTCGTTGCCATCCCTAAACTCACTACAGTGACAATAATAAACCTAACACAGTGGCGACAATAGAGGTCCCGCCGCCACTTTGTGGCTTTCCTCTTGCTAATTTTAAATACGAATATATAGGATTTAAATGGACATTTATCATACAAAATTGAAAACAATGTATTTGATGACCATTATTAGGTATATCAAATACGTTGTTCTCAATTTGTTATGATCGATGTCCATAAATCGTATATATTCATATTTAGAATTAGCAAGATTTACGCCACAAAGTGAACACAGTTCATTAATATGAACATATTATAGGATTTAAAAAAACCAATGGTAAATAAGACTGCAATTATTGTCGCCACTGTGTTAATACAGTCACTGTACAACCCACTAGTTGCACGCGCATCAACGTTGAAAAAGATACCTACCTCAATTTTTTAATTTCTTTGTGAGGTTAAGTTTTAGTTACCTACTTCGCGAATAGATAGCGCTTGTAAACGTTAAATCTTGTCTTGGAGCTGGCGACATTTTGTAAGATTTCATAGTTCACCCTGTATAACATTTACTTACTATAGCTGCGCTAGCTACGACACAACTTACGCTAAGTGTCAAGAACTTCCGCTAGCATTTTGGAAAGGATTTAACAACTGGGGGGGGGGGCTAGCGGCACTCTAGCCGCCTCCCGAATAAATACCTGTATGTGTGTATGTTTTAAAGGGGTAATGCGGTTGCTCGAATTTTACCTGCGCTAGCTTTAAGGAAGCTTCATATATATTTTTGAGAAATTAAAAATCACTTGTAGGGGCTCATGATTTTTTTGTCAACCCTGTATGACAGCTACGATAGCTGCGCTAGCTATGACACAACTTGCGCTAGGTGTCACGAACTTGCGCTAGCCTTTTGAATAGGATTTAACAACTGGGGGGGGGGGGGGGGGGGGGGGGGGGGCTAGCGTTGATCTAGCCCCCCCCCCCCCCCCGAATAAATACCTGTATATGTTTTAAAGGGGTAATGCGGTTGCTCGAATTTTACCTGCGCTAGCTTTAAGGAAACTTCATATATATTTTTGAAAAATTAAAAATCACTTGTAGGGGCTCATGATTTTTTTTGTCCACCCTGTATGACAGCTACGATAGCTGCGCTAGCTATGCCACAACTTGCGCTAGGTGTTACGAATGTGCGCCAGCATTTTTGAGAAGATCGAATAACTGGGGGGGCTAGCGTCACCCTAGCCCCCCCCGCCGAATATAAAGCCACATATCTTTTGACCTGTAGCTCCGCTAGCTTTCGAAAAAGTTGCGCTAGGTTGCGCTAGCTCTGGAGAACGAGGGCTAGCGTTTTGGATAAAAATTATCAACTGGGGGGGGCCAGGTCTACTGAGCCAAATAAACTAGTAATAGCAAATTTAAACAAAATCACGTGACTGAAAACGCCGTCTCATTGGCTAAGGTCGATTTTCATTATTTTGCTGCCACATTCAAAAATACGAACTTCAAATTAAATGAGCTCAACGATAATGCCTATTATTATTTATTTTTTTTAAAACGTAGTAATGAACGAGAATAGTTTCTAGGTAGTGCGTTGTGTAATAATTTACTAATGAGAAATTCGGCATTCTGACATTTTCCGGAAAGTGAGGTCACTTTCCGGGCTAGCGTTTTCGCAGCAGTTCAAAAATTCGATTTTCAAATCGTTTTATTATTAAAGAAAAGTGTAGAGAGGATATTAGAACCACTAGGTAACACAAATAATTTAACAATGTTTTTGAAAAATGTGGAAGTGGCCCATTGGCAAAAAATCACGACTTTTTTGGAGTTTTTAGTTTTTTTGAGACATTCAGGCGGAGGAGCCGTACATAAAATAATTTTGGTTCATTGCTGGTAGTTGTAGAAAATATTTATAGCTATTTTCAAAGTGGCACCAATAGCTATGAAGGTGCTACAATCGAAAATTGGCAAAAATCACGACTTTTTTAATTTTTTTGACACACTCAGACGGCGGGGTATTACACAAAATAATTTTGCTATATTGCTGGTAGTAGTAGCTAACATTTATAGGTATTTATGAAGTGGTACAATAGCTATGTAGACGCTATAAACGAAAATTGGCAAAAATTTCGACACTTCAGCGTTCTATTACAGTACTCCCAGAATCTTCCTGGGTTATCTTGCAGTAAATCCATAGTTTTTTCCATTACCGCGCTCTTGGAAAGTCAGTCATGAAAAGATTGAAAAGTACCTAGGCCTAACCGCGATTCGATAGTTTCCTAGCTGAGATTGTATGGATAACCTCACTCTATTATGTATATCTATATAATAAAACTCTTTTTTAGTCATGTGCGTTTGGATGAAATTTGTAATACGGAAATTTTTGGGCATATAAAACTTACCAAAGGGAGCCGCAACACGAAGTGTTCCTCGAGTTCTTCTTCTTCTGAAGCTGGTGTACTACAAACTGTGCTACTACTAGGCTGACCTTTCGCAGCCATCTTCACCAATCTCGCAGTTTCTATTTTATAAACAATAAATCAATTTTTCAAAGAGACCCTAAGAAGAAAGCTCCTTTCTTCAAAGTTCTTTGCTAATTCCTTGACGTTTAAATAATTTTACAATGTGACGGCGACTCTGTCGATAATTAATTACAGATTTCTGTATTAAAGTATGGCGGTATGCCTAGGCTATGACCCAGGATAAGGATAGTTAGAAAAAAATGTTAGAAAGAATGTAGTTTCTTTGTATACATTCAGAAGTCCAAATAATTAATTTCGAAAATCTGCACGCTTCTATAATGTTTATAGTCCGGGAGCCGAGTCTTTTTTTTCCAAATAATTAATAACAAGGTGATTTTTCTAAAGCAGCTTCATTTTACCGAGACGCCCAACTTTTTTATTCTGCGAAAATTGCGTAGGTGGTAGCTAACAGAGTGCGCAGGTGTTAAAATTGTCGATTTGGGGCGCGTTCAGATTGAACGTCGAGCGTCACCCGACCGCGCTCTGGCCGTTTAGATTGCTTTGGGTAAAATTATTTACCCAGCCGTTCAGATTGTCTAGAACTACTAGCACATCTGCGTCTTCCAAAAATAAATCCTGCTCATCATTTAGTCATTCTTTATACAGGGTTAGTAGAAAGTACAGCAACGCTTAGATATCTTCAAAACCGCTTAGGCCGTGTTCACACAATTCGGACTCTGACAGTTTTTGGGTATGCGGGATTGAACAGTGGTATCGGCAATGATACCAGATTTCCCAGTTTTGCGCTAAACGTAGTCTCGTTGAAGGGGTGCCAAATTTGATGAGACGCCAAATTTTCAGAATTCTATCTCTACTAAGTGCTGAAATATGGCAACACCGCATTTTCAGTAAAAAATAGTGCAACGCTTAAATATCTTCAAAACCGCTTAAGCTGCGTTCACGAATTCGGTATCTCGGGGTTTTTGAGCAAGCAAAATTCAACAGTGATATCGGCATTGTTGCCGGATTTCCCAGTTTTGCGCTACGTGTAGTCTTTTCGTAATCTTGAATGAAATGCCCTGTTTAGTTTAAGCGGGTTTTTAAGGTATTCAAGCGTTGCGATACTTTTTACTGAACGTCCGGTGTAGGCATATTTCAGGAACCAGTAGAGATGGTATTCTAAAAATTTATGAATTTTATCAAATTTGGCACGAACAATTCATTACACTAAAAATAAATGTGGCATTCTATTCAAGATAACAACAAGACTACGCGTAGCACAAAACTGGGAAATCTGGCAACATTGCCGATAACACTGTTCAATCTCGCATGCCCAAAAACTTTCAGATTCCGAATTGTGTGAACGCAGCTTAAGCGGTTTTGAAGATATTTAAGCGTTGTATTACTTTTGACTGAAAATGCGGTGTTGGCATATTGCAGCAACTAGTAGAGATAGAATTCTGAAAATTTGGAATCTTATCAAATTTGGCACGCCCAATTCATTGGAATAAAAATAAATGGGGCATTGTATTTAACATCACACAAAGACTATGTGTAGCGCAAAACTGGGAAATCTGGCAAACATTGCCGATAGCATGCATGCCAACAACTGTCAGAGTCCGAATTGTGTGAACATGGCTTAAGCGGTTTTGAAGATATTTGAGAGTTGCAGTACTTTTTATTAATCCTGTATATGAAAAAATACACTATGGCGTTATCCATATTTTTTTTTTCTAAAAAATTATAAAATGAATAGGCAAAAATTTTAGACATCCCAATTAACCAAGGTTGTATGAAAGAGATAGGTTGCCTTAAAACTTTTATGACGTCATCTGGATGCCTAAACACAATACAAATCTCCATTAAATTTTCCTGATGACGTCATTCGTTTTCCTTTACCAGACAACCTATAAACTTAAGGAACCTTGCCAATTAACAGTGTTTATGAGAAGAAACGTGTCGAGTCTTGACCTTTCAGATTGGTCGAATCGACGGGCACACCGGCGTTGAGGGTGCACCTTAACGCACTGCAACAGACTTCGCCCAGACTATTCAATACGAACGCGCCGAGGAACGCGCCCTTGGTGAGTACGCAAATGTTATTAATAACAGTCAATTTTTTAGCAAAATGATGAGATAATTTCATAAATAATTTCTCTCTACCGAAACCAATTATTGTCTTACAAAAAAGTAGGCAGTTATCGCTTGCCGACAAAAAATATGTTGCCTTTGGAAAAGGAATTCGAATTCGATGAGAAGTAATATTATAGTATAGGCTCTATAATAATACTATACAGTGAGTATCAGCTATCAGCCAGAATAAACTCCATGCCTAATAAATAATTAATGGGGGCCTGTTCGAAAAAAGGCTGGGACCGATCGATTTTGTTTTTTTGCCAAACATTTTTTACAATAGTTTTTTTGTATAGGCTATCCTCTATCCTCATAAGGCCTGTGTGGAACAAATCCCCCCCTCCCCGCCAAATCACCAGCTGTGACGTAGGCAGCATGTATTTCTCGCGCTGTTCAAACAGCTGACGACTAAGTTATGACGTCGGAAATGGTGACACACCAATATGGCGGCGATCACCAAAAACGAGGCGGTTAAGCAATCCTGTAGATGTGTATCATCCTTGGTGCCAGTCCGCTTTATTTTTATAAATGGACTTTCAACTGTTTCGGAAATATGGGGGCCTGTTCGTTGAAAATTGACTTTCTGCAACTTGGAAAAATGACAGACTGTAAAACCTTAAGGGTTAATTTTACAGCAAAACCTTTTACATTCTCATTTTTAGTTTTTCATTAAGCTATCATGGCGCCAACTTTGAATTAAACCGGGGATTGAATTTAACCGGAATTTTGAATCATGGATTAAATTAAAAGTTTGTGTCAAATGATAGTTTATGAAAAATTGGGATAAGAATCTCCGGCCCCTGAAATGTAAGATCGATTTTGCTTCAAAATAAACCGTTTAGGTTTTACAGCCAGTGCCGGTTTAACCATTAGGCGGACTAGGCGGCCACCTAGGGCCCGGGCGCTCAATGGGGCCCGAAATTCACTCTGAAATCAAATATCTTTGTTTGGCATTCAAATCTATTTGAACATTCGAATTAAATTTCTTATATCAGACTGTTATATTGAACAAAAGTGTAGCAACATTCTTAAACATGGCAACGCCGTAATAAACCTAGCAACTCAAAAGGATCTGGCAACGCGCAAGAACAGCTGCAGGAAGAACAGCAAGCCACCAATAGTGCTGCACGACAATTCCAGCGTTCGCCTTCAGCTGTAAATTTTACATCATTGGGGGAAGATAGGGCTCGCGCGGGGCCTTCTTCGGCGTCGTTTTCAGGAGCGCTAGAGCTGACGGCAAAAGCAGGTAGCGGAGAAAGGCAGCAGATAGGTAATGTTACCACCAGGCCTACGGCTACGATGTGTGTAACTAGCACAGAAATGAATAATGAGCAATTATTGGAAATAGGTGGCGGGAGCGAAAAATGTCAATTAATTGAAAGTAATTCAAGCACGTTTAGTATTTTCTCAGAAAGTCAGGTATTATTGTCTACCGCAACTATTTTAATAAAAGATTCTTATGGAAATTGGACTATATGTCATGCTTTACTCGACTCAGGAAGCCAATCTAATCTGATTAGCCAGTCTTTGATAAATAAATTAAAATTGAAATGCGAAGATTTCAATGTTCCCCTTTCAGGCATCAATCAGATTCAAACAAAAATCAACAGTAAGACTTTTGCATGTATAAAATCGCGATTTGGAAATTTCACAAGAAATTTAACGTTTTTAGTATTGCCAATAATAACAGAACAACTCCCTATCGTAGAATTCAAAAAATCATTGATTAACGTTCCCAAAGACATTTGTCTCGCAGATGAAAAGTTTAACGTTCCCAAACAAATAGACTTATTACTCGGATCAGAAGTTTTTTATGACTTGTTGCAATCAGGCAAAATAAAGTTAGGTACTAATCTTCCAATTCTACAAGAAACATCTTTAGGATGGGTATTCGGTCTTTTAAACATTCACGAACGATATCGAAAAACCGTATGCAACACTTCAAAGATTTCAAACAAAGCTTTGCACGATTCATTACAAAAATTCTGGCTACTTGAAGAGTTCGAACCTAATAATTTTTTATCCAATGATCAAAAATATTGCGAACAGTATTTTAAAGAAACCACGACGCGCAGTAATGATAATAGGTTTGTAGTCAAATACCCATTTAAACAGGACACAGATTTGAAGTTAGGAGACTCAAAATGTAGTGCTGTTAAAAGACTAAAAAATTTAGAAACACGGTTGAACAGAGATAGCAATTTAAAAACGCACTATTTACAATTTATGCGGGAATACGAATCCTTAGGACACATGACCTTTAGTGGATTTTTTGATTCGGACGTTTTTTTGGAAACAAATTCATATTTTATGCCTCACAGTGCCGTGCTGAGAGATAGTGCTGTAACTACAAAATGTCGAGTAGTTTTCGATGCTAGCTCGAAGAGCAGCAACGGAATTTCATTTAATGATTTAATCTTAGTAGGACCAACAATTCAAGCGGATCTTTTTTCTATATTGTTAAGATTAAGATTACGGAAGTGTTATTAATGCTGACGTAAAAATGATGTATAGGTGCATTTGGATAGATCCAAGCGAACGTAGCTACCAGAAAATATTGTGGCGTGAAAGTACCGACGTAAAAATTTACGATTTAAATACTGTCACATACGGCACTTCGAGTGCACCATGGCAGGCCACGCGTTGATTGCACGAACTAGCGGATTTATTTGAAAATAAGTATCCTAGGACTTCAAAAGTTATTAAAACTTGTTTTTACATGGATGATCTCCTCACCAGTGTTGATTCGGAATCGGAAGCTTTAGATATTTATCACGAAGTATCAGAAATTTTAAACGATGCAAAGTTGGAATTAAGAAAATGGTTGTCAAACAGTAAACATATTTTAAATTATATCGAAAAACAAAACGTAACGGACGATGAAAACTATGTTCTGTTTCATGATAAAAAAGAATTGAAAACTTTAGGGATAATATGGGACGCGAATTCTGATCTTTTAAAGTTTAACGTTAATGTCACGATAAATAAAAATAAAATTACAAAACGTACAATTTTGTCAACAATCGCGCAGATTTTTGATCCATTGGGGCTGATTGGGCCTACTGTAATAAAAGCGAAACTAATAATACAGGAACTGTGGCACAGGAAATTAGAATGGGATCAAGAAGTACCAAAGGATTTACAGGATCATTGGTTAGAATTTATCTCGGAAATTCATCTCTTAAATGACATTTGTATTGAAAGACACGTTTTAGCTGAAAATTGTAAGCATGTAGAGATTTATGGATTCAGTGACAGCTCTGAAAAGGCTTATGGGTGTGTAGTGTATTTAGCTTCATACAACGATGACGGTAGCAAGATTGTTCAGTTATTAACTGCAAAATCCAAAGTTGCGCCACTCAAAAAAGAAACATTACCCAGACTTGAGCTTTCAGCAGCTCATCTTCTCGCAAAGTTAGTCTCAAAAATTAAAAACACATTAAATATTGACATTTATAGAACACTTTATTTCACTGATTCAACGATCGTTCTTTCGTGGCTAAAAATTGAACCCTCAAAACTAAAAACTTTCGTTGCCAATCGAGTTTCAAAAATTTTGGAAATCTCAAATTTTAATGAATGGAGACACGTACGATCTAAAGAAAACTCTGCAGATATTATAAATCGAGGGGTAAATCCAACTGAATTGTTAAACAATAGTATGTGGTTTAACGGGCCACAATTTCTAAAAGACGACACCTACCTAAGCTCGAAAATCACGGACTATTCTTATAAACTTGATTTAGAGAAACTTCCGGAAATGAAAAATGTTAGTCTCGTTGTAAATACTGTAGAAAAACCGACACTCGAAATTGAAAATGAAAATTTTGATTTATTTGACAAATATTCAAAACTCGATAAACTCAAAAGAATTATAGGGTACATTGTAAGATTCAAAAATAGAACATTAAATAAGATAATAAAATCTGGAGAAAGTTTAAGTGTTTCAGAGTTAACTTGATTTTAATTAGAGTCACTCAAAATGAGGCATTTAAACAAGAAATATCAGATCTTAATAAAGGTAAACAAATAAGTAGTAGTAGTCCTATTTTAAGTCTTCATCCTTTTCTCGATCAAAGCAAAGTTTTAAGAGTTGGTGGCAGACTGACTCACGCAGTACATTTAAATTATGACCAGCAACACCCTGTAATTTTGCCATATAAAAGTCGTATCACGGAACTGATAGTTTTAGATGAGCATTTGTACAATATTCACGCGGGATGTCAAACATTACTCTCCATCATAAGACTAAAATATTGGCCTATCAAGGGTATGAATATAGTTAAGAAAGTAATTAAATCATGCGTCAGATGTACTAGAGCCAACCCTAAACCCGGTAATTTTTTAATGGGAGATCTACCTCTTAATCGTGTCACGCCTAACCGACCTTTCAGTAGCGTAGGTGTAGATTATGCCGGACCTATTTATGTTAAAGAAAACACGTCTCGTCGTAGTAGGCTCGTAAAAACATATGTGTGCGTATTTGTATGTTTTGCAACTCGAGCTATTCATATCGAGTTGGCTTGCGATTTATCGACAGATAGCTTTCTTCATTGTTTAAAACGATTCTGTGCTCGTCGAGGAAAACCTATCAATATTTACTCAGATAACGGGTTAAATTTCGTTGGCAGCAACAATTATTTTCTTGAGCTTCAAGAATTAATAAATAGTCCATCACACGAAAAAAGCGTTAAAAATTTCTTAGCACCCGATAAAATTAACTGGAGCTTCATTCCCGCTCGTTCAGCTCATATGGGCGGCCTGTGGGAAGCAGCAGTAAAGTCCCTGAAGTTTCACTTGAAGCGAGGCTTGGGAAACGCAAATTTAACCTATTAAGAAACGTATACATTGTTAGTACAGATCGAGGCTGTACTAAACTCTCGTCCTCTCACCCCATTGTCCAATGACTTAAACGATTTTCAACCCCTTTGTCCTTCTCACTTCCTCATCGGGAGCTCTCTCTTACTACCACCTGATGAAGACGTCAGAGACATAAAAATGAACCGTTTGACCCGATACCAACGATTAAAGCAAATATTCCAGCATTTCTGGGACCGATGGTCTTCGGAATATCTGTCCACTCTACAAAATCGATCCAAATGGAAAAAAGAGACAGTCGATGAAATAAAAATCGGATCGATGGTTGTCCTAGTAGAGGACAACTTGCCTCCCCTCAAGTGGTCAATGGCACGTGTGGTGCAGCTTCACCCTGGTTCCGATCACATTACTAGGGTAGTGTCAGTTCGCCTACCAAGCGGAGCAATTACAAAAAGATCGTTGAAGAAGATATGCCTTTTACCAACAGAATAAAGACTTATATAAACTATTTAACTGTCAGCAGTGTTGCAAACATTTCAAGTGTGTCAAGTGCTAAACTTTCATTTCGAAAACTTAAAACTTTTCAACGGGGGCGATATGTTTGGCATTCAAATCTATTTGAACATTCAAATCAAATTTCTTATATCAGACTGTTATATTGAACAAAAGTGTAGCAACATTCTTAAACATGGCAACGCCGTAATAAACCTAGCAACTCAAAAGGATCTGGCAACGCGCAAGAACAGCTGCAGGAAGAACAGCAAGCGACCAATAGGATCGCTCAGCGCGACCAATAGGATCGCTCGGCGCGACCAATAAGGAGAGACGGATTCGAGAGCATGTCACGACATCACGTTGTTGTTGTTTGACTAATAATCAATTAAAAATTCGTTTTGTACCGCAATAAATGGTTAATCAATTAAAGTATTAATTCTCGTTAATGTGTTTGGGTTCCCTTTGACCTATAATAAAGGGTGGTCCTTCGAAAGTCCTCAACAGGGCATCAATCTTATTTTGACAACCTTGCGCCCTGAGACGCACCCCACCACCCGATTTACGCACACTATCGGCAACACTGTTCTGTAGCTGTGGGATTCCCATTCCCAACTCAGGTAGAGTCCATCCAATCTTATGTCATGTTGCTGATGAACATCCGTTAAACGAGTAATTGATAATAGATACGAGATGTTCCACGTCCCACTACCCAGACAGCACACAGTCTTGAAGACGTTTTTTCTAGGGTCTGTATTACCACGTCTGAACGTCTGAAGACCAAAAAAAGACGCCTAGAAGACGTTGTTTTGAAGATGTCCATATAAAATGTCGTAAATTCATATCTTTCTCTTCTTCAAGCCTAAAAGTGAATAATGATTTATGTATTGAAAAGAGATTCAAAAACGTCTTTGAGACATCTCTTTGAAGATTTGAAGTAGTCTTTAGAATGTCTTAGTGCTGAAGACATCTCTAGGCAGATCTCTGGAAGACGTTGGGTTTTGTTACATTACGACGTCTTCAAAGATGTCTTTGAGACGTAGGCAAGACGTTTTCAATGTCGTTTATGGACATCTTAGGGACGTCTTTGGGAAAAATTTCCCACAGAATTCGTTTCTCATTCAATTTAGAAGCTATTGGCAACCATTTAAAATGCTACAGAACACTTTAGAACTTTAATACACCTTTTGGAAAGTTCAAAACATTTAAAATTAAATTCAAAATTTCTAAAAGCATTCTGTAGCAGAAAATTGGAAATTTCAGAACCATTTTAGAATGCCCTACTCAAACTCAGACACTCTAGAATTCCCAGAAACATTTTGAAAAGCGCCAGAATCTTAGGATTCAGATTAAAAATTACAAAACGCCTTTCAGAAGGATTTTTAGAGCAAATTTTGATTGCTGTAGAACTTTAGAACTCTTTTAGGCATTTAAAACAGTTCAAATCTAAATCAGAATTTTCAGGAGCATTTTGGAGCAATTGAGAAACTTCAGAGGTATTTAAGAACAATTTCAAAGTTCTAAATTTAATCCTAATTTAGAACCGGAAACCTTTTAGAACTTTTTTGAATCAATTTAGAACTTTTTGGAGCTTCAGTAGGGCTCTAAAATACTTAAAAATCTGTCAGAACAATTTAGAAAAACTTCTAGAATGCTCCAGAACTCTTCAAGCCAAGTTAGAACACTTTAGAACTGCAAAAAGCCATTTAGGACGTTCCTACGGAAGCCCGGTCGTGCAATCTGTGTTCCGAGGCTTAGTTCATAGTTCTGACGTCACAACTCGGAATTTCTGATTTACTACGTCACAACCTGGAATTTCTGATTTTCTACGTCATAACTCGGAAATGCTCATTTATTGCTAGCACTCCCATCGAGCATCATCGTGACTATTATATACTCGTCTGGCAGATACTCGCAACCGCCAGAATAGGCTGGCTATTCACATATACAGGGTGTCCCAAAAAGATACCGACAAACTTTAAGGGGTAGTAGGGGACATCAAAACAAGCATTTTTGTTTATATAAACATATGTCCGCAAATGAGCCATTTAGGCTGTAGAGCAAAAAAACTGTTTGATACTTTTAATTCTTCGCAATAATTCAATCACTGTTTACTTATTAATTTTGCTTTATAAACAAATAAATTATGGTTTACAATAATTCTTCAACTCGCGAACTCTTTGGAATATTCCGGGAATAGCTTCTACATGGGTACAACTCGCCAATATCCTTGCTAACAGATCTTCCTTATTTCGAACAGGTGTTTCGTAGACTCAACTTTTCAGTCAATGACCCGACGCCGACTATGCAATCTTTGCATTGAAGTAAATAGTCAACATTTTGAACAATTATTGTAAACCATAATTTATTTGTTTATAAAGCAAAATTAATAAGTAAACAGTGATTGAATTATTGCGAAGAATTAAAAGTATCAAACAGTTTTTTTGCTCTACAGCCTAAATGGCTCATTTGCGGACATATGTTTATATAAACAAAAATGCTTGTTTTGATGTCCCCTACTACCCCTTAAAGTTTGTCGGTATCTTTTTGGGACACCCTGTATACTTTTTAAATCAATAAAAGAATATTCCCTCAAAATTTCAGCCTTGTGGAAGCAGGTAATAAATGATTGACCCTATAATAACTTTGCTATCGTCACACTTGAGGGATTATGACGCAACCACGAGATGCCTGCCAGAACGTTATCTACTTTCTTGATTGACCAATAATAAAATATTATTTAAAAATTTGTGTGAAACGGGTTAGTCGGATGAACCGCTTGCTCTTCTACTACTAGTTATGTCTTTCAATATTTTTTTTTTTGTGGATCTGTGAAAACTGATTTAGGGACAGAAAATATGTGTGTTGCTCTCAATGGTTGCTCCATCACAAACCTATTTTTGATATTTTCACGCCGATACACTTGTAAGCCAAAAAAGCTTTATACAATAAGGCAAGAGCATCTTATATATCTAATCAAAGAATTGAATGTTGATGGTCTCAAATGAGACGGCTTGATAGAAATTGGTGGATCAATTATTTTAAATATCTGAGAGCCAGAGGACACAGGCCTCTAAAATGATGGTAATCTGCTTCATCTAGAATGTTTAAGGTTTTGCAATGCTGTTTTTTTTTGTTAAATTTCACATCGCAAATGCAAATAAAAACAATAGAACCGGACACCTAATTTTTAGGTTACAATTTACAATTCAACAATTCTCAAGGATAACATCGATAACGGACTTCCAATGTAGTAAATCAGAAATTCCGAGTTGTGACGTAGTAAATCAGAAATTCCGAGTTGTGACGTCAGAACTATGAACTAAGAACTCGGAACACAGATTGCACGACCGGGCTTCCGTACGTTCCAAAACACTTTCCAGTAGCATTTTGAAAGGCTTTTTTTTTCATTTTGGACAAAAACAGTAAAAAGTTACTTTGGGCTAAGGCCCCATACCTTCTGCCGCCTAGGGCCCGATAGAGCCTTGAACCGGCGCTGTTTACAGCATGTCAAAGTTGCAGAAAAGTCAATTTTCCACTGTCAATATTTTCGAAACAGTTGAAGATAGGTAAAGAACATTTAACATGAAATGTCATAATAGATGGGAAATTCTATTTAAAAATATAACGTGGATTCTTGATTCTTGGAACACGCTGTATAAAAAATGTTTAGCAAAAAAAAAAACATCTACAGGTCCGAGCGTTTTTTCGGACAGGTCCCCATTTATATTATCGAATTGATTCCATTATTGTTAACAACATTCATTTAAAAAAATATATATGTGAATATGGTTAGTTCGAATGGTTTCACGGATGGTGCTGTATGTTTGGTTGTTGTTATTCCGGGTGTTAATCCGTTGAAGAAACACTCGGTTCCTGACGACGTTAGTTTCTCCAAAATTATTTTGTGTCTGGAATCCGACTGAGGCTTGGAGGGTCTTTTTCTCAGTTGTCGAGTCTGCTATTATAAGCTTTATTCGGGTTATTACAATAACTGTTTTAGAGTTGTCAGGGGTGTGTGCAGTTTGAAAATACTTGTTCGAGTTTTATTGATCTAATTTAGGAAGGTTCTGGATTCAGAAGTTTGGCGTTTGGATTAAAGTCAAAATTGTTCTGGGACGGTCCTAGAACTGTCAGAACCGTTCCCTGCTCTAGAGGAATTACCATTTTCGGACTATTTGGCTGAGTTCGGCTTTACACTCTGTAAACTCTGAGCGCGCGCGAAACGATAAGATCCTGTTCGTTTTAGCTCTCAGAGTGTTCTCTTTTGCGTTGGGCTTATGACCGCGTATGACGTCATGATATCCATGCTCATACCGTTCCGCTCCGTAGCGTGCAAAGCAGCGTTGCGACCTCACGAAAATTAAATGTAATAGATTGAAGCCAAAATTTGTAATATATTTGACTTTTTGGTAATAGATTCTTTTATCTGTCACTTTTGTCAGTTATGCATGACAGATGACCAAAATATTGAATAGGCGCTTTTTTTTCCATCAATCTCTCCACCATTATGCGCCGTATTTATTTTTATGCTGCGTGTTTTTATGCTCAATTCACTAATTTGCATTTGTTTTTGTTGTTAAAAATTATAGATATAGGTATAGGAATCATATACCAAAACATTTCAATTAATTCCAAAACACCGCAGACACAACCAAGTCGAGCCAAATATGAAAAACTGAAAGTGAAAAACAACAGACAACGAAACAACAAAAATGACTCAAATGAGTTTGAGGTTATGTTATTAACGGGTTATTCCAAGGTTGTTTGAGAGAGGTAGGTTGCTGATAACTTTATGACGTCATCCGGGGGGCCTCAACATAATGCAAATCTCCATAAGGCAGTAAGGCATCCTAGGGGCGTCATCAGGTTACCCATTATCAGGCAACCTGAATCTTAGGAACCTTGTGGATATTCAATCCAAATTGACGTTTCATTCAGGCATTTTCATTCGGCGGTTTTCAGTTTTCACGCACAACAACATGGACAACAACAACAACAACAGCAACAACATTGACAAATGATGATTTTCTGAAGTGTTCTGCGTGGTTTGATGTGATAAGTGATAATTTATGACGCCTGTAAAATTTTTCAATTGCTTATTTATCGAAACATAATTTTCCCGAAAAAGTAATAGATTTTTTCCTTTGCTAATAGCGTAATAGAACTAATAGAAATTACTTGATTGTAATAGATCTATTACGATTGTAATAGGGGTGGCAACACTGGTGCAAAGCCAAACTCAGCCTTTGTTACACATGAGCATGTCGTACAAAATCAGTCCTATTTTGAATTTTGACAGATGAGATGATCGCCAAGTACTATATTGGGTTACCCAAAGGTAAATGGAAATTTCATTTTGGACACAGACGCGAGCAACACAGGCATCGGAGCTGCCCTGTTGCAAAAGGACCGAGGTAGCAAGATGACTGGAGAAGTTACAGCAGTGCAATTTTCAGATCAAACACCGTTCTGGGGAACTGCATCATAATGCAGATGCCTTATCGAGGCGACCATGACCAGCTCAATGCAAGAACTGCCTCAGAATGGACCAGCGTGCAGGCGTTCCTATTAGGAACCCCGATTCGAAACGGATCAAGAATGGAGTTCTGAACAGCTTAGAAGTGACCAATCATAAGAAAGTGACGTTAAGCCATTCTTGAATCTGAAGGAAAAGGAATCAGGAAAAAAAAACAGACCAACCTGATCAGAAATATCAAGAAGCTTAACTTTGAAGGCGCTGTGGGCTTAATGGGATTCCATTTTAGTCGAAAATGATTTACTGGAACGAACCTGGGAGAGTGCAGATGGTTGAATCATCAAAACGCAATTGGTCGTGCCTAGGACAAAAGTTGTTCAAGATTTAGAATAAGTTCACAATGGGACATCCGGAGCTCACTTGGAAGTCAAAAAGACCTTGGACAAGATCCATGACAGATTCTATTGGGTCAATTACTACCAGAGGATGTCAAGACATGGTGCCGACAATGTGCGACATGCGCAGCAAGTCAAGGACCCGAAACACGATCTAAGGGAAAAATGAAGCAATACAACGTGGCCGGTCCATTTCCTGAGTGGCAACAAATACATCTTAGTTTTCATGGATTATTTCAGCAATTGGCCAGAAGTTTTCGGTATTCCAAATCAAGAAGCATCTACAGTTGCAGGAGTCCTCGCCAATAATGTTTTTACTAGATTTGAAATCCCATTGCATTGGAACTTCATTCGGATCAAGGGCGCAATTCCAAGTCACGACTATTTCAGCAACTTCGCGAACTAGCATTCACAAGACCAGAACCACGGCATTGCATCCACAATCAGATGGCATGGTTGAGAGATTCAAAAAGACTATCGACGAATATTTCGACACGTTGAAGGCTTATCTCGATAACGAGGCAGTATTACGGAATGCATCGACGGCTGACCGGGATTCCAAGAAATTAGGCACTTGTTTACGTCGGGCGCTAAAAATAATCCGTAATCCGTAACAATATTTTCTCATATACCTTCACAAACCGTACTGATGCGAAGGTGTTTGCTGTTTTCTGAGGGTCGGAGATTGGATCTTTGAGTATAAGCTCAGATGTGTTGCTGTTTATTGTTCGGCTAATATATGAGTTAAACGGTTTCGCGTCTCTCAGATCATTTTGTTTGATATTGTTTCCTGGCTGCTTTTATTATGTTTTTAAGTTGTTGTTTTGAGTTCAATATAAATTTTAATTGACCTCGGTTTTGTTCTTACTTCTTGGCATATTTTTCCCATAGTTTTCGTTTCCTTTCAATTGCTTTAAATATTGCATGATGTATCCATGTTTTTTTTTTGTTATTTACAAGCTTAGTTTTGAGTGGGACAAAGCATTCTATGGTTTCTTCCACTACGTCTTCAAATGTACTGAATTCCATATTGTCGATATCTGTGCATGCAGATTTGTCATTAATAAAGGCATTATTATTGGTATAATCCCCCTTCCAAAAGTAACCTACCTAGTATTTCAATTTTTGTGCCGTGGGTTGGAACTCTGTAATGGATAGAGATCGTTAGCCCTATCGCTATCGCACTTGCTGCTCCTTCCAGTGCAAACTACCCTCAATGGGAAACGCCCTTCTGGGAGTATTGAACGCAGCAGACTAGGTCCAGTGCAAACTACCTTCATTGACCGTTGAAAAGAGAATTCTATGACCTTTGAAATGAGGTATCACTTGACCCCTAATGCCACTTGAGATTTAAGGGTTGCAGCTTACCCCCGCGAGAAGGTTGAAGTGACAATATTGAAAATATGTGTAAAAGATTTCCCCCTCCGAATAAAAATCGACGGGTCCGTGCGATTTTTTCAATGAACGACAAATACGAGATATCGGCCTTGTTTCGTTTTCATTGGCCCACCCTGTATATGATATTTCTACTTCTGCTGAAGAATCGAATAGATCGGTCACAAAGGGATCAGATTAAAAGAAAAAAGTCACAGTCTACTGAGAAGAGAAAGGAAAGGAAAATATTTCATCAAAAATATGGCAAAAATATTCAATTGTATCACACAGAACCAATGGCAAAAATTAATAGAAAACGGAATGAACAAGAACGACACAAGAAGAAAGGCAAATTTGCCAGAAAAAAAAACAAATTATGGGAAATTATGAAGGGATGGTTAGAATAATTATGCTAATGGCACGGCATATGCTTATGCTAGTCTCAACAAAAAAATCTAAGTTAATCAGAAGTTTTTTTTTTCAATTAAAGAAATTAAAACACAAAAATTGAACATTGACTGTGTGGCAGAAAATATCATTAGCGGATCGACCATGGATTAATAATTTCTCAGCATTCATCCCTTCGCTACCTAAAATAATATATTTTCAATGATGATCTTGAAAACGTTCACAATAGAAGCTCTTATTTATATTACAGTTCAGCCTGTTTTGGAAACTAAATAAGTTATATTCTCAAGTATCTATATTTTCTATCATCGTTAGGCACCATAATTTCATGTGGTGCAGCTAAAGTACCTTATTTGAACCAGCTTTGCAGTGTTTACTACTACCTAATTTATTGAACCGATAGACGTCAACAATTTCAGTAGGTACACGGCTTGTTAGACTCATCCTTATTCGTCAAATTATTCATCAAACATTTCAAGTTAAGGTCAACTTGTGTGAAATCGAAATCAATGTTACATATTAAACACATAGGTACCTACTTCATTATTAGACATATCACTCACCCTCATCAAGTTCCTCGTCGACTTCCATCTCGATTACCCTCACGATTTTCTCCTCGATTTCCTTCTCGGTCTACTCCTCTGTTTTCCCCTCGATTTCCTCGTCGATTCCCTCCTCGGTCTCCTCTTCGAATTGCTTTTCGTCTCTCTTTCAGTCTCCTCTTTGCTTTCCTTCTCTTTTTCCTCTGGTTAGGTACATCTTCGCTTTTCTCCGAAGTTTCCTCGTTTATTTCCTGCTCGATTCCCTCATGGATCTCCTTTTCGGCTTCCTTCTCGACTTCTTCCTCGGTTTCCTCCGAGATTTTTCACTCGGTTTCCTCCTTGTTCCTTCTCGACTTATTCCTCTATATTTTGTTTTCATTTTATCCTCCATCCGGCAGCACGCCCTGATTCTGAGAAAGCAATTGTTTGCGCGTCGTGCAAACTATTCGGAGAATTCTATTCTACCAGGGCGCCGGGTTTTTCCAAATAAATTCCAAGTACCTACACTGTTTGCTATAATCAGCGCGTAGTAGTATTAAGTGGAGGTCTGTTTTAATTCTATTCTGTCTATGAACCAGGGACATTCCTATTCTTCTTTGGCTCTTGTTACTTATTTGCTAAAAGAACCGTATTGTTTGTGATAATTTAAATGTTATCTTTTGTCTACTTATTGCTGATACACCAAAATTATGAATTGAGTTTATTTGAATTTGGTATAATTAAAGAAATATAACCAGATAAGTGATATAACCTCAAATATTTACTTCTGTGTTACATAAAGGCTAGGACTGGGTAGGTACCAGTCATGTACATGTAAGGTATACGGTTTTGAGTTCATAAAGTTATATTTAAAAAAAAAATAGATATTTGTCGTGTATGTTTCGATGGCACCATTAAATGTTAGTAGCCGCTGCGGAAAAAGGAGACATTTTCATCCTTAATTGTACAGTACGTTTGAGATCTCGCTCAGGGCCGCAACTAGAAGCCTCGGCGCCCTAGGCCAACCCAAATTTTGGCGCCTACGACTAATTCTGCCACTGTATAAAGATACGGGGTGATAAATATTTGTATTATCATCATTATACATATAAAGATATAGAGCGATAAATATTTTATTATTCTCGGTTCTTGTAGGAAATCTTTTACGATTAGAATTAATATCTAAGAACAAATTTTCAAACCGCACTAGGCTACGAGCAATCTCTGCGAAGGTACCGTGGTATCAAGTTCCCACTCCTAGCACTGTGACGTCACTTGCACAAATTGAGTCCGCCTTCCGACGCTGCGCGCGCGTTTGCTTATGCTTGCTGCATATATTATCGATATTATCTTATTGTTTTTGCGGCCTCACCCAAGGTTTAGTAATTTTTGCGTGTATTCATGACGTCACGCGATGAATAGACAAAGCTTTATTTAGGCGTATCTACCTTATCATTTAGAGTAGCGATGCGAGATTTTCACGAGAGTTAGAGTCCTTAGAATTTTTTTCTTCATTATCTGAATACAAGTTGTATTTTAAGTTTATACCCCCTTCAATGTAGAAAATAAGCCACTGTATAAAGATACAGAGTAATCAATATTTCATTATTCCCGGCTGTTGTAGGAAATCTTCCACGAAAGCTGGTAATCGAAAACAATTCCACCACTGTGTAGAGATACGGGGTGATCAATATTTTATTATCCCGAGCTCTTAATGTAGAAAATCCGGTGATAGAATAGTACCTATATTCTTCAACGAGCATATAATGATAGTTATTATTCACGAGAATGAAACTTCAAACCCGAGCCGCAGGCGAGTGTTGAGTGTTGGAATCATTCGAGTGAATAATAGCCATTATTTGCGAGTAGAAGACTATACTTTATCTTCGAACTTTTTGAAAGAAAGTCATTACTTAGTTTTTGTTAGAAATAACAATCATCAAAGGTCTTATTTTTTTAATGTCCGACTGGTATATTATTCGAGAAATAATGGCATTATGTCAAAGTCAGTTAAATACGAAATAATATCCTTATAATACCCTTGATACCAAAGTCTAACCTTAATAACTATTAAAAACGAAAGTTTGGTAATCTGGACAGTAGACGTCAGTCATGTTTTGTTTGTATTGTCTCGTTGCGGCCCGTGTATTCCGAAAATACAGAGAATTTGATTGGTCCATAGGTCGTGGATTCCGGTTTGGAATCCACGGTGCGTGTAGAATTCGTATCACTAATCAGATCAATATCGAGCAAGAATGAATGTATATTATTCAAATAATGGCTATTACTCATGAAGGATGAAGTTTGCACTACGAGCTGCAGGCGAGTAGTGTAATCACCCGAGTGAGTAATAGCCATTACCCACGAGTAGAATACTATACTTTTTCTATGATTAATAGATAATAGTTATGCGGTTCTTTATTTAATTTTCATAACAAAATTAATTGACAATTCTGACAACTGGAGGAAAAAGTGAGGTTAGGTTAGCACAAGTCTTGTTTAAATCAGCTGTCAAAATGACCGATTGGAAGGGTGAAGAATGTTGTCAACTTATCGAATTTTCTGATTGGCTCTTAAATAGTGGAGTAATGAGACCAGGATATTTTCATTGGTTGGAAACAATTGAGTAATGAAAAAAAAACTCACTGTATGAGTAATCATTCACACTGATCAATAGAAAATGGATGTATATTACGCATATTATTCAATACTCATAGAAAAAACAATTTTACCCACTGTAATTTGACTCAACAAAAATAAGCCACTGTATATTTATTAGTCCCGGCTCTTGGAGGAAATTGTTCACGAATGCTGGTGATCGAAAACAATTCCACCACTGTGTAAAGATACGGGGTGATCAATATTTTATTAGCCCTGGCTCTTGATGTAGAAAATCTTTCACGAGAGCCGGTAATGGAAAACAATTTCACCCACTGTAATTTGATTCATTCTAGGTTGTAGGTAAATTCATTTTATTTGACGGCGAGAAGGCGCCTCGGTACTTTGGCGCCCTGGGCACGCGCCTAGTTCGCCACCCCCTAGTTGCGGCCCTGATCTCGCTTTCCTTTTAATGACTCTCAGCCTTCAATGGATAACTTGAACAAGAGCTCCGAATGTTACCGCTGCGGAACAAGAGGACACTTCAATCATGACTCTAGAGTACAACTGAGATCTCGCTCTCCTTCTGATGACTGTCAACCTTCGATTGAGAACTTGCAACACCGAGCATGCCCAGATCAAGACAAGAACTGCCTCAAAATGGATCAGCTAGAAAAAGTTCCTGTTAAAAGCTTTCGATTGGATGCAGATGAAGAACGGAGTCCCAAACAGCTAGGAAGTGATCAACTGGAAGGGACTGACCTCGACCCTGAGTCATTTTTCGACATCAGGGGCCCGATTCTCCTCTGAGGGAGTAGAGCTCCCCGAGAGAACAAATTTCTCGTCTTTATTATTCTCGTTTGCTTTTCGATTACGTTGACAAGGACAAAACATTCGTCTATCTCCCTGAGACGAGAATCGGGCCCCAGGGTTACCGTCTAAACCAGCAGTTCCCAACCGGTGGGTCACGACCCCTAAGGGGGTCGCATTGAGTTTTTGGAGGGGTCGCATTGCTAATATATACGTTTCTGCATTTGACAACACGCGCCTTCGCCTCAGTTAAAAGCCGCGCAGCGTTGCATTGGACTTACGGACGAAGGGCATAGCACAGGTGTTTTTTTTTTTTTTTTTTTACGGATATGCGCACTCGCAAGGAAATGTCCTTGAGAGTGTTGTGTTGTGAGTCGCATGTTTGTGAACATAGATCGGTATGCATAATGGCTGAAACATCAGAAACAGAAAATGTGCAGAATCTAAAAGAGAAAATTGACCTTCAATCCCTTGAGAATGAAATGGACGTTATTTCCGAGTTATCTGAACAGAAAGCTGCAGTAGTAAGGAACCCGTTCCAAGCTTCGTTAGATGTTGCTGACGTTCCTGATGAAATGCAGGATACATTTGTAGAGCTGAGGAACGATTCCACAGCACCTGTCCTATTTCAGGTAAAATTCTTGACTGAATTTTTATGTACCATACATAGTTCATATCCTTATGTCGCCCTGCTCAAGATATCTTTTCGGATACTAATATCATTTGCCTCTACCAGGGTTGCCAGATTTTACCTCTGAAAAAGCGAGACAGCGGATAGGAAAAAAAACAATATAGGTAGAAAACGCAGCGCCCTAAAAGGGTGTTGTCGGCCGGAAATCGAGACATATTTCCTTACATTTTTAAAAATTGGTACATTTGGCATTCAAATCGTGAATCAGGACGGTTCGGAAATATCTCTAAAAATCGGGACTGTCCCGCCTAAACTGGGACGTCCTGGCAACCCTGATTAGAGCCTAATTACGTCAAAATCGGATTGAAATTAAAAAAACGACCTACTCAAATATGAATGATATGTAAGGAATTTAATTTAGTGGTACTTTTGATATCAATTTAAGTGGGTACTACTTTATCAAATTATTTCCTTTGTGTTTGGTTTTAATTGAATTGTTACGTCCTACATTGTTTCTGTCTGTCTAACTCATGTATAATCGCTTTTGATGTTTTTGCAATAGTATACTACTTTATTGTTGTCTTTGTCTTAATCATGTATACTCGATAACTAGGCCTTGTAATATGTTATTTTCATTGTAATTCAATTAAAAACAAATTTCCAAAGGAATTTATTTGTTTTATAATCGTTATTAATTATTTATTTGACAAGTTTTAATTAAATTTAATTATTTAAAATGTTATCGATGTCATGTGGCAACGTCGCTTTTAGTCGGCTATTTTGTAGTGACGTGTTTACGTTTTTGTCCAGTTTTTCCCAAAATTTTCCACTTTTTCAAAGCGTTTTTAGTCGGGAAAACTGGTGAAAGTACGAGGCTTTAGGTTTTCTTCATTTTCCAACAAAAAATTCCAGTTTTAAATGCCATAATTAGCAAAATCCCATTTAAAATGGTTTTTCAGGTGGATAATCGGCCATTTTAAGTGTTTTTATTAATATTTTTTCTCGCATTTTCCGCTTTTCCAGGCCGTTTTTATTCGGAAAAACTGGTTTAAAGTACGAAGCTTAGAGTTTCCTTCATTTTGTGTCAAAAATGTCACTTTTTCAATGAGGTAAGTGACAAAAATTCAGTTTCTTCAAGTTGAATTTGGAGAGTCCTTTTTAGAGGTCTTTTTTTTGAATTTTCCACTTTTCCAAGGCTTTTTCGGTCGGTAAAACTGGTTTTAAGTACGAGGCTTTGAGTTTTCTTCATTTTCTAACAAAAGTTTTCAGTGTTAAATGCAATATTTAGCAAAATCCCATTTAAAATACTTTTTCTGGAAGTTTTAATGTGTCAACACCGCTTGTGGCTAACTTCAATCAAGTAAGTAAATCATTTGTTAGCTTTGACGGTCGGCCATTTACAGTGTTTTTATCCTGATTTTTCTTCAGATTTTCCGCTTTTCCAGGTCGTTTTCAATCAGGAAAACTGGTTTTAAGTAAGAAGCTTTGAGTTTCCTTCATTTTGTGCCAAAAATTTCCAGTTTTCTAATGGGGTAAGTGAGTGGCAAAACTCAAGTTTTATCAAGTAGGCTCTGGAATGTTTTTTTAAGAGGTTTTTCTTCGGATTTTCCGTTTTCCCTGGGCATTTTAAGTACGAGGCTTTGAATTTCCTTCATTTTCAGCCAAAAATTTTCGTGTTCCGCCGGCAAAAAAAATCACTAAAAAACAACTTTTTAGAGAATTTTTAGTTTTAAAAATTAGCTTTTTCACTGCTTTGTAGCCAACTTCACTAGTGTTCCAATCAAGTCGGCCTTGGAATGTTATTTCCAAAGCCCTGACAATGACATTTGACAGTCGGCCATTTTGAGTGTTTTTATTCCAGTTTTTCCGCGAACTTCCCACTTTTCCGGGATTTTTTAAATGGAAAAAAGTGTTTTTAAGTGCGGGACTTTGGATTTTTTTCGTTTTGTGCTAGAAATTTCCAGTTTTCCAATCGAGGTAAGTGACAGAAACTTTTATTTAAAAACAAGTTTTCCAAGGATTTTCAAGGGAAATTTATTATTTTTAGGGAATTTTTGCTTAATTTGGGGTTGTTTTTTTCATTTTTTGAAATTATTTTCATCATTTGACAACGTCGCTTTCCAGTTCTTGATTGGCATTAAAATTCAAATTTTAATTATTCTCGGCTCTTGATTGGTTTTCACATTCATTTAATAAATCAGTCAAAAGATGGGGATTTCCAAAAATTGAATTTTATCATGTGGTAACACCTCTAGCTCAATCGAGTAGGCCTTGGAATGTCATCAGTGTCATTTACGTCAATGTCAATTGAAGTCGATAAAACAGAACTCTGTAATATTTTCGTACCTTTAAGGCCTGACAACATTGAGCTGGTTGTACAGAATTCTGTAATATTTTTTTTATATCAAACGGCCCGACATGACAACATTGGGCCAGTAATACAGAACTTTGTAATGAAAAACTCGAAACCGCATTAAGTAGAGGTAACGTACGAAATTTTATTTACGACCTTTTTTTTTCGAACAATAAGCCAATCGAGTAAAACTTGGAATGTCATCAGTGTTATTTACGTCAATTTCAAATTGAAGCCGATCAAACAGAACTCTGCAATATTTAAGGTTTGACCACATTGGACCGGTAATACAGAATCTGTAATATATATATTTTTTTATACCAAACCACCTGACATGCAGGGTTTCCAGATTTTAAATTTGAAAAAGCGAAACAGCAGATAGGAAAAAAAAACAATATAGGTGTTGTCGGCCGGAAATCGAGATATATTTCCTTACATTTTCAAAAATCAGGACATTTGGCATTCAATTCGTGAATCGAGACGGTTCGGAAATATCTCTAAAAATCGGGACTGTCCCGCCTAAATCGGGACGTCTGACAACCCTGGCCTCTACCTACTTTCGTGAAAGTAGTTTTTCAACTCTTTTTAACAAAAACTCAAGAACCCCAAGAATTTCAAAACGGAGATGCAAGCTCAGTCATCACATTAACAAAATAAAACTTGACTTTTTGTAATTAGTTACGAAATATTAATATTTTAATAGAGATTTTTTGTTTTTTATTTATTGAGGGGTAGGGGGGTCGCGACCTTATGAGCAAATCTGTAAAAGGGTCGTGACTAAAAAACGGTTGGGAACCACTGGTCTAAACGGCCGCTGTGCGAATAAAGAGGAGTGCTACGACTGCTGAGCCCATCCACGAAAGTGCGGGAAAAGCAGTTGGCAGCATTGCATTTAACAGGAAACAAGAACAGATAGGCATTCGTCTACACCATTTTCAACAGTTTTTCAAAAAGCATCAAATGTTATTCAAAATAATAACTTATTTCAAAAATTGATATTTTTATTTCCAATTTCTCACTTTTATCTCACAGAGTATCATTTGTATTTCAAAAAGCGTAATTTGTATTTCTAAGTAGGTAATCAATTGTATTTTAAATATTATGGTATTTTAATTTACAAATACATAATATGTCATTTGTATTTCCAATTACCTAGTCAAATGAATTTCAAACTGTACCATTTCATCTTTCATCTTCCAAAATAGTCATCTGACTAATTTGATACATCTGTATCAAAAAGCATAATTTTGCCAATAATTATTAATTTTGTCTTTTTAAACAAGATACCATAATCAAAAAGTTCGCGATGTGTTGTGTTTTATAATTTTTTAATGATACAGCTAAACAATATAATAAAAATTAATAATGGGCCACTTTCACGTGCCGGGAATATGGCAAATTATGATATTTTTTGACGCAGATACATCAATGCAACCGAGAATTAACAATATTTTGCAAGATTTTATAAGATTATTAAATAAATTAATAAATAAAAACTAAAAATTTAAACGAATGAGAAATTTGGCATCCTCGCATTTTTGTTGATTTTCTGGTGTGTGACGTCACAAACCAAGTTCGCGTTTTCGCGCCAGTTTAAAAATTCGATTTTTGAATAATTTTTTATTTTTAAATAAGCGTATTTTTTTCGGAAAAAAGTATACAGATAGTATTAGAATGACTGATAGAATAATTTAAATATTTTTTTGAAAAATGTGAAATTGGCCCATTAGGTAGGTAGGTATGCGTTTGAAAAAACAGAAATTTGACAATAACACAATCTAAATGTGGAAAAAAAATTTAAAAAAAAAACAGTTCGAGTTGCCAAAATAATGGCAGAGCAAACTTGAGAATATTGCATTTTTGTTATAAAATCTTCAGATAGGTAGGTAAGCTGAGAAATGTTGAAAGCAACAAAAACTTAAAATCGTTCTAAAATTAATACTGAGCGCCTGCATAAATTGCTTAGGTATATCTATTTGAAGTGAATCAATAACCCTGTATGTCCGATTTGAAAAAAACTACCACTTACCTGTGAACAAGAGATGTCCTATGTTGCAACTTTCTCATTTTCATGTTTCCTTTCGAAACGAAAGAATGTAGGAAAAACCAACTGGCTGAAATTATTGAATGTTTTTATACAAATCCATAATTCTTTTTTTAATTTGACGCAGATTCCATATCAATATTTATTACTTTTTTTTTTCACGAATTGAATAAAGCAACTTGCTAAACTGATAAATGCAGATGCTGTATAATATAGTACAAAAGATCAAGATAAAAAGCAACCTATGAAGGAAAAATATTGGAAAATTAAAATTGGGAAGAGTGTAGTGAGATTTAATAGCCTCAGCAAAGAATTGGGACAAAGTGATAGAATGCTGCTTCAAATTTATATAGTTTTTTTCCTAACAAGTGCGCAAAGTGTTACTTTTCCGCACGTTAAAACAGTTATACGAACAACGCGAAGCGGAGTTCGGATAAGAGTTTGCGTGCGGAAAAGAAACTTTGCGCACGTGTTAGGAACAACATTTTTCCTACGAGCTTCATATCAGGTTGGTAACAACAAAAATTATTTAAAAAAAAAAACGATTATTTGTTCAATTATTTTTATTTAACTTAGCATTGAACCTATTCATTCATCAAAAAATTACGTAACACAAAAAAATAACAGAAAATCCTCGTCAGAGCTGTTCATCTTAAAGCGTTTAAATTTCATGAGAAAGAAGTTTGTAGTAATGTGCCTTTAGAAAGAGTTAGCTACATAAAATACTTAGGGCTAATTATAGATGAAAATGTCAACTGGAAAGAGCATATTTCGCATCTTCACAGTAAAATAATACCAATGGTGGGAGCAGTATACAGATGTAGGAGTTACTTATCCCATAATAATAAACTAAATATTTATAATGCCTATTTTTTGTCACACTTCCGATACTTACTCCCCGTATGGGGTACTTGTGGTGTTACCGGAATTTCAAAGAGTTCAAATACTACAAAATAAGGTTTTGAAAGTATTATTTAATTATGATCGACTAACGCATACAGATAGTTTATATGAGGAATTGAGAGTAATGCAAATAAATAAATTGAGAGAATTCGAGCAATGTAAATATATTTACCTATGAGCGTGCGGTAAAGTGCACTTTACCGCACAATATGCGGTGTGCGGTAAAGTTAACTTTACAGCATAGTATGCAGTAAAGTAGAATACAAAGTGTGCGGTAAAGTGCACTTTACCGCATAGTGTGCGGTAAAGTAGAATTTGATATTTATAATAAAAAATCCTCTCTCTTTCAGAAAATGGATTTTTGATCATTTCTAAATCTTATCTAATTTCATTAATTAATCTGATTCATTAATTAATTTTATCAATGCCTTTTTTTGGAGATGTAGATGCTCATAGGTAAAATTTTGTACCTAACACATGCGGAAAGTGCCTTTACCGCACTTAACGGCTTGACCGAACTCCGCTTCGCGTCGTTCGGTCAACTGCCGTTGCGTGCGGTAAAGTATCACTTTCCGCATTTGTTAGGTAAATAACTATTACAATATAACACATAATAAACAAAAATCAAACTCTGAAATTCTATATAGAGAAAATGTTCATAATCACTTCACAAGAAACCACGGCAATATCTACCACGAGTTGATCAGAACTAACAAAGGACTTTACAATCCTATGTACCTACCAAGCTTCAAAAGAATATAATATATTACCTACACAAATCAAAACAATAAAGAAATTTCCAAAATTTTAAAGAATGCTTCATGCTTATTTAGCTACATGAGCAGGGCCGTAGCTAGAGTCAAATTTGTGATAGGGCATGACAAATTTGACATAGGGCATACACTACTTGCCCCCCTCCCTTAAATTATAGGTAAAAAATCTGGTGGTTATGGCGCCGAAGGAAAATTTTTCAATAAATAACATCTCTGGCAAGTAAACAAAATGGCGCCGCCTTGGATCATTCGCACCAAGGATAATACACACTAATAGCGATTTCCATTTGTCAAACCAATGCAAAAAAAATGTATCCTTATCCTTACATGTCATATGCTTTTAGAAAAAGATACGGATACACTCAGTGCGCACTTACTGACAAATGGACAGCTTTTTGCAGAAAGGGACCATCCCCAAAAAAATGCAAATGAGTAATTAAGGCTTAAAGTTCTGACAGTAATAAAAAATTCAGTTCATATTGAAGGCAATTCCAACTAATGTCATAAGTAGGCAAAAAATATGAACATGCAATATAAATAAGGAACTGTCTAGAGTCCCGAACGCGGGATCGCTAGAAAAAAACAGAATCCCGAAGAGGCGTGGCTTAATAACGGCGTTCAGGACTTTCCAAAAAGGAACTGTCTAGAGTCCCGAACGCGGGATCGCTAGAAAAACGCAAAATCCCGAAGAGGCGTTACTTAATAACGGCGTTCGGGACTTTCCAAAAAGGAACTGTCTAGAGTCCCGAACGCGGGATCGCTAGAAAAGCGCAAAATCCCGAAGAGGCGTTACTTAATAACGGCGTTCGGGACTTTCCAAAAATTATTTGAATCCCGACCTCGGGACTGTTGTAACAGAAGTAAACTCCCGACTTATAATTTTATCAGACAATTAATGGAAAAACAAGCAAATAGCAAAAAAACAAATATCGTGTATTTCTAGTAGGTAAACAAAATGGGAAAGAAACGTTGATATCTCATTTTGTAGATCATTTCTTTTCCTTTCAAGCTGACAGTCTGGCAGGTCTATCGCCGTTAAATTCCTGCCTCTAGGTCTGCCTCGAACTTTTGATAGGGTTCTGAAATTTGTTTTCATTGAATTGCAAATATATACCAATTACAATAAATTAACACTTAACTGACAAAAAAAAATTTTTCAGAGGGTTTTGCTCTTGCCAGTCACTGTGTATTTTCTATCCTATTTCTCCTTCACTTTCTCACAGTTGATCTTGTTTTTATCCTTGCTGCTGCAGCTTGGTGCCTTATAAGTTTCAACAGGGGTGTTAGTAATTATTACTTCAGAATGTCCTAACTGCCGATCTTCATAGGCCATGTGGATCTCATAGGTCTCGATAGGGGTATCAACGACAACTTGTTGTCTTGTTCATGATGAATTATTTCAGAATGTTCAAACTGCTGCTCTTGTTCATCATAGTCCTGAATCTCATAAGTCTCGATAAGGGTATCAACAACAATCCATAATAAAGGATACAAATTCTCAGACAAAACTGCCTGACCCGAAACACACAGCAGTTGGCTAATCTAACCTAGGTGTATAGGATAAACAAATAATAGGTAGGTACATAAATAATTATTACGAATTCGGGAGTTTACTTTTGTTACCATGGTCCCGAAGTCGGGATTAGAATTATTTTTGGAAAGTCCCGAACGCCGTTATTAAACCACGCCTCTTCGGGATTTTGCGTTTTTCTAGGGATCCCGCGTTCGGGACTCTAGACACTTCCTATAAATAATAATAAAATTTAAAATATATTGCTGTTCCTAAAATGTTTAGGTTTTTGTGGGTTGGCTCTTGGCTCCTTTCTGCAAAATATAATTAGTCAAATTTTTTTTACAGATACTCTTTTGAGATAGGTATAAAATTAACAAAATACTGCGGAATACAATATATTCATCCAGTAACGGTACCACTTCAAAATCAGGAGCACCACTGAACCCATCAAGATCGTCCATTATATCCGTACCTGTGATATTTTCATAAAACTGCTTACACCCATTCGGAATCAAGTGTGTCAAGTTTAGCAGAAAGGAACCAACCCTCTAGTTTGATAGAAAAGGAAAGGAATGCATGCGATAATAGAAGATTCTCCCAGATCTGCTTTTAGGATCCATATTCATCAATAATATTCGATTCAAGAACAAAAACAGTAACGGTCGTTTTTATATCACGTCCTATTCATGCGTTCTATCAAAGACGTTCTATTCCAGACTTTTCGTTTTGCAGAAAAGAACCAAGCCGCTTGGATCCCTTCTGCAGGTAGTTTAACTTGGCAAAGTTACTTGGTGGGTTGGTTCGTATGTTGACAGATGGCACTATGATCTACGAATCGGTTTGGATCTTTTTTGCAGAAAAGGTTATGGCCTTTGACACGATATTATGGTATTAAAATAGAAATCCTGTTTTTGTGGGTTGGTTCCTTTCTGCAAAAAGCTGTCCAAATGGAAATCGCCATAATACGTCGTTAACAAGGCGAAGAGGCGTATCTCAAAATTTCAAGTTTTGAGTAATTCCAATGTAAAGATTTTTATTATCTTTAATTTGGGTTTGTTTAACTTTGCAAGTTATTTAAAAAATGCTGATAACATAAAATATTGCATCAATGCCAATATATAAAGTAGAGTCAAGTCTCATTATTTCTGGTTTTAGCAAAAGGGTCAAAACTGCCCTTAGAAGAGATACGCCCTTTCGTCTTATTTTGAAATAAGTTTTCTAAGACATATGAACTTAACTACGCTTTTTGTTGAAATACTTTTATTATATTGAGGAAGAAAGTACTTTCACATCAGCATTGATTCGAATAATTTTCTAAGCAGCAACAAACACAGATAAAAAAAAATTGCGTTTATTTAAAAAAAAAAAAAAAATGCACACAAGATATATTAAAAAAACTAAAAACTTAAACCAATGGTACCTACATAAGTTAGTAGTGTGAGATGAAAGCAAATAATAATTATTCTTATTCTACTAAATTTGAAAAAAATTAAATAAACCTAACTGACATTAACTTCTAAAAGAATAATCACTTATTACAAACTAATATAAAGACCTTAATGTGCCTAAGTGTGGCAACTGCTGGTAGGAAGAAACATGTTCTGGTCGTTTAATGATAGGACTACACAGTGCCATAAGGTCATTGTATTTCTTTATTGATATTTTGGGCAAATCGGGATTGAGGCAAGCTGGGCTGAAACTCTGTAACGAATAGAGATATTTTCTCTATCTCTATCGACGTCCCCTCTGTATTCATTTCGAAAAGAGAGAAGAAGACAGCATGTGCCATAGCGATAGGGATAACCTTATAGTCGAAATTTCACATAAACCACGTTTACACAGTCCTTCATTCCATGGTTGCAAAAGCCAAAAATTTTGACAAAAAATTTTGAAATATATACCGGGTGGGGCACGAAAAACTTTCCACCCAGGTTTTCTCAGGTGTTAGGTGTTTAATCAAAAATCGCTCAGACACGTCAATTTTTGTTTTTTGGGGGACACATTTTATTGGTATTTTCACCCCCTACCCATGAACCCCTAAGTGGGGGTGACAGGTACCCACAAAATTTCAAATGAAAAGGGGGGTCGAGTGATACGTCATTTGATAGCTATTTTCATTAGGATTATAGGTATCCCCGAAGTTTCAAGTTGCTACTATTTACCCTGTCGAAATGGCGGCTTTTCAAAGTTAGGAAAAATCGATGGAAAAATGCTATGTGGTTTTTACCTGTTACCTACGCATAGGTGTGGCAGTTAAAAACTATACAGCTTTGATTATCGAAAAAAAGCATTTATCCCAACTTTGACATGCCGCCATTTCGGCAGGGTTAATAGTAGCAGCTTAAAACATCGGGGATATAATCTCAATGTAAATAGCCACCAAATGGCATATCAGTCAACCCCTCTTTCCATTTGAAATTTTGGGGGTACCTGTTACCCCCACTTAGGGGTTCACAGGTAGGGGGTTAAAATACCAATAAAATGTGTCCCCCAAAAAACAAAAATTGACGTGTCTGAGCGATTTTTGATTAAACACCTAATAGTCCAGGAGGTGGCGCCAAAAACATGCAAGAGTTTTCGCAAGGCGGATATTTTCAAAATAGGTCGTACTTTAGTGCTAGAATGCTAGTGTACAGTCAGCACTCACAGTTCCGGGACAGCTGGCTCTGGGACGCGGGCAAAGTTGTGATTTTAAGAAGCATCTAAACTGTTTTCTCAAAGCTCAAAATTTATAGAAATTTTGCACATTATCTGTTTGAAGGTCACAGATAACGTATGTAAATAGTCAGACGTCTAGTTCGTTGCAAAAAGGGGGTCAGACGTCCTCAAAGTTTTTATTTTATGGCATTTTCTTCAACTATATTTGTCAAATACCTGCAAAAATATATTTTGACAGGACACCGAAAAAAATGCCATAAAATAAAAACTTTGAGGACGTCTGACCCCCTTTTTGCAACGAACTAGACGTCTGACGATTTACATACGTTATCTGTGACCTTCAAACAGATAATGTGCAAAATTTCTATAAATTTTGAGCTTTGAGAACACAGTTTAGATGCTTCTTAAAATTACAACTTTGCCCGCGTCCCAGAGCCAGCTGTCCCGGAACTGTGAGTGCTGACTGTACACTAGCATTCTAGCACTAAAGTACGACCTATTTTGAAAATATCCGCCTTGCGAAAACTCTTGCATGTTTTTGACGCCAGCTCCCCAACTATAACACCTGAGAAAACCTGGGTGGATAGTTTTTCGTGCCCCAGCCGGTATATTTTTTTTAATGAAAAAATGAACTTATACTTAACGATATACGCACATGATCCATATAGGGCGTAACTTATATGTTCATATAATGTAATACGGCGAACAGGCGTAAGTCCATTTACGCCTATTGGTCGTATTTTGCGATTATTAATTTGAGTTACGCCCGTCGTCTATCTCGTAATAATGTACCAATAAAGCTACGCCACTTTGTCATATGAAAATATACTTATAAATAGCGACTATGATGGGCCTAACTCAAATTCGAGAATTTTTGAGATAAGCCCCTTCGTCATATTGACGACGAATAGTGAAATCTATTGGTAAGTTCAGTGCGCACTGAGTGCATTCGTGTCCTCTTCTGCTAACATGATGTAAAAGAAAGTGACAGAAATACATGTTTTTTGGACTAATTTCACCAATGGTTTTCACCATAACTACTACTATTACAGGATAGCTTATCATCATAAGGCCTGTGTATATCAAATCTCAAGCCCCCCACCACGCCAAAGAATAGGTGATTACGTAGCAGCGTGTCGTTTCTCGCCTTGACGTAGGGTGTTTTCACCACAGGTTATGATCCTATGATAACATTTTTCAACATAAATGTATATTCTAAACTACGAACGCTGGCGCAAACAGCTGACGACGTAGTTGATAATGTCGTCAATAGTGTTACACCATAATGGCCGCAATTTCCACAAATGAGGCCAATAAGCAATCCTGTGTAGTAGTGTGTATTATCGTATTATCCTTGCATTTGCACTCCTTCGAAACGATAAACTTCCTCTGTGTAAACGTCAAACATTATTGCATACATTTAGGAGTTATATGGGAGTTTTCGGAAACACTTATTCTCGCACTTCTCGATTTCAGGCCTTTCCATTATCTATTCTTAAATTTCCTAGAGAAACCTTAACGCATGTTGCGTTTTAAAGGTAGGGCATGATCATTTGAAAGATAGGGCATTGCCCCCCAATGCCCCCCCCTGGCTACGGCCCTGTACATGAGATTCAATCACAAAAAACAATAAAAATTTTCCTTATTTACCTTAGTTATAGTTATGGTAGTTAGTTATGGTTATAGTATGGTATATTATATAGTCATATTCACGAGAGAGTTTGAATTTTGACCGTATTTTCACCAGTTGAAAATAAATAAAATCCCCAGATCTGTCCCTTTTTCTGACAACTATTAAATAATGTACATGACATTTTGATTTGACACATAAAAATAACAGATTCGGGTCTTTTTTATTTGTTATTATCGCAATCGGTTTTTTGTTTTTTTATGTAGTGTTCTGTGCCTTTGTGTTTCGGTGTTGCGTTTCAAACCTGGTTTTAGTATGGATTTAAGTGTTTACTCTTATTATAAGTGTTTACTTTGGACTCTAATTTTAGGATTTTTGGATTTTAATAACTTAACTTCCTTTAAAGAAATTGAAAATAAATTTTTATTCTGAAATGTATATCACTTTTCTAAATACGACCCTGTCGTTTATCCCAGCTAACGGAATCGAAGCGCTAACGCATGCTGACAACCTAAAGAAAAAGTTTACTAAAAATGTCAACGCGAACTGTCAACTTCACTTTCTATCGTGATTTAGTCTATATCACTGTTGTTTAGTTTTAGTTTTAGATTTTTTTTATCCTTGTTACCAGTGACTGTATCACTGATTAAAGGATTTAATTAATAAGGAATATGCAAATAATTGTAATTCTGAATTGAATAAATGTTTCTAAAAAAAAGATTCTTGCATATAAATGGAGAACAAATCTGACAATGTGTCAAAGTTAATTATAATCGGTGTTTGTACTAGTACTAGTTTTCAACCAATGAAATTCGCTCTGACTGGTTTGTGATTTCTGCAGAAACAGACCTATAGATGCTGGCTAGATATAGAAACAGAGGAAAAATTTGTCATCATGTGTCAAAGGCGACAGGTGCACTTATTGTTGCTTGACAATTATTTCTACTTTTCGGCACTCAGTGCGGATACAGAGAGGCACTCCGCCCAGAGTGCCAAACAGTGTACCTTTGAATACTGAGCACTACTTTGCGCACGCTCGTAGGAAAATATACTCCTGGACAAAATTATCGCACCACTGCTTATGGAGTTTATGTGCAGTGGTGGTGCGATAATTTTGTCAAGGAGTATATATTTTTACTTCTGCAGAGGAATCGAATAAAACGATCACAAAAGGATCAGATTTTTGAAAAAGTCACAGTCTATTGAGAAAAAGAAGCAAAGGAAAATCTTGTATCAAATATATGGCTGAAATATTTAATTGTTACAAGTAAGATGAAGACAGAGTCTCCATCTATTTTCTGATCGGCACACTAAAAATTGCAACCAACAACTGTATAAAACTAGTATCAAATTGGAGCAAATCGACTCGCAAAGGCATTCGCCACAATTGCGAGAATAGCTATTCTAGTTGCCAACCAGAAGCTAAGTCGGTTGGTACATTGATTTTAATTAGGTAACGGCCCAATTAAGGACCGATTGAGAAGTGTTTTCTCATAGATGAAGACTGTCTTCATCTAAGTTGTATCAAATCCAGTTCCGGGATGGAACCAAAAATGGGTTGTGTTTTCTCTCTGCGGGATCTAACCGTGCTGAGGAGCTGTGATACAGCGAAACGCGTTCACGGATGATCCTGCAGGGAGAAAACACTTCTCAATCGGTCCCTAATTGGGCCGTTACCTAATTAAAATCAATGTTTTTCGGTACCAACCGACTTAACTTCTGGTTGGCAACTAGAATAGCTATTCTCGCAAATGTGGCGAATGCCTTTGCGAGTCGATGCGGGACCTAACCGTGCTGATGAGCTAACAGCGAAACGCGTCCACGGATGGTCCTGCAGAGAGAAAACACTTCTCAATCGGTCCTTAATTGGGCCGTTACCTAATTAAAAAAAAAATATATATTCAATTGTATCAGACAGAATCAATGGGAAAAACTAATAGGAAACGAAATCAACAAGAACGACATTCTAAGAAGAAAGGCAAATGCAAGAAAAACAAATTATTGGAAATATTAAAGGGATGTTTCAAATAAGCTAGAGTGAAAATCAAACGAGAAGAAGCCACACGCGTTATCGTTTCTCTCACTTTAAAAATGAGGGACCCAGAGAAAAGGAAATCTGGGCTGGGACTCTGTAACGGATAGAGATATTTTCTCTAGGTAGGTATCTCTATTGACGTCTCGTCTCCATTGATTTCGACAAGAGAGAGGAAGACAGCAAGTGCCCTAGCGATAGGAATAACGATCTCTATCTGTTACAGAGTTCCAGTCGCCTTCTTTGTCAGCGATGGCGTCAATGGCTTCTTCTCGTTTAATTTTTACTCTAAAGGAATCTTAATGCTAATCTCAATAAAAAGATCTAAAAAATAAACGAACGCCATTTTTTTTATTACAAAAGGTAAAATATAAACATTGAACATTAACTAAGTATTCTAGGTATTGCCTGTGTGGCAAGAAATCTCATCAGCTGATCGACCATGGATTATTCAGTTTTCAGCATTTATCCTTTGGCTACCTAAAATAATATATTCTCAATGTCGATCTATAGAACGTTCACAATAGAGGTTCTTGTTTATTATATAGTTCACCCTGTTCTGCAAACTAGGGTGAGTTATATTCTCAATCTCAATTCTCTATCATCGTTAGGCTCTATAATTTCATCATTCAGTTTATTACTATTTATTGAACCTATAGACGTCAACAATTTCAGTACACGGCTAGTTAGACTCATCTTAAAATTATTGTAACATTATAAGTTAACGTAAACTTTTGTGAAATCTAAATCATTGTTACTTAGTCCAGGGCATTTATTTGGAACATGGAAAAAAATCACCTGAAGCTAAAAGTTGCGGATTTCTGTCACAGTTGCTATTCTATTTAACATACTAAAAGTCCCCAGCTCTCCACTTGGCGGAACATCTCCAAACCACCCCTAAAATTGAGTTTTGTTTGTTTTTTACCAATAGCTCGCTAGCGGTCCATTTTTTTGGAAATTTTCAAGAGAAGGTACTTGAAGAAAATAAAAATCCCTACAAATTGATATAATACACGATGTCAGTGTATTCAGTGGCGTACAAGCAAGCGAATAAAACCTGAAGGCAACAGATAACTAATTATTGTTATGACCAACTACGTTAACTAGATGCATAGAAGCAATATTAAAATTCTGACTTTAGTGCTAAGACAATAAAATATATTAGTTTTCATTGTTAAACGCTTTTTTTTTATATAAAACAGAATAGAGAAATATTTACTTAATAATCAAATAAGGATAGTTGAAAATAACTGAGAAATTAAGTATCTATTTCATCGAACAGGTCTTCATCATCTACATACTCTTGGAATATATTGCTGCAAGAGTTCCTCTGACATTAACCACATAGATTAGAGCAATTCAAACCTGTTTTTTTGCAGCTACAGAGTTTACAACAGTCCATTTTGCAATTGCAATATATCATTTTAAGAATAAATTCGGGAGCCACTGGTTTATCTGCTGTTACAGGCAAAAAACATTCGCCATGCTTTTTTCAACCCCAAGTTGTTGGAGGTAATGAATTGCCCAACCAATCTTGTATTTGCAGATAGCCCCTCATACTGTGGTGAGCTGCAGCATCTGACGTAGGTGGTAAACATGCTAATTCAAAATTTTTATTCAAACTTTGTCTTGCTGTGCTATTACAAAATTTAACAAACCGAAAATCATCTAAGGTTTTGACTGCTCTGCAAGCACCATAGAGAGTCAATAAAAATTGTTCACCAACAGCTGTTACATCACGTTGGTCTGCGTTAGGAACCAAAAATAGGTACCACCACTTTATGAGTCAAGTCGATTGTTTCTCGAGCACCCTGTAGGTAGACAACTTTCCCTTGTTATAAATGGCCGAAGTAGTGTCACATCCGGAAAATGCGTGACAAAACAAAATCGTATTCTTCATAGAGCCTATGCTATCCTGTAATTTTTTAACATCGGTGATTTTGTTGGGTTTTGCAGAACTACCAGGCCTTAACAAATAAACCTCTTCTTGTGTATTTTTGTGTAATAATAAAATCATTAAATCCGTGTCTTCACCCACAACCGTAACCGAATTTTCAGATTTTCTTGTTTCTAGCGCCGTATCTACAATATTTATGTCTGCATCACCTTCTGCTTGAATAACCTGAATACTAGACGCCTGTAAATGTTTAGTTATTTGGGCAATAAAAAGTTTTTCACTGTTTTTATTTGACAAGAGCTCAGATTGCTTTACAGTTGCTCATCACATATAATTTATGTCTCACCTTACGCCAACTTACCGAAAAGACGTACTTTTAAATTAAGATATTTTTTTTATTTCGAACTTTGACGAACTATAACTTCTTTTTGGTTAGTCTTACGACTTTTTTATGAAAATAAAATTGTCAAGCATTTATCGGTCAACAATTCTTTCTTTCCTCTTAGCATTTTTTGATATTTCTACTTATTTATGAGTTATTTTCACAAATTTAAAAAAACTACAATTTTTTCGGAAAAAAACACAATTTTTGGTGGGTTCCGCCAAGTGGAGGAGTGGGGACTTTTGGTATCTTAATCTGGAGGACAAATGCTAAACATTCCCGCAATAGTCAGCTTTAGGTGATTTTGTTCCAACTTTACCACCTAAAGCTCCATATCGTCTCTGGACTATACTTGTATAAATACCTACTTTACCATTAGATACATATCACTCACCCTCATCAAATTCCTCGTCGACATCCAAATCGATTACCCTCAAGATTGTCTCCTCGATTTCCTCCTCGGTCTCCTCTTCGGGTTTCTCCGAGGTTTCCTCCTCGATTTCCTTCTCGGTCTCCTCCTCTATTTTCTCCTTGATTTCCCCATCGATTCCCTCCTCGTTCTCCTCGTCGGTCTCCTTTCCAATCTCTTCTTTGGTTTCCTCCTCGGTCACCTTTTCGGGTTTATCCCAGGTTTCCTCCCATATTTCCTCCTCGATTTCCTCGTCGATCTCCTTCTCGCCTTCCTCCTCGATTTCTTCTTCCGTTTCCTCTTCTATTTCCTCCTCCGAGTCCTCTTCGGGTTTCTCCGAGGTTTCCTCCTCTATTTCTGTCTCGGTCTCCTCCTCTATTTTCTCCTCGATTTCCTCGTCGACATCCAAATCGATTACCCTCAAGATTGTCTCCTCGATTCCCTCCTCGGTCTCCTCTTTGGTCTCTTTGTTAATTTCTTCTTTGATTTCCTCCTCGGTCTCCTCTTCTGGTTTCTCCGAGGTTCCCTCCTCTATTTCCTCCTCGATTTCCTCGTAGATCTCCTTCTCGGCTTCCTCCTCGATTTCTTCCTCGGCTTCATCCACGATTCTCTCCTCGGTTTCCTCCTTGTTTTCCATATCGGTTTCTCCCTCCATTTTCTTTTCCATTTTATCCTCCATTTGATCCTCACCGGAAGAAATATGTCCGCAGACCATATTCTCTAAAAAATAAATCGCTAAAATTTCCTAGTTCATTTAATCATCAATTTATCTACAACCTCTGAGATCTAGAAGAACTCCATCTTCTTCAAATCTAGTGGAAACCTGATAAGTAAAATATAGGTAGGTAGTAGATTTCATAAGAAATTTAAATTCAATCTGTGAACTTACAACTTCCGAATCATCACTCAGCAAGCGATAAAATTCCTTATGGTTCATCCTATATTCCTCATCTTTCAAGTTTAGCGATGTCATCCGGAATCTACTTTTTTGGACATTTTCCATAGGGGGAGTATATCCATGGGAAGGTTCCATTACGTAATGTTCTAGTGGCTTTTCGAAACATTCTAGAACGCAGCCGACATCTGCAGACTAAAAATGTCAAATTGAACCGAGTTCTTTCTTAAAAAGAAACGTGTCATTTCAAATGAGTACCTTGAAAAAATAACTGTCAATGACAACGTCCTCTCTGTTAGATTCCATGAATGTGGGAAGTTTTTTGAGGTAAGCATACAATTTTTTGTTTTCAAAGAATACAAAGCCAGTTTCTGTTACGGCGTTCATGTCTATCTTCAGTTTTTCTCTTAATTCTTCTGGCTTCGTTTGAAGGAGCTCCCTAACTTTTTTTGCTTCCACCTAAAAAAATTTAATAAATGATTTTTGAGTGAGCAAACCAAATAATATATGTGTTATGAGTGCATAATAATAAGTAATATATTGTCGCGATGCGCTTTCGCCATGGTATACAGAATTCATACCTTAAATTCCAGAAAAGACTGCTTTATTCGGGCAAAGAGAGTATTGCGTTTATTCTGGATTATACAAGAATGGATTACGGATATATAAAGGCCGGTATTAGTTAGTAGTTTTTAAGTTTAAGATTGACTGTGATACGATTTAGATAGTGAGTTTTGTAAGAGTTGTAAAGAGTTAAGTTGTTTGAGTTAATTAGTGAAATAATTAGCGTCAGAGTGTGTAGTAACGTGGAATAAATTATTGTTGTGTTAATTGGACTTTGATTTTGGAATAAACGAACCCAAAATTTCTGTCACGCATGCCAGAGCCGTGACAATATTTTTGTCAACCTCTATGAAAACCTTTTAAGGCAGCTCTATGTCGTCCATTTCGGGGAGTAGATCTGGGAATTCTGTACTTTGATTGATTGAAATGTGGATCTCGACGGACTGGGGGTCATTTGGCCTACCGGGCAAATGGTGAAGTGGCCCACCCAACCCAAACCCCATTCAATAAAAACAATTTATTTACGACTAATATACATATAATGAACGTATTATACTTGTGATTTTGGCAGTATAATGCCATCTATTATTCCCGCTTGCACACCAATCACTACATTTCTCAAATCAAATAAGTAGTACCATGTAAACAATATAAAAAAACTCAAAAGTGTCAGTGTCAAACGCGAACTGCTTGTGTATTTGTATTGTAATGGCAGAACAACGACCGTTTTTAAAAAGAAAATCTCGAATAAATTAATTTTTTCGTAAATAAAGTAGAGTATACTACTCGCAATAATGGCTATTATTCCCTCGGAATGTTACTCCCTCGCCGCTAACGCGGCTCAGTTCGTAAATTTTTTCTCGAGAATAATAGCTATCATTATTGACTCGTGGTATAATCTACTTACTATTTGATAATCATTTGTTGAATCTGGTACCTAGTTGTATTAAAGGCATAAAAAAATAGTACAGGGTGTTTTTTTATATATTGTCACCTTACCTATAGCTTCTAGCTTTACAGTTAGAAGAAAGGTGTAAATACAAAAGTTGTACATTTTGGCTGAATTTTTAGAAATCATGGTTAAAAACAAAATTTGAATTTCAGAAATTTGAAATTTTGCATGCTTCCAGCTTTTTTCAAATGGGATGCCCTATATTTCATTCTATATTCTTAAAGACCACAATGTTCCGATTTCAAAAATATATAGTTTGTCTATATTTAATTGAACAGTTTCTCATATATTCGGCTCCAAAAATTGTAAAAATACTATCCTACTAATGATTTTGTGAACCATTCTACCTGTACAGGTGAAAGCTGCAGGTAAAATTTGAGATACTTGGTTTCTCTGATGGTATTTTAAAAATTTTTAGAACCAAATATGTTAGAGATGGCTCAACCAAATATAGACAAACTATATAGTTTTGGAATCGGGAAATTGTGCTCTTCAAGAATATAGAACCAAATATAGGGCATCCCATATAAAAAAAGCTGAAAGCATGCAACATTTCACATTTCTGCCATTCAATTTTTTGTTTCTGACCGAATTCTAAAAATTTAGCCAATACTGTACAACTTTTGTATTTACAGCTTTCATTTACCTGTAAAAGTGAAGGCTGTAGGTGGGGTGTTAATATATAAAAAAACACCCTGTAGGTACTTGAACAATAACTTATAATATGAAGTCAGAATTTGTAAGATTATCCACTTTTTGTCAATTTGCCTTTTAACAGGAATTAGTAATGTTCCTTTACGGGTCAGTTTACCAAACTAGTAACAAAATATGACAAGTTATTCAAGTACAAATGATTGAATTGTTGTGGAACCTATGGGTGGACCTCTGCGGGACGAGCGTAGCGAGTTCCGCAGCCATCTATTTATCAATATGTTGTTTAATTACGATACTAACCTGACTCACTCAAATGTGACTTGCCCTAATTGAACAGTTCAACAGTATATTAGTGAGTAAATGGCTGCGGAACTCGCTGCGTCCATCCATAAGTTCCGCAATAATCCACTTATGTATAGTGTTTTTTTTATATCTATGGTGGGTGAGCTAACGAGTACAAGTCAAAATTTTGCGAAAATGAGTTTAAGTCATTTTGGTATATATTTTCGGTTCCTACATCGACTGGTCCAAACAGTATCAGTCAATCTATTTGAAATACTTTACTTTTAATTTCAATCCACATAGTTTAACTTAAAAGGAATTTTATTCTGTTGGGCATATCAGTATAAGTTGAATTGTACTATTTAGATTATACACTATTAATAAAATTCAAATAGTACAAGTACACTTATACTATTCCTATCCTGATTTTGTCGGTCGACTTATACTCTTAGTACCATTTGGTGACCAAAGAGGTTATGTTATCAGCAAAAAAAAAGTGTTTTGTGAAAAAGAGTTGGCCTTCTTTTCCAGTTTTTGCAAATATCAAATTTTGGGTTGAGCAAAACTAGTATAAGTCATTTCTTAGGTCAGGTCAAGATATTATAAGTCATATTATCTTATTTCATAATAATATATGTCATCTATAGGTCTGGTCAAAAGAGTATAAGTCCATTTTTTTTTGTAATAAAAAAAAAAACAGAACAAAAAAAAATAAAAAAATAGATTATCTCTAATAAAAAAACACCGTTGTAAAGTTAAAAACTCGATTCGTCCGAAACAGCCACAAAAAATCCGATTATTTTAAAGTCTAATATTTCGAAAGCATTTTTCTTGATTTGTCTAATTTTGACTTGTACTCTTTAGCCTACTCACCCTAGATATATTGACACCTCACCAACAGCCTTTACCTTTACAGGTACAAGAAAGGTGTAAATACAAAAGTTGTACAGTTTTAACTGAATTTTTAGAAACCATGGTCAGAAACAAAATTTGAATGTTAGAAATGTGAAATTTTGCATGTTTCTAGCTTTTTTCAAATGGGATCCCCTATATTTCAGCACAATGTCCCGATCTGCAGGTGTCAAGTTTCTTACTTACCGTGACTATGCAAGCTTTAATTATGAATCTTTTTCGGCTGATCTGCATAGGGTGGATATTGATTGTTTGTTTAATTTGGCCAATGTGGATGATATGGTAGAATTATTCAATCAATCTGTTGAAACTCTATTCAATAGACATGCTCCTTTGAAAACATGTCGTGTTACCAAAAAGCCAGCACCGTGGATTACTGCCAATATTAAATATATGATGCGACTCCGTGCTAAAGCTCTTTCGAGGTACAAGAAAAATAAAACGGAAGCTGCATGGACTGATTACAAGCAACTTAGGAACTTTGTCACCAGCTCAATTAGGAATGAAAAAAAAGCTTATTTGTCTCATAAATTTAATACAGATCCCGCTGGGTTCTGGAAGACTTTAAGATGGCTCAATATAAATTCATCTCCCATTAGTGCACCGGAAGATATAGCATCTGTAGAGGAATTCAATGCATACTTTGCAAACTCTGTGCCTAATGTTAATATCAATCCACTAGAAAACACTTTTTTAACAAAATACTCTAGCTCTATTTACAATGGGGTCCAAAGCATTTTGAATTTCACAGTGGTTGATGAGCAGACCGTCAGTGAAATAATAACTAAAATAAAATCCAATGCAAGAGGCGCGGATGGTCTTGATGTGAAGATGCTTGCTTTGGTTTCACCTTATTTATTGAAACATATTACTTTTATTATGAATTCTTGTTTACAAACAAGTACCTTTCCATCTACTTGGAAGATAGCTAATATTATTCCGGTTGCTAAAATATCCAATCCCTCGACACTTGCCAATTTTCGTCCTATTAGTATTTTACCGGTGTTATCAAAAATTTTAAAAAAAATTGTATCTGAACAACTTGCGAATCACTTTTATTCATCGAAGATAATACCGATTACGCAATCTGGGTTTAGGCCTCGACATAGCACAGCTACTGCTTTGATCAAGGTTGGGGATGATATTTTAAAGGCAACTGATGAGGGCAAGAGCAGCTGCTTGATCCTTTTAGATTACAGCAAGGCGTTTGATACTCTCGATCATCAAATGCTTTTTGCTAAGTTGAGGTATTTTGGTCTGTCTCACTCAGCCTTAACGCTTATGAAGAGTTACTTGTACAATAGAGACCAGAGAGTAGTTTTGGGTAGCTCAGCCTCTTCTTCTGTCTGTGTCGGTCGAGGGGTTCCTCAGGGTAGCGTTCTAGGGCCTCTACTTTTTTCCATATATACTGCCGACTTTTGTAACTATTTAAATTTCTTAAACTCCCACCAATATGCTGATGACTTCCAGTTGTATTTTTCTTTTGATACTGACTTGCTTGAAGCACAGAACATTATTAATAGCGATTTGAATATCATACATAACATTTCCTCGGCTCATGGACTTCTCTTGAACGCGTCGAAAACACAGTTGCTTGGATTTGGAAGGAACTCTGCAGTACTTGCTAGAGATTTAAATATTACCCTAAATAATATTAAGATTAACTTTTCGGAATCTTGTAAGAGTTTGGGAGTTTATTTCGATTCAAGTTTTAGATTTGGACATCATATTTCTTATGTATTGCAAAAGTGCTATACCAAATTGAGAACTCTATATTTATTTAAAGACTTCCTGAGTACCCCCGTCAAATTAAGGTTGACTGATAGTTTAATTCTTTCACATATTTCCTATTGTGATATATTATATTGGCCTGCTCTTCTTGTTAAAGATAAGCAAAGTCTGCAAAAGCTTGCCAATGCATGCTTGCGGTTTTCCTACGGAGTTCGTAAATATGACCATATATCCTCTTATTATAGACTGGAAGAGAAGTTTAAGGTACATATGTGCTGCATGGTTTATAAGATTAATTTATTTCAGGAACCTCAATACCTTTTGGATAAACTTGTTAAAATGTCCAACGTCCACCAATTTACTACAAGACACAATAATCTTTATTCAATACCTCGACACCGTACAGCTTTATATGAAAGATCGTTCACATATAATGCCATGAAATTATTTAACTCCTTACCTGTCAGCATAAAGGAATCAAGAAGTTTTTCCATGTTTAAAAATCGCGTTAAGATATACATTAAATCACAATAATTGAACAAATTGGGTAGGTACTCTTTAGAAAGAATGGCGAATGGTTAACTATTGCGGACATGGAATAACAGAGATCGCATAATTAATAATTAATTTCTTGTTTTTCTTTGTTTTATTTTATTTTATTTTTTAGCTAATTTTTTTTTTTTTGTTCTAATTTTGTTTTGCAAAGGGACTAAATTTTTCCACCATTGTAGTAAGAAAACTTTTCTCATGTATTTTTCTCTATTTTATTTTTTTTTAAATTATTTATTTATTTTATTTTTTTCTCAAACACTATTTTTGAAATTTCTTGTTATTTTTTTCTTTTTTTTTTTCTTTTGTATTTTCTTTTCCTAATTATTATAATTTTTTACCTAAGTATTTACACTGTGGGTGGTTAGATATGAGTAGCATGTGCTAGATCTCGCCACCCTACTTATTTCCAATTTGTATGGGTATTTTTTTTGGAAGATGTAAATAAAGTCATATTATTATTATTATTATTATTATTATTATTATTATCTATATTTATTTGAGCAATCTTTCATATATTCGGCTCCAAAAATTGTGAAAATACTATCCCACTACTAATTTTGTGAACCATTCTACCTGTATCCCACATAACAGTGAAAGAACATTCATATTCTCAGAATATTCCCTCAAAGTGCTTTTTCGAATGTTCTTTTAGGAATGTTTAATGAATATTCTAAGATTGTTTCGATTGAAATATTCATTTTTGGACGTTCTATTTATGTATTAAGAATGTTGCTTCTATGCACCTACTTGAAAAATTAAACAATAATGCTCTATCTAGAACCTACTAAAAATATCATAGGTATATTCTTTTTCGTTTGCTTTGTAGGACTTCCAAGAGAGGGAGCCACGCGCTATTAAAGATCTACATCTTGCCTTGCGTTTGAATCTCCTTGGAAACTGTTTCTCTCAGTTGGCGTGCTTACCGCGACGAGAGCATAACAAGCTCGAAATCGGAGCCTTGGTTAAACAGTTGTGTTTCCAGAGAAGTTTTCCAACAACTCTTTCACTGCCATATAAAAGGACTGAAAGGGCCGAAAGGGGCATTATTTGGATGCGAAAATTAACATTCCAAGTATATCCTCAGAATCAAACAAGAATATTATATCTAGGATGCATATTGAGAATGATATATGTAGATATATTTTAAGAATATTTCAAGCATATTGGTATAATATTCTTTTGAGAACATAACTATGTCATAGAAACATTCTTTCAATGTGAGAATATACATTTCAAGCATATTTTTAGAATTAGAAAATTAGAACAGGAATATTCTTTTCAGGATGTACTGAGAATCTCATAGGTATATTCTAGGAATATCCCAATGGATTTCCCAGGGAGTTCTTGGGTATTGCAAACAGTATTTCTACAATCTTTTCTCAGAACATTCTCAGGACATTCGCAATGGTTTTGGCGAACATTCTAGGCACATTCCTCCTAAAAAAAGAACATTCTAAGGACGCAATTTTGTTATGTGGGATAGGTGAAAGCTGCAGGTAAAATTTGAGGTACATGGTTTCTCTGATAGTATTTCTAGAACCAAATATGTTGGAGACGGCTTAACCAAATATAAACAAACTATATAGTTTTGGAATCGGGAAATTGTGTTCTCCAAGAATATAGAACCAAATATAGCTCATCCCATTTGAAAAAAACTGAAAGCATGCAATATTTCACATTTCTGACATTCAATTTTTGTTTCTGACCATGAATTCTAAAAATTTAGTCAATACTGCACAACTTTTGTATTTACACCTTTCATCTACCTGTAAAGGTAAAGGCTGTAGGTGGGGTGTCAATACATAAAAAAACACCCTGTACTTTAAGTTTACCTACCTGCTTATATTTTGTTGTTATTTACATTTTTAAATGAAATGCCCTGTACTAATATTCTCGCTCTATCGATATTCATCAAAATATACAGGGCATTCTATTTAAAAAAGTGAAGATTCCTGTGACATCTGTTTTTTGGGTCACCTTGTATAAATACAAATTAGTTAAAAAACAGCTCCACTAAAAATTAAGATCGACGTGTCTGAGCATTTTTCCAAAAAAAATATATACCTAATAAGAATTTTAAATGAAATTATCCGTTACTTTATGGACACACTGTATATTATTTTAGAATTGGGGCTAGATGCTAAATGTACTTCGGATTGTTCTACAAAATATTCCTTTTCTCCATGAAACCGAAGACGGTCCGGGCAATTCGGGCATTGAGTCTCCCTGAACCTCTTTTTGGTTTTCTGATATTAAAGGCAGGGCAGATCGTTGGGCTACTGCTTGCGATGCTGCTTTTAACAGTGGGTCACTTCTTGCAATTGGAGATAGTTCTTCTGTTTCTAGGATATTTGTAGAAGTAGAACATGCAGAAGCATCCTCGGAACTCCCTTCGGTTGACGGATTTGTATTTGTTTCAGTATTCAAAAAAAAATTTAGTCAGTTGCTGGCTGGATGCTGCAACTTCTAGTAATTGTTGTTTTCTCGCGATGATTATATTGTCTAAGGCCCGGTTTATTCATCTTCAGATGAACTTGATTCAGATTGCGTGTTTATCCGTCAGATTGCATACCTGACAGTTTATCAGAAGGTGAATAAACCGGCCCGTAGAAGAGCTAATTTGTAAAGATATCATAATCAACAAACAGAAGAACTATTCAGTTATTCTAGCGTTGCTGATTATGCTGATTTTCGGAAACACATGGTGATTAACTTGCGAAAAACGAAGAGTTAGGTATTGGAGCATTTTTGCGAGTCTATATTTTTCTTCCTATATCTATATCTACATATAAAAACAAACAAATCAAAACGAAAACCAATGTGGATGTGGCTTTTTTTCACAAACTCACTACCCTGTCTCTGTATTTCTAAAAATCAACAACGGGTACGTCAGTTGAATTCAAATTCATTGAAATGCGGCAGGCGATTTCTACGCGACATCGGCTCGAACTTTTTCAGACCAGAAGCAAATTGATATTGATATGATAGTTGATTTTTTATAAGGATGGTGGATTACGCGAAATAACGTATGATTTGATGATCAATGGCATGGGGACTGTGGGGAGTGGGATATTTTAAATTATTTTTATAAATATTGGAATGGCCTACCAGTCGAAGACGTCACCTGACTGAGATTAGACCGTTCGAAAATATTAAAAACTGGAGGTAATTATATATTTTTTGGTGTTCTAGCAGAATGGTATTGCAGAAAAATTGTTATAATATGCTACTTACCTTCGGAAAAATATAAGCTATGAGGTAAATACTTTTTTCACACACGTGCGCGTTTGGATGAAATTTGTATTACGAAGATATTTGGGATTATCAAACTTACCAAAGGGAGCCTTATAATGAACTTTTCCCCGAGTTCTTCTTCTGAAGCTGGTTCACAACCACAAGGCTGGCAACGCCCAGTCATCTTTACTTGAGAAAAAAGTCGTCTTTGAAAGTTCTTTGCACGTTTCTTGACGTTTCGCTAACGGGTGGCAGCGACTCTGTTGATCATCAACATTTACAGATTTCTGCAGTAGGATGAAGTCATACCCAGAAGGCGAACCACAAACAATCGCTATCGATAAGTTCTCGACAATTTCCCCTCACTTCTTACCTCGTCCACCCATCGCTCAACGTTAGTCGCCAAAATTGCCACCGCAAACGTTCGTTTGCACTGCAAAAGTTCGTTTGTGGTGGCAATTTTAGCGACTTACGTTGAGCGATGGGTGGACGAGGTGAGAAGTGAAAGGAAATTGTCGAGAACTTATCGATAGCGATTGTTTGTGGTTCGCCTCCAGATTAGGGATTATATTGATGGTATTTCTGGAGTGAAAACTTCTTTAGGCGCGTTGTACAGATTTTTTTCTGCGTATTGAATGAGATTAGGAGAGGAAAAATTTGTCAGTTCTAATTCTCAGTAATAATGCAAACGACTTGTCAACAAAAAATTCAATATGGCAGCAATGGTCAAACATTTGTGAGGTGTGTTCATTTAACCTACGTTTTATTGACTCGGGACTGAATGGAATACTTCTTAGGCGTGAGTTCTAATTCAAACTGAGCCGTCAGATGTCGATTAGCAAAATTTACCAGAGTTGGAAATTAATACACAATTATAGCTGTATACAATGTAAATATTATTAGTTTGTGAATATAGAACAACAAAAAAGACTTGTATTTTTTTGGCTGGATTATTCATCTGGCCTTGTTGAAGTTTTCCCTTCAGTCGTGTGTTTCCTTCAACAATGTCGGTATAGTAGATCGCTGTAAATTAATGAAATAATAAAAAGTGAATTAATCCACTCCGATTGAAGCTGAGGGCTTGCCAGTAAGTATTATTAAAGAATTTTACCATTAATATTAAATGCTGTACTGTGCGTTATAGAGGATTATGGCACTTTCCAAATAGTGATCGATTTTATCAGTGATCGGCCTTATTTAATTACTGACAGTCACTATTTTGAAAGAATAAAAATAATTATGGCACAACATGTTAAATTGGCACAATTTTTACCATTTTTTCGCGTCATTAGCTTTGTTTTGGTATCACTCAGAACTAGCTTGGAATCATTCTGCACATGCGCATATTATAAAACGCGTTTTCGTTTTTTCAGAATCGTAATCGAATTGTGTTGACAGTGTTTTGGTTTATCTTAGAACCATTTAAGAACAATTCTGGGATTGTTCTAGAACAGTTCTCTCAGTTCTTGCTCTGAAGGAGGAACTGTTCGAGAATTTTGTCATTTGCGGTGTGTTTTTGTTATTTTGATTCCAAATCGGTTCAGAGCTAGTATTAGAATAGTCCTCTATTATTTTTTGTGCGCAAGCAGTTCTGCGCAATCCCAGAACCGTTCCAAATTTCGAACCAAAACAAAGCTAGTTTCGCGTTGCTTACTCAATTGAACTATCCTTTAAACTTTATAAAATTCAGTCACAAATACGCATGCGATGATGATAAGTATTTTTTAAAATGACAGTCTTCCATGGAGAAATGTAAGTTTAAGGAATACTCATCGTGAAGGCTACCCTAAATTTGTTGGTGGAAACGGCCATAAATATAATTATATAGGTACCCAAGGATAATACACACTACTAAGGATTTTTTATCGGCCTCGTTTTTGTTAATCGCCGCCATATTGGTGTATCACCATTGCCGACAGCATTAACTAAGTCGTCAGCGACGTCCAAGGAGAATACACACGCTAAGGAGTGCTCATCGGCCTCGTTTTTGGTAATCGCCGCCATATTGGTGTGCAACCTTTGCCGACGTCATCAGCTGTTTAAACAGCCTACGTCAAGGCGAGAAATAATTTGCTGCCTACGTCACAACTGGTTGTTTAGCATAGGGGGGAAGGGGGGGATTTGTTACACACAGGCCTTATGAGGATAGGCCATCCTGTAGTAGTAGTGTTTATCATCCTTAAGCAACGTCAGCTGTTTGCGCCAGCGGTCGTAGCTTAAGCTTAGGATTTAAATTTAGGATGAAGAATATTATTTAATTCTGATTAACACTTTGAATATAAAACTACAGGAAGGAGCGTTTTCTATCTGTCACTACAGACAACGCAGGGACGGAAACGGCCATTTTGAGCCTCCAAGTTTGGACTCATCATTTGTTTTGGTGGTTCGCTGTGTCCTCATTCAAGTGGATGTTTAATGGATTTTAGCGGTTTTAAGTGATAATAAGTATTGGAATTAGTGAGAAAAGAGTGAGTCGTAATATTTACAATCATATTTAAATAAATATACGCCACTGCCAAACCGGAAATACTAGTCGGCCATATGCAACCTCCACATATTTTGGTCGCGCAGATTCGAAGTTATGCTCCTTCCTGTAGTTTTATATTCAAAGGATTAACATAATAGGCAAATAGGAAGATGCAAACGAGATCTAAAAAATAGTTGTTTTAGAATGTTAATTAATGTTGTAGAACCAAGTATGGCCATAAGCGGCTTTCGGAATAATTAGATCTCTACGCTCTTTTTGTGCTGCGGCGCGGAGTAGTTTTCTGTAATCTGCCGCTTGCTCCCCATGCATAATAATAGGTTACAAAACAGGCGCCTGAGTCTCGAATTTCGAAAAAAGGGAGCAGCGTTCTCACGAAAGCAATATTTGTGTCTTTGTCATTCCTATGAAATTTTGCATGGAGTTGAGGACAGGGCATTTTGTTCTCTATGAACTCTGTTCGCCCGTTTCGAGAATCAGGCGCCTGGAATCCATGGCGCAGAAACAGCTGCGTGATTTTACAATCTCAGCGGTGGTTCCCCGGTTTGTTGATTGCATTTCAACTTGCGAAAAACTGTTGCGGATGGTAAAACGCAACATATTTTGTGCGTCGCCTATTTTGCTGAGAAAATGTCTTCTAGTGATAATAGTTCCAATGACTCAAATCGTGCTTCTGGTTCGACTGCACAAAATTCAAATTGAATATTTTGTGCTTCAGATAGTCCTGGAGAAACCAAAAAACCTAAAACCCTAGTTAAAACAATAATTTCGGTAAAATGCGCATGCGTTTTACGATCTCACAATTTCTCACGATTTTTTCACGACCGATATCACGATAATAGGCTCAGAGCATCTGGGATCCCTGTACGCCACTGCGCCTGTATCATGTGCACAGGAATCTCTGTTTGAATAAAGACTGACTAAATATTAACTTGTAGTTTGTTGATCGAACCACTTCAGACGTTCTCCTTGCCAATGGTGCCATTCTAGAGGGCGTAGTCCCTGCCGTCTCGGCCATTGAAGTCCCCTAACAAAATCACTTTATCTGATCGAGGGATCTTGGTTAAGACTCCAGGTGGCTATAGAAATCTTATCTTGGCTGAAATCTAGACTTGATGCGTATTTACTCATTGTACTGGATCTTTGGATATTTCCGACCTTGACAAGATGCTCGACGAGTCCTTTTCTTTCCAGTACTGGACTCTTTTCTGAGAGTTGGCCGTCGACACTCATCTTGTTGCTGCAGCGATATCGATGTTATATCTCCAGTTCATATGCCGTTCTTCGTCGTGGTCCGTCACTGTTTTTGGTGTCTATGAGCGAGCGGACATTCCAGGTGGCTATGTTTAATTTTTGTGTCCTTTCTGTATTTCGACCTTCTGGACGGGCTTATCCAGTCAGGTTGTGCTTAGGCTGACTATAGGGCACGTTTCCTAGCACCCTCCCAAGGCAAGGTGAGCAGGGTAGATCCTGAATAAGGCTGCGCAGTCGCAGGTACGGCACACGAGTTGCTTTACAGCCTCCCTCAAGTGAAACGGCGATCACACATCTGTCGCCTAAGCGCTGGTTCGTCACTAAAGCCGGGAACATACGAGCTGGTGCGTACCATGACGTGTACTATAAATTTGAGCTTAAAACACACTCTTTGCTTACACAACACGCTTCATTCCATGTATCGACACTGACTAGGTTTTTTCCGCCAATTTTATTTTAATTCGCGAAATAATATTCGTATATAGGTTGAAAAATGCGATGTGCCAGCAGTACCGATTCTTCCGTCTGGGAAGAACAACTTAAGAGGGCGAAAAGGCGGCAGTAATAGGATATTATGGGTACATGAGATTAACGGAACGGGAATCATTAGGCGAAAAATAATGACTCATGTTCCCGTACTTTTTCAATTAATATTTCCTCCATTTTTGTTTTTCAAATCACAAACACTGACCAGATAAACATACACAATTTTGAACAAAACTGCTTGCATATCCAGCACGCGTGTGAGGAAATTGTGGATTTCCATAAATCAACGAGAAGCGGAGACACGCGTGTTGTGTGACGTCAGCGTACTGTGTTGGCTATACCGTACGCATCAAAACATTCTGCCACCCAATCTAGCCATAGCCCGGAAACCTGACCAATCAAATTCGATGTGGCTATTTTGGGTGGCATAATGTTACACCGTGCGCTGAATCAGGGGTCAGAATGTTGGGACTATCATGGAGCTATTTAAAGGGTCAGAATGTTATTGCATGGGCTAGATTCAGGGTCAGAATGTTACAGGCGATAGAGCATTAGTATTAAATTTAACAAACAATGTTTGATGTTGAAAAAGCTATAAATGTCTTTTGTACGTGTTATTCAATTCAGAAATTTAGATTTTCTCTATGGATTTTTTTCATGAATATATTGATTAAATTGTTAGTTTTTTGATTGAAATAGAGGAATTAAGAAATATTTCCATTTTGGATATAAGGGGTTGATAAGTTTAGATTTAGCATTAGGTGTTTTAATTTAATTAAAAAAGCACGTACCTACATGAAATAAAAAAAAGGAAAAATAGTACCTACATTATTGGCTCGACTGTTTTAAGGAAGCCTTAACGATAAGTCTACGTTAAAATGACATTTTGACATGGGAAAATGTCACTTTAAGGAATACCTTCTTATCGTTAAGCTTTCCATAAATTGGTAGGTGCAAACGGCCATTAATGTAGGTACTATTTTTCCTTTTACACCATAAGTGTTTTCACTCACATTCGAATAAACAATAACGTTGTGGGTAGTTTTATCGCATCCATCTCCAGCATTGATAAATATTAAAATGTCTTCGCATAAATTTCAATAGAGCAATGAGCGACAAATAAACAAAACATGCGGCACTTTCAACGGACAAGTCCAAGAGGCCGTCCCGAAACTCTGACCCCTGATCTAGCTCATGTAGTAACATTATGCCGCTCATAATAGCCACATCGAATTTGATTGGTCAGATTTCCGGGATATGGCTAGATTGGGCGGCAGAATGTTTTGATGCATACCGTACCGTGTAGCGTGCGTGATCGAGATCCATAAAAAGACCCGTAAAATTGAAGACCATGCTTTCAGTACTGCACGCGCCAGCTCGTAACGTGACGTACCGTGTCGAAGGTGTGTTCCCGGCTTAAGAGTTGCCAAGATTACTGAATCCTGCTACCATCGCAATTTGCCGATCGCCGCAGAGCTTTGTAGCCTTGGACCGATGGTGTTGTTCTTCAGGAGATGCCTGTGCGAGAAAATTTTCAGCGTGTGAATGTTGTTGCAACAATCATACGGATCTTGACAGCTCTATAATTTAAGCGCAGTGGCATAGGCACTTGAAGATAAGGTGAATAAATCAGAAGTACAGTCCAACTCCATCAATCCAGTTAGTGTTGGAGCATTCTCTAGTATGAATATAAAACCACCAATTTTTGACGGTTCTACGTCTTGGACCATGTATATCCGACAATTTGAAGCTGCTGCAAACACCAACGGATGGAACGATCAAGAAAAAGCAATAGCACTGATACAGGCGCTACGAGGACTTGCTTTAGATCTTCTTCAGTCCATTCCTTCAGTCTACCAACAGAATAACCAGCATCTAAGTCAGACATTAGAATTGCGCTTCGGAGACCATTACAAACGAGAAGTATTTTAGAACTCAAGTTAAATCAAGAATTCAAAAACCCGGCGAGAGTTTACACGAATTCGAATCGAAAGTTAAACGGCTAGTGAGTTTGGCTTGCGTATCCTGCAGCTGGGGAAGATATGCAGGAAAGGATGGCAGTATCTGCGTTTATTGATGGTCTCAGAGACTCCAAGATCCAAGAAAACCTGATAATGTCTAAGTTCAAAAAAAGTAGCGAAGCTCTTGTCCGAGCATCGGAACTGGCAGCAATCTTCATCGGTGCCTCACGACCCAGAATACGAGCAGTATCCATTGAAGACCCAAACGATAAGCAATCGTCAAAAGAGGATCGTAGCTCCACTAAGCGTGTGAATGTTGCTGCGTGACAACAATCGCACGGATCTTGACAGCTCTAAAATTTTAGCGAAGTGGCATAGAAACTACGACGATTAGAGATCTCAGAGCTAATGATATTGAGGCTCTACAAAACTATCTTGCAATGCGATGCATCAAAAGACGGTTTAGGTAGTTGCATGTTCCAAGAACATAAAGATTATAAAATAATAGTTTGTGCATCTCGTAATATGAATTTTTTTTTATTTGTCAAACACATTGTGTTTATTACATTACAATCTAGTCAGTAAGACTAATTAGCAATTTTGTTTTAACCTAATTTACTAGAAAGATTACAATTCTTGAGGTTCACTCAACAGTTTTCCCCACTTTGCTTAAACTGTAAATCACAATTTTGATGTGTTTATAGCACTATTTTGTTGTGTTTTTCAATTCCAGTTCACTAGCTCGAAGGGCTTCACCCTTCTCAGTCTTCTAACTAGCTCAGTGTTGTCTAGGAGCTCAATCACTTCCACATTCACATGCCGATGTAGTCTATCTTCATGGCTTTTTGCGTACTTTCTTATAGTCTCTGTTACAGTATCAATTCCTAGTTACCGATGTAGATCACTATTTCGAACGTACCAAGGTGCATTAACAATGTTTCTTAGTACTTTATTTTGGAATCTTTGAATAACTTGTATGTTATGTACAACCCCAAAGTTGAATGCCATATGCCCATACTGGTTTCAGTATTTGCCTATAAAGCAGTAACTTGTTATGTATGGTTAAATTGGACGTCCTTCTAATTAACCAGTACATTTTTCTATACTTAAATTCAAGCTCTTGCCTTTTTTTCTTAACATGTGCTTTCCAGCGCAATTTCGCGTCAAGCGTCATACCAAGATATTTAGCTTGATTTGAATATGGTATAGGGGTGTCATTGATTGTGATTTGTATGTGATTTACGTTTTTGTTTGTAAAATCAACGTGAATTGATTTGGTTTCATTCAATTTTTTTCGCCATTTTTTGGTCCAATTTTGAACTTCACTGACAGCGTTCTGCAGTTTTTCTGTTGATTGTTCAATACTTTTTTCCACTGTAATTAAACCAGTATCGTCGGCGAATGTTGCTAAATGACAATTTTCTGGTTTTGGGATGTCGCATGTAAATAATAAATATAAGTAGGGACCTAGCACGCTACCCTGAGGTACACCTGCTTTTATTTTTCGTAAATTTGACTCAAAATCTTCCTGTTTGACTCTGAAATGTCTATCACACATATATGATTCCAAAATATCAGAATATTGTTTTGGCAGAAACAGCTTTAATTTATAGTTTAAGCCTTCATGCCAAACTGTGTCAAATGCTTCCGCTACATCGAGGAAAACTGCGGAACAGACTTTTCCCTCTTCCAGCGATTTTTCTATCAAATTCGTTATTCTGTGTACTTGGTCGATCGTCGAGTGCTTGTCGCGGAATCCAAATTGATGAGTTGGAATGATTTCCTGTCTTTCTATGATCGGTTTTATCCTTTTTAGCAGTATCTTTTCATAAAGCTTAGATAAAACGGGCAATAATGATATTGGTCTATAAAATGACACATCATGAGGTGGTTTTCCGGGTTTTGGTATCATGATAACTTCTGCAACTTTCCAAAGTGTAGGTACGTATTTAAGCCTAAAGGACGCATTGAAAAGGTTGCATAATTCACAATAGCTCTCCTGGGGAGTTGTTTTATTACTTTCCCAGTAATTAGGTCATATCCTGGAGCTTTTTTCGGAGTGATATTTTGTTTGATCTCTGTTAATATTTCTCTTGGTGAAGTAGGCTAAATGTGGCCTTCTTCTTGATAAGGTTCATTCCAGGGAAGATTTTCATCCTGTGCTTCGTTAGGCTGAAATGTCTTTTCTAAATGACTTGCAAAAAGTTCTACTTTTTCTTCGTTACTCCTTGCCCATTGCTGATTTGACTTTCTTATGGGTGGAATTTGGGTAACTGGTCTTTTAAGGCCTTTAGTTGCTTTCCAGAGAGAATAATCAGTGCTTTTGTCGCCGGTGAGTTCACTAAGGTAATTGTTAATAGAGTCATTTTTGAATTCTTGAATTTCTCGCCTTATGCGCTGCGTCATATTGTTGATAATTGTTTTGTCATGGGGATCTCGACTTTGCTGCCATTTTCTTTTTAGTTTCCTTTTTTCTATAATAAGATCTCTAATTTCTTTTGGGTAGTTTTTTCCCTTAAAAATTCTTTTTAATTTGGGACTGTTTTCCCAAGCTGCTTGTTGAATATTAACGATAAAGCAATCGACTTCTTCATCAATTTGTTGTGGCGTTCGCAACGGTACTGATAAGTTTATCTTTTCCGACAGACTTTAAAACTAGCCCAGTCCGTCAGTTTATTAACTAATAAGATAGGTGCTTTTTTCTTAATTATATATTCACTCAGAGTTAGGATAATAGGTGAGTGATCTGAGTGTAAATCATAACTTTCTTCTATCTCCAGAAAATTTGGAGATATATTTTTTATTACGAAAAAATCGATTAGATCGGGAATTTTTCCAGGATCGGTTGGATAATATGTTGGCCTGCCTGTGGATAGGGGCTGGCATTGATATTCATTAATAGCTTGCAGAAGTTCCTTCCCCTTGGAATTGGTTAGTCTGGAACCCCAGTAGGTATTTTTTGCATTAAAGTCACCCCCAACTATAAATCGATTTTCCAACTTTCTAAGAAAATTGAGATATTGATTTTTCTTCAATAAATGCCTTGGTGGTATATAGGCAGCAGATATGGTTAGTGTATATGTTTTGGTTTTTACACTTACTGCTGTAGCTTGAATTTCCGTCTCTTCAATGTGAGATATGTTTTCTTTAATTATGACAGCGCTTCCTCCATGTGCTGTATTGCTAGGATGAATTGTGTGATACACTCTATATCCTTTAAATTTAATATAGGATTGATTTGTAAAATGCGTTTCTGATATGAGGCAAATGTCAATCTTTTGTATATCTAGTATAACTTGCAACTCTTGCTGATGCTGCAAGAGCACATTGGCATTCCAAGCTAAAATTCTAAGGTTACTGACCATTTTGACGATTGATGATAGCGCCATTATCGCTCATCAAGTTTGTTTAATTTTTCCAAAATCAATTGCAATTTTTGTTCCCTAGTGCTTTGGTTAATAGAGTTGCCACTAACAGTGGCAGGAGCTGATGCTAATGCTTGGCTGTAAGTCCTTGGCGCAGAGTTTTGCGTAGCTGCGTTTCTTGGTTGTTGGCTGTGACCATTTGTGCTTGCTTGTGGTGTGGGAGTTGGCCTTTTCGGGTTAATCCTTAATTTTTGTATTTCTTTAGCTACAATGCACCCCCTATAGTTAGCTGGGTGTTTTTCGCCGCAGTGGACGCATTTTGGCTCAGAATCTTTTGGTTTCGAACAGTCTACAGTGAGATGTTTTCCTGTACATCTCGCACATCGTGGCTCTTTAGGGCAATAGTTTTGAGTATGTCCATAAGATTGACATCTTTTGCATTGAGGGACTAATTTGGAAGTTTTTAGTGCTTTCATTTCCACTTGAGTTCCAAGTATTTTGGAAATTTCGAAAATTTTGTTGATGTCTTCATCATGGCTAAATGTTATCATAAACATGTTTAGTGGTTGTTTTGTTTTCCACTTAAGTTTGTTGGAGGCTTCTAGGGCCTTGAACCCTTTATTTTTAAGGTCAGCTACAATTTTTTGTGGATCACAGGAAAAGTGTAACCTGTTGGCAATTACTCTAATTGGCCTTTCTTGTTTGTTTTCATATGAATGCCATTGAAGCTTTATTTCATATAGCATTTTGGTGACCAGCCTGTAGCTGTCTGCATCCTGAACGTTTATTTTGATATTTTCGTTATTTAAAACTTTTATCTGGACTCCTTGTATGATATTTAACTTATCGTAAATATCGTTAAAGTTATTAACGTCATTAACCATAATCGGCGGGGGTAATGGCACCTTTTTAGCCTTGGAGGAATATGAATGATCATGAAACTTATTACAGTCAAACGGAAAAAGAATTATTATTAGCCATTTATTTTCGAACACAAAAATTTCATAATTTTATTTATAATTTTCAAATAAATGTACAATACAATCTGATCACAAGCCAATAATGTCTATCATGAAAAAACCCATTAGTAAGAATAGATCAGTAAGACTTCAAAGACTTAGGCTGAAACTTTTGCACAAACTCAAGCACAAGGCTACAAAACTGGAAGAATGGACAGAAACAACAGGGGTGGTGGAGTTGCCTGCCTTATTCACAACTCTATCAGCCATGAAAGATTCACAACTCTAAACACTAACATCGAATATACAACGATCGAAATAGATAATAACTTGTGGATCTCGGGAGGCTACGCCCATTGGGGTCTGCTTTCCCAGAAATGGCAGAGCACTTCTAATAGGAGACCTCAATGCCAAACACATCACCTGGCTCAACAATACAAACAACACGGCAGGCAGAGAGCTATTATTAAGCTTTCTAATTCAGCACCCTAAATTCGAAATCCAACAACCACACACATTCCCCCAATAATGGACGCACTCCCTTTACAATTGACATTGCGCTAACCAAAGGACTCACCGACTTTGAAATAAGAACCAAAAACATACTCAGCTCGAACCAAATACCGCTCTTCCTGAGCTGGAGAAACCCCCCAGCTCAGGAAAAGTTAAAGACATACCTACTTTTCCAAAAACTTCAACTGGCCTCTATACAAAAAGAGGCTCAGCAACATAACTACAATACCTAACCCAATTAATGATATCCCCGAACTTGAGCGGCAGGTTGCACTAATCACCCATATACAGTGAAAGAACATTCATATTCTTAGAATATTCCCTCAAAGTGCTTTTTGGAATGTTCTTTTAGGAATGTTTAATGAATATTCTAAGATTGTTTCGATTGAAATATTCATTTTTGGACGTTCTATTTATGTACTAGGAATGTTGCTTCTATGCACCTACCAGCCAGAAAGGACATTCGCAATGGTTTTGGCGAACATTCTAGGCACATTCCTCCTAAAAAAAGAACATTCCCAGTACATTCTAAGGATGCTATTTTGTTATGTGTGCACAAACAACATCCAAAAAATCATGAACCAACTTGCCGCAAAACAAGACTGAGTCCATCCCAGAATCAGTTGTTGCGCTAATCAAGGCGAAAAACAGGGTGAAGATAGCGTGGCGCGTGGCAAAAGCGCCCCATCAACATAGACAAACAAATACTCAAATATCTAAACAAAGAAATAGAAAGGGACATACGAAATCACAGGAATACAACCTGGATGAAGTATGTCTCTTCACTAGAGACACAAGACAAGTCCCCGTAGAAGCTAGCGAAAAACCTCCAGCGACCAGGAGCACAGAGCGCGGACCTGATCGTCGGCGGCGTTACCTACTACAGAGAGCAGGACAAAGCAGATGCATTCGTCAACCATTTCGCTGCCGTATTTGACGAGACACCGAACGACAATAATCGACACATAGAAAATGTAACGGACGCCTTTGTCTCGCACAAATATCCTATCCCGCCACAGGTGCAACAACGGATATAGTTTAACCATTATTAATTGAAATTTCATAAAAAAGGCGGCTCTGTCGATCTCTTTGAAGTCACGTGGGAATCCATAGGCGTCTAAATATTATTTTTATGACAAATGAAAACAAATTGGTTAATAAAGAATAAACATACTCCAGATATTTCCATAAAAACAGAAATGACGAACGCCATTGCCCGGAAATTCTAGCTGAATTACTTTTAGAATACAGTGGAGTTAATACATTAAATAAAGGGGCAAAATTCATGTAGTAGGTAATCCTTAAAATTCCGTTTTAAACTATTAAAATAAATCAAATATAAATATTTAAATGGGAATATTATTCCTTCATTAAAAACTCAAATTTGAAATCGATTTTTATTCAATTATCTGTGTAATTTTATACTTTTGTCCACTTCTAAAGAGATATCTCACACTGTCAACAAGAACGGCTTGGCTTTGTCGGTATGCGACAAAGACCAGCGGCATTGCCCACACTTTTTAAGTTTTTTTGCGAGCGTGCGGTGTCTTTGAAATAGTGTACCAGGACTAGGCATAAAAATATAAAAATAATTATATATTATTATAAGGAGCATTTTTCTAATTTTGAGTAGTCATCATAGATATGCGATTTTCAACTGAAATTGGTAATACTTTACTAACGCTACTGAAATAACAACTATCATTAAAAGACTCCTGAACAGAAAGGCTTCCGGACCCGACAAACCCGCCAATTAAAAACTTGCCAAGGAAAACTATTATATACATCTCCTGCAGATCTTTAACGCAATAATAACACTTTTCAGCATCCTGCAAGGATGCGAATATAGTAGTTTTCACTAAACCTGGAAAAGACTGCACCCTCCGGCAATCCTACAGACCAATTTTCCTACTAAATACACTCAGTAAAGTTGCAGAGGAAATAATACTACGCAGAGTCTCCGAAACAATAAACACACTACAATACTACAATGCCCTTCCCCGGAACAATATTGCTTCAGACCTGAATAGAACACGAAACTAGCAGTAGCGAGAGTCACTCAAGACGCCTCAACAGCTTTCAATAATCGCAAGAGCACCTTCCTACTGCTATCAGACATAGAAAAGGCCTTTGACAAAGTTTCGCACAAAGGCCTTATAGGGGGTGTGACCCTAAAAAACGACTTAAGCTACTTAAATCAAGAAAAGAAATCTAAGATCCCTCGTGAATAACGCAGTCCTATATTCAAAATAGTCTTCGAGAAAATTCCTTGTGAAGATAAATTATTATCCAGGGACTTGTGACCTCACAACCGCCGAAATCGCAGTCTTCTGTTCGTTCAGTCGTCAAACCGTACCCTATACTTTTGAAGGGTTGCAATTCGCTCTAGTGAGATAATTGTCTTTTGTTTTGGAAAGTTCTTACACGTGTTAGTACTGTACCTGATAATCCGGTGTGACGTCACAAACACCTAGTTTTAACTTAAAACCGCCCTAACTCGAAAACGGACCATCGTAGCAAGATGCGGCTTAAATATTTATTATCAGATATGTTTGCATTAAAACTTTCATTTTCGGGTCACACCCTCTTTATCTATAAACTACTCACTACCCATAACCTCTCCCTTCCTTACATTTCACTCATCGCCTCATACCTACAAGATAGAACCTTCACCATCAAAACCCAAATCTGCCAATCCCAACTCAAATCAATAGAAGGCGGTGTCCCACAAGGCACCGTCCCCTCCCCAACCGTTCTCAACTTGTACGACATCCCTAAATTTAACAACGGTAATATACACCAGCGCTTTTTTCGCAGAAGACGCGAAAAGGGCGCTGGTAAAATATTTGGACCTAATAACTCCATACTTACAGATCTGGGCCGGTATTCTCGTTCCCGAAAACGCTCACCGCTTTCTAGTCGCTCGGCACTTTTAATGTAAATTTACATTTAAAGTGCCGACCGACTAAAAAGCGGTGAGAGTTTTCGAGAACAAGAATACCGGCCCTGGAAAATAAAACTAAACACAACCAAAACAGAACTTCTGACCATCGCAAGGAAACGGACAAACAACATCATGAATCCTTCCCTAACAACAAACGACACGGAAATCACCTCCAAAACAACAGCCAAGTTCCTGGGGATACTCCTTGACAAAACAGTCGAGCGAGGGCCACCCTTCAAGCTCACACACTACAAAAGGCACATGCCGCAGAACGTCAACTTGCCCCAATCATGAAACCCGGATCCTTCCTTAGCCCCAGAAACAAAATCCACATATACAGGACAATTATCAGACCCTCCCTATTGTACGGCGCCCCTGCGTGGATTTTCTTCTGCAGCTCTGAAAAACTAAAACTCCAACGTTTCCAAAACAGAATAGTAAAAAATGCCCTCTCTCCCAACGGACATACGGACTAGTGAAGTACTTGTAAACAATAACACCATACTGGACTACTTCGAAGAAGTCTCAACCAAATTCTACAGACAATCCTTCTAAGGCCCTATCCTAAACAGAAACCTAGCTTCGCTCAAGTACGATCCCCTAAATCCTACAACTCACAAACCAATCCATCACGGTGCCAAAACACCTACATTGAAATAACTACTCTGGTGTAAATGTACTGCATTTTCCTTATGCTGTGTAGATTTGGTGTAGATTTGTTCGAATGGATATGGCGCAGAGGCGTCCTCTATCACTGCAACCTTGTCAGATTTATTGTGGTATGAGACGGAATCACTTCTAGCGAGAGCTAGAACATGTAAAACGCCTAGTTGTGTTTTGTAAGACAATGAAGAGAAAATCGAGCTCTCATTCATGTATATTTCGCTTGCTAGTTGGCTACATACCGCTCCGAACTTACTGGGTTCTTGCCAGCCCTACACAAGCAGAGTGCAAATAAAAGTACAATATTGATATAACAACCGCAATGCCATCATATGTGTAAGCCTAAATAGCAAGTGGTGTCATCTTCTTCCCCACCATGCACAATCTGAAAATCACCGGTGTGGGCAAACTGATGTATTTAGCAATTTTCAATGTGCATCTTCTTCACAGTCTGACGAAATTATATTCGGGAACTTTTGAGACCTTATTCAGAACTGGGTCCTTATGGGATTCTCAATGATATGCAAATGAGAGTACCTATAAGTAACAAAGACGGAACACTCATTCTCGTGAGAACGCTGCTTCTCTGTTTCAAGAATAAGGACCCAGAACGGACCTGGAGAACCATAATTTGGTTTTTATATGAATTTGTCTTCGTAGTGAAATCCTAAATGCCGTGAGGTATCTGTAATGTTGCATGTGCAGTCTGCTGAAGCTGAGTCAGTTGCAGTGGTCTGTTCGTCATCGACTAATAAAACAGTTTGAGAACTTCGATGAGGTTTGAACCACTGATCTCAAAAATAAATGGATAAACAATCATATGGCTTGATTGGCTAAACTTGTGCGAAAATTTCGGGTCAATATTCTGCGAACAGTTGTGCAACTGAACAGCCTAATGCCTCATTCTCACTTGCGCGAAATTCGCTCTCTTTTGACATTGCTTCGACAATTTGACGTTTGATACACGCATAAAACGTCAAATTGTTGAAGTAATGTCAAGAGCGAATTTCGCGCAAAAAGAGCGATCTTCGCGCAAGTGAGAATGAAATTTTGAAATATCCTTCATTTTCATTGGCTATATTTTGCGCACGCACAGTACATGTATCTACTGCGCACGCTCACAGCTGTCTTAGTTGTTTGTTTAAATTATAACCTCGTTAATTAGAAGCATTAGAAGCGTTCTTTGTTTATCCATTTATTTTTGAGATCAGTGGTTTGAACCCGCGACAGAGCGTTATAGGTAGTGGAGGAGGAGAAGACGAAAAGCCAGGCCATGTTAAATCTTCATTTATTATAATTTATTAAAAAAATACACAAATTTACAAACATCTTATTACCATAGTTAAGACTTACAACTTATGGGTAAATGAGTTAGGGGTCAATAAAATTAGATATGTGTGTCTAGGATACCTATCTATAAATCTAATAATTTTGAATAAAATTTAGTACCTACTGCGTAACCTTAAAATGAGGCTTACATTTCCTGCATATATTAATGGTAATTTCAGCCTTTGTCTCATCTTGAACAAAAAAAAAATATAGATGAAAAAATTGTGGAAGTTTGTGTTGGGTATTGGTTGCAAGCTGCGACTAGATTTTTTTTTTAAGTTTTGTTTAGGGACGCTATTAACCAAATTTTCCTCAGGCCTCCTAGAAATTAAGAACAGAGAAAGGTCTGATAGTTAAATCTGATTTGACTAAGACCATCTCCAAAAGTCGCGAAGTTTGCTTCAAGTCTGATGAAACAATCTTTCCAAGGAATCGTTTGACAGATGATCAGCCACGAGGCTGAGTTAGCTTGAAGAAACACGTTGTACTGTGTTTTGGTTGTCAAAGTTCCAATGGATTATGAGATGATTCATCGAAGGGATTCAAACATCAAATGATTATTTATGAAAAATTTGGGTATCTCGAGAATGGCGCGTTTCAGAAAAAAAAGTTTAAACCGAAGTTGTGTCATGGGAGAGAGAAAAATAGTAACACCGATTTTCGACTTTGCGATATCATTTTCAAGGTCAAGTTTTTTTCTAACAAAGGGTTTTCCATTGAAAGGTGTCAATTTAAATTTCATGGCATTTTTTCACTGTCAAATAATTTATGGAGCATATTTTTTGATATAGGCAAAGTAATCCAATTCAAGAAAATGAAAATGGAAAAATATACGCTCCAACAGAGAATATAAATAGTGGAAATTCACTAGAGATATGATACACCGTCGGGAAAATCAATCGTGAAGCTTACAGAGGAATTCGAGAAAATTGGTAAAGTTATGCAAGTGAAGTTAAGTTACCAGTCCGTTGCCGTCGTGTCAGGTTAACTGGAATCCTTGCTGGTCTTACTCCAAGTGACGGAAGTACACCAACTGGCAGCTGAGATCGTGTGATTTAACACGGCTACACTTTTTCCTCTGAGGCTACGACAAAGATAAAATTCACACCTACATTCGGGTTGTTTAGGTAAGTGTGACGCAGAACTTCTTCCATATAATGGATATCTGTCACCGAAGCCGTGGTGGCCATTTTAAAGATATCGTGCTCCAAAATTAATGAAAAAATTTATTTCAAAACTGTCAAAAAATACCATATAACTGACATTAAAAAAATTACGCGAAATTTTCAATTACGACTTTCAATGGAAAACCCTATGGAAACGTTTCATTTTTATTAAAGATTTTTGTCTACGGGGAAAAGCGAGTAGGTAACTATTGCTTAAGGAGGCGATAATGACAGAACTTCAGATTTCAAATCTGTCAGTTGCTGCTCTGATTGGTTGTTTTTCTTTTTATTCGTCTGCAAAGAGAAAAAAAAAACTCACATCGGAGTTCGCTGAAATTTGGAATAACCATTCTTTGATCGATTAACTACAATCTGAATATTTCAGTTTTCCGAATTTCACGAATTTCTTAAACCCTGGAAAATAGGCAACCAGATATTACCTACACATAAAAAACGCAAAAAATCGGAAAACTAAAATATTCGGAATGTAGATAATCGATCCAAAAATATTTATGCCAAATTTTAGCCAATTCTGATGTGAGGTTTATTTTTCTCTTTTCGAACGAATTTAAAAAAATCAACCAATCTCTGCACAGAACTGACAGATTTGAAATCTGAAGTTCTGTCATTAACCTTCCCTTAAGACATTTTTGGTATTGTAATTTAAGTAAAAACAAATTTTAAAAAAAATATATGTTTTTTTCTAAATCAGAAACTGAATAGAGGAGTATGCTCACTTATGCTGCATCCAGCTTCACTTGTGAGAATTCTCCTTGAAAAGCTCTTATTCGCGCCTCGCGATATCATAAATCCTTTGTAAAGCAAATTGTCAAGCGTGTTGAACTTGACGGTAGTCATTCTGAACAGTTTTTTCTAAGGTTTTTTCAGTATGGTAGTCTTCCCTTGTTTAGTGAGGAGAAAAATTTAAAAAATTAATTGTTTTATTTCTATTTTTTAAAATTCTAATCGGATCAAAAAATGTTAGGTACCTACCTAGGTAGCTGTTTCCCCATACAATAAAATTACTATGTGGTAATGAAAAAGCCGTTTCCTCTAATAAAAAACGTTTAGCTTGAAATAAGCTTGGAAAGAATATCATTAAAATTTAGGCCGGGGTTACCCAATAACCCAATTCCTTAATTCTCAATTTTTGTTCTTAATTCTCAATATTTAAAAACACCAGTGTTAAATAAATTGAACTTTTCAAGAATGAAGGAATTGGTAACTCCTGCCTTAGTGTTTACCGGATGACAAAAATTATCTTGATAACTTTTATTTCAAATCTTTTTCTCAAAAGCTGGCCGTTTCCGAGACTTTGAATGGAAGTTAAATGAACCAACCTGTGAAAATTTTCCAAGTTGTCTTTTCTTGTGCCGTGTCTTCATTATTACTTACCTATCCTTTGTTTGTTATAATTTATTTGTACAACCTAATTTAAGATCAATTCCAAATAATGTTTTTTTTTTTTTTTTTGTTTAATTGGTATTTACATTATTTATGAGCAGAACAGAAATGAAGCTTGAATACTGTGTGGAAATGGATAAACCCACGTACATTGAAAATTTTGTGGATGCTTTGTTTATTTCTTTTCAGGGTTTCAACTTCAATTCTCCTAGATACTGTTACTGTTATTGCAAATATCAGATACCTGAAATGTTGTAATGAATTAAAATAAACTTTTATTATTATTATTATTATTATTATTATTATTAATTTTTTTTTCTCCTTTGCAGGGTTGTTTGACAACGTGGGATTCGTGATCATTCACGCTGCTTCAAACTTGCGATTCTTTCAGCAGGATATCCCCATTACATGTTTTCAGGTAAGTTGAGAGTCTTCCCGACAATCCTACACGTCTCCAATACGACAGATTTCTACATTTCAGGAAACACTCCTTTATGATTTATTTTTAGAGTTTCGACGTATTTTTTCAAGTTTTTTGTTGTCAATCCAGTAGCAGAGATGACTATCGGTAAAATTTCGACTTTTCTTAAATTGTTAATAGCTTTGAACTCTTCTTCAAGCTCAAAATATTTACTTATCTTTTCCCTTTCTGTTTTATTTAGGTTGTGATCGTTCGGATGAGCAACATCTACAAAGTACCCAATCTTGTCCTGTTTGTTGAGAACCACGATATCTGGTCGGTTGTTTGCCACAGTTTTGTCGGTTTGTATTGTTGTGTCCCAGTATAAACGGTAAGTATTGTTTTCGAGGATGGGAAAAGGTACATATTTGTAATATCTTTCTTTTTGTTCTTTCAGGTTGCACAGTATTGCCAGTTCTTGATGAATTTTATTCGCTGTCAAATTATGTCGTTGGAGGTATTCAGTTGCAGCAAGATAAGTGCATCCTGAGATAACGTGCTCTATTGTTTCCGCATGTTTGTTACAGAGTCTGCATAGGTCGTTATCCAGCTGTATTCCATGTACAAATTTTATGTGATTTTTTGTTGCAATTACATTTTCTTGTATTGCTACCATGAATCCTTCTGTTTCTCCAAATAGTTGTCCCTTCCGTGGCCACTCAGTTGAGGACTCGAGATCGGCATGATTCAGCTTATTGGGAAATCTGCCGTGCAACGGTTTTGACAGCCAAGCAGTCTTTAATTCAGCCATAGATAGTACAGAAACATCTTCATTGGAGGACAGATTTACAGGTGAGTAGTGATCCAGGACGTAGATTATCTTATGTAGCTCTGATTCCTCTGTTTTGATCTTAAAGTACTTTTTCAGTTTATTTATCTATCTATTTCTCATTAGGTTTTGAGATCTAGCAGGCCTCGTCCGCGCTTGTGCTATGTGGCATATACAGCCGTTCAGTGCAGGCTCTTGAATGGTGTATGTTGAACTTGGTCAGTTGTAATCGGATGGATCTATTTGTAGCTTCAAGTTCAGTGTGTGACCATCCAATAACCCCAAAGGAGTACGTTATCGCTGGCACTGCCCATGAATTAATAGCTTTTATTTTAAGTTCCGTACGAAAAATGCTGGCTACTCTGGTTTCTAAAGTTTTATTTAATTTTTCTTTTGCGCATTTTCGGTCTATTATTAGTCTCTGTTCGTAGCCCAAGTACTTGTAATTATCTTTGTTTAAATAGCGAATATTTTCATTTTCTACATTGTCAAATTCTTGGGGTTTTCCTTTGCGGGCTATCAATTTAGCACATTTGTTCAATCCGAATTTCATTTTTATGTCAGTGCTAAATGTTTCCGTGAGGCTAATTAATCGGTTTAGGTCTTTCTCTATTGGAGCGTAAAGCTTGAGATCATCTACATACAACAGATGAGATATGTTGTAACTCTGCTCACCATTCTTGAGTTTGTATTCCAGACGCGATTGACACAGAGCTTTAGATAGAGGATTGAGACTGAGTATAAACCCCAGCGGGATAAGCGAATCTCCCTGGAAAATTCCGCTCTGTATGGGTATTTCCTGGGTTGTTATTTGTTGTTCTGCTGTATTAACAAGCAGCTTTGTTCTCCAGGTTCCCATCCATGTTTTGAGAAACTCCACAATTCTTTCGTGTACCTTGTATATTTCCAGCACTTCGATCAGCCTTTTGGTAATCGATCGAAGCCACGGAAATATTTCTTTGACGATGTCTCGCATCTTGTGTAATCACGCTGTCTATCAAGAGCTGTTCTTTGCATCCTCGTGTTCGTGCTCGGCTTCCTTTTTGCTCTTCAGTAATTAGCTTCTGTCCGCTAAGGTGTTTTTCTATACTATTTGCTATGACGGATGTAATTATTTTATACAAGGTGGGCAAGCATGTGATGGGGCGATAATTCTTAGGTTCTTCTGTTTTTTCAGATTAAGGGATCATGAATGTTATTCCTTTTAGCAGGTACCTATCCAGGCATTGTTTCTTTATTGTTACGGTTGATTTGTGCTGCTAACATTTTCCATACCGATGTATCCTTCCACCAGTAATTGTGCAAATGGTCGACTCCTGCCGTTTTCCAATTGTGTGTTTTCAAATTAATTTTTTTGACATCCTTCTCTATGACTTCAACTTCTTTCATAGCTTCTACCTGTTCGCAGTTTAACCATGTGGCTCTTTTGTTATGTTCACCTTTTGTTTTCCATGTGTTTTTCCAAAATGCCGTTAGCTTATTTGTGTCTGGTGCCTTTTTAATATTTTGCTTGTTGGAGATTAATTCGTGGTAGAATGCTCTTTCGTTTTTAAAGAATGTCTTGTTTTGTTCTCTCCTTTTGTAGCTTCTGTTGTACCTTCTTAATCTGCTATTTTTGTTACAAATTCCTCGTCTCCAACCTTGATGTTCTTGGTTGTTTTTTTTTTTCTTTTTTGTCAGGTCTCTGTCAACAAGACCGTGGCTAAGGCTTCCATCGGCATATTCTCGCAAGATGGTTGCCTGTGTCAACAACTCTAAGACTGACCTAACGATGTTTGCCGCATCAAGAATTACGGATTGTAGATTAGACGGAAAGTTTTGTGTTCAACTCTAATCTCTTCTAAGGAGTTTTTTAGCCTACTCGGCACCAAGCCCATCGATGTTGGGATGATTGGAACAATTTTAACTTCTTCGAGCTTCCACATGTCTTTTACCTCTCGTTTTAATTCGGCGTCCTTATCCATTTCCTCTCTGTGTTTTCTGTCTATATTATGATTGTTTGGTATGGCAATATCAATTAGAGATGCGCTGTTCTGTTGTTTGTTTATGATAGTTATATCTGGTTTGTTGTGATTTATCGTTTTGTCTGTTATTATTTGTTTATTCCAGTAGATTTTGACCCTTGCGTTTTCTATCACTGGTTCTGGTTTGTACTGATAATAGGTATATTTCTGCAAAAATAACAAACCAGTCAGAGCTAATTTCATTGGTTGAAAACAGTCAGAAACAGTCAGAAAACTAGTTTCAACCAATAAAATTCACTCTGACTGCTTTGTGATTTCTGTAGAAACAGACCTAATATTTCGTGTTATTGTCAATCTCAAACGAATAAATTTTCAATATATCCAGGTAAACTATAGTAGCTACTCGATCATGCCTTTCTATGTATTTTGTTCCTGCCAGTATCTGGCACCCAGAAAGGATATGGTCTATCGTTTCAGGTTCCGCTTTGCATTTCTGGCATTTGTGTTTCTTATAGTTTAATGTAGCTATAACCTGGTCCTGGATACCTATAATGAATTGAATGTTTCCGGGAACAAACTTCCGTCAACCAACCACTGAACTGATGCTGGTTGGTCCACGGAATCACGCCGTAGCTCGTTGTAAAAACGACCATGAAGAGCTTTTGTTCCCCATTCCCTAAGAAGCTGGTTTCTTGGACTTTCCGTTAGCTGATTATGATTCTCGGCGTTCAGACTGAGTGATGTGTAATTGTTGTCAGCTCTGACTACAGCTCTATGAATGTCGTTTTCTTTCCCTCTGAAATACACTCTTAAGGATCGTATCTGTTGTGTGCAGGCAGCAATAGCATCGATGATTCCACGTCCCCCGTCGTCTCTTGGTAGATTGACCCTCTCCACAGCTGACCCTGGGTGATGTTTTCTAAATTTTGTTAACTCGGTCGGTATGATCTAAGTCAGTTTGCGTCGATTTCACAACACCAAATGAGTATTGCAAAATGGGAAGGGCGTAGCTGTTAATAGCCTTGGTCAAATTTTTGGAGCTGAGTTTGCTTTCAAGAAGCTTTCTCAATCGGGACTGGAATTGGTTGGTCAGTAATTGCTTGATTCTGGTGTGTTCGATCTTGTTTGTCTGCAGAATTCCGAGATATTTGTATGGGTCCTGGTTCATCGATGTCACCACTGTGGACGTATCTAGTTGCATATCAGGCCCTTGAATCAGTCTGCTTTTCTCCACAATTACTGTCTGACACTTTTTCACGCCAAAGTTCATGACAATATCAGCAGAGCTAATTTGGTGGGTCAGTATTAGGATAGTATCAAGCTGCTTTCTGTTCGTGGTGTATATTTTTAGGTCATCCATTAAGAGAAGATGGCTGATAGCTTTCGAGCTTCTCCCGTGTTTTTGGGTGAAGCCATAGCCTGACTTAGCGTTTCGGATATTGGGTTCAGAGTCAGACAGAACCACAAAGCAGTCAGTGAATCCCCTTGAAAGATACCTCGCTCTATGTTGATGGTTTCTGATTCGATGTTCGTTTCTTGGGTCCTGATGCTTAGTGAGATGTTTCATTTTGTCATGGTGTGCCGAAGGAACTTTGTGATGGTGGGATCAATGTTGTAAATCTCTTGAGCCTTCAGAAGCCAGTTATGTGGTATTGAGTCGAAAGCCTTCTGATAGTCTACGTATGCCATGCACACGTTTCTTTGCTTCTGTCAAGCTTGTTCGAGAATCACAGTATCGATGGTTATTTGCTCTTTACAGCCTAATATTTTTCGGCGGCAACCTTTCTGTTCTTCAGTAAAGATGGCCTTCCGTTCCAGGTATTCGTCGACTGTCCGACAAATTGCAGCCGAAAGAATCTTATACATGGTGGGAAGGCACGAAGAAGAAGACCGGTCTATATTGCGAGGGATCTTTGGTATTGTCGGACTTAGGGAGAAGGTAAGTGACTCCACTTACAAGAAAACTAGGGAGTTGTTCTGGTTTCCTTATTATCTTGTTGAACTGTGATGCCATGCATTCGTGAACGGAAGTAAATCTTTTTTACCAGAAGTTCTGGATTCCATCCATACCTGGAGCCTCACTCTCCTGACGTCGTCCGTCGTAAGTGTCGCTGGATTCATGGGGTTTTCTCTCGCCCTCTGCTCTTGTGTGCGTATCCAAGGTGCGTTTTCGTTGTGGCTTATTTTGTTCGATCAGATTATTTTCCAGAAGTTTGTTACTTCCTCTATTCCAGGTGCCTCTTTCACCACCAGTTTCTTGTCTAATGATCTGTAAAATTGCCTCTCGCTATTTGTAAATTGGTTGTTCTGCACTTTCCTCTGATAACTTTCTCGATATCTTCGCGGTCTTTTTGAAAGTGCTACCAGTTTTTGTTCAAGTGTGTCTAGGTGGTCCACGAGAATAGCTTGGCTTTCCTGTATTGTGTTTCCATCTAGCCGCTTAGTGAGTTCAGCTGGTTGCTTCCTTTTTGCGCTGTTTTTGGAGAGGTTGAGTTTCTGTGTTTGGCTTGGTTTTGATTGTTTGCAGCCACAGAGGCCAGAGCTGCCCAATAGATGTAGAGTTCTTGTAGGTCATCGACTCGAGGCATGATTTGTTTTAAGTGGGAGTTGGCAGTTGACAGAATTTTGTTGTAAGCAGGGTTGTAGCGAAGCTTTGGGATATTTGGTCTTAGGGATTGATCTGTACCGGTGTATTTCACAAGCATAGCGTGAAATTCGTTTCTCCGTCTGATCTCAAGGTTCGATGCATTCTCAGTGTTCGATGTCGCAGTAGGTTGTTCGTTCCTGATTTTGGTTCTTTCAAGAGGTCCATGTGGCGGTTGTTGAGGTTTTTGCTCAGTGGCCTGTTCATCTTGCCCCACGAGATGTGGATTAGCGGTTTGCTCTAATAGGTTTCTGACATTTCTCTAATCTGATTTATGGCAGCCGCTGGGAGAAGGTTACTCCGTATAATGGCTCTTCTCTCGTCCGCACTTTGTTTTGTACTTAGGTGGCTAAAATGCGGCATTGCACCCATAAAGTCGTCGTGCATTCTGTCTCGGTACATTGTCATTTCAGTCTCGAGTGTCGTGACTGTTAGGTACGATCGCATGACGTGCGTGTGTTCATTTCATTGGTCCACTTCATGCGTCGTCTTTCTTGTTCCTGTCCTGTAGGTGCAGCGTGGTGCTGCACAATATCTTGTACCGGGTCATTGTCCTGTTCACTCGGTCTGGGTAAATTTCGAGGGTGGATGCCCCAATCTTCTCTCTTTACGCGCTGATCATCGAGACGGTTCCGAGTGAGAGAACCAGCGTTCAATTCTCGCCCGCCCCGTGTTTCATTTCTTGCGTCGAAAGCATTGCTGTATCTCAGTCATGAGGGTTGCTGGTCCTCAAGACCGGTGTGGTGTACTGGCTCTTTGGGAACTGGAATGAGCATGTAACTGTAAATGTCCCTTATTCCAGCCGCCTCTAACATGATGTACAGACGCTGATGGGCTACCGCTCCTGACACGGAGAACCGTCGTGCCCGTGCTAATTTTGGCTCACCCCGGCTATTTTTTATTTATTTTTTCTCCGGTACCTTCCATATCTAGAAGGCATTCCCGTATCCACCACCTGAGGAGGCGCCCGGGATGAGTTTAGCAACGGTATGGGATTAGCAACCCATTATTATTATTATTATTATTATTATCATCGTGGATATGTAGAATTTTTTTTTGTTAGGGACAAAATAGTTTTGCTTTATCGCCATGGTATATATATAGGTACAGTGAGCTCAAACAGGTTGGAATAAATTCATTAAAAAATAAGTTAATTATTCTTCAGGTAAATGCACGCAACGTCAACTTTTATTTTCAGTAGCACATTCTATAATATTTTTTTTCACATTTACAGGGTAGTCACATGATATATTTTTTTGGACCACTCTTTATAGGTGGAAATCAGCTCACTGTATATTATTCAGAAATGTGTTGTTATATGGATGGATTCAGTAGCAAATGGGCGTACTGGATGGAATTACAAAAACAATGTGGTTTAGAGGTGTACAGCAGGTTGTGTAGAGTCCACCCAACTTGAGAATGGTACACGCACGTGCTTCGCCGCAAGTTGTGCATTGGTATATGTTATCTCGGTTGTCATAACAACGGCGAGTAGTTGGGTCATTCAGTGGCCTACCTAAATCAGATTTATTCCAAAAGCAAATGAAAATTATCAAAATAATAGCTTGCCCGCTGGCTCCGCGCAGCTTTAAATACGTCAGTGTACCATTCTTAAATTGGGTAAACTCTAGTGCTTCCTTAGAAAAAATAAAATAAAATTCAACTTGTCTTTTCTTGTAGTAGGTACCTAGGTGTCTATAGATATGTCGATTTCTTGATGATGGAATAGTCTAGTTTCGCCATAGTGATAATATATTATCGAAAACTGTACTAGAATAAATATACTATAATAGTTTGAAATGAATTTCTACACTGATGGCAAAGTTGCTCTTTTGATTCTAGAGAATTTCCTGCACTGATATTTTATTGAGAAAGTAATTTCATTCGGGCAAATTACTTACTTTATCAATAAACCTAGGCCGCGAAAGCCTCAAAAGCTCATATTTTATGTCTCAAAACAAACAAGAACTAACGAGAAACAAAGTTATGAAATGGGGCACGGAACGTTTAACGTCCAGTTTATATTAGAGTTTTTTTTATTTTATTTTACATACATAGCTCAGTTCATAATATGTCACTCAAAAACAGATCACATTTATATAAACATCACATCAATGCAAATATGTTGAAATTAAAACACCAATGGTTTTCCTGTGGCGTTTAATCAAGCTCAATAAGATATTCAGCAAACGGTACTACTGAAGGCAATCATCAATAAAGAATTTTTCGATTGCAATGAGTTTATAAATTACGTCCGTTGAAAGACTCGTTTGCGGACGGAGTTAAACATTGAACTATCCTGATTAAACACAACTTTCTGGTAGTCTATTGGCCATGAGACGTTCTTTGATGGCCAGCCCGTTTATTTCGAAATCTGATGTCCTTGTCAGTACAGTGGATGAATTTCCGTTTCCCACACATAGATCCCTTGGTCTGGAATCTCTTGGAAAAGTGCCCACCATTGGTACTGGATTGGTGCTCTGTTGGTACTAAGATTGGAAAATAAATATAATTTATTTCAATTTTACAGAATATATTACCTGGTTAACAGCTAGAGGAGCTACAGAAGAAGGATGCCTTAAAAAAAGATCACTGAGAGGCTCTTCTGACACATTAAGAGACATCAGATGGTTGTCCTCGTTTTCTGCAGCTCCTGAAATGCAAATAAACGTGTGTTTTTTCAAAACTGTCGCTAATTCCTGATTCTTACTGATTATTGAGCATTAACTTAGTCTTACAGCTATTTTGCATGGGTATTACTTAAGGCAATTTAAGTCGAACCTTAGTCAAAGTCAACCTTAAATCAAAATATCGGTTTTTACCATCATTCTAGGGTGAAGTTAGGTCTTACACAAAATATTTATTTATTTATTGTTTAATACACAACAGAGCAAACTCCAAATGGTATACTTATATCCATGAAAAACTTTTTCAAAAAAAATAAAATAAAACAAAACTGTGCTATACATATGATCACAACAATTAATACAAGGCAAATACAAATAAAAGTAAATAAACACCATACAATAGGTACATACATATGGCACCCTTTCCTTAATTACTTCCCTATTTTCCCCTTAAATCATATATCGGCGCTGCAACTCATTTTCACAGAGAGTCAAGATCCATACTGCCGTATTTGGAGTCACTGAAATTCCTCCGATCTATGGTCGTTAAAGGTTTGCTAATATTGATTTCAGTTGATTTTTGAATGTAATTGGGGTGCAATTGAATTCAAAATTCGCAGGAATATGTGTGTTGAAGACAGTGGCGTAGCCAGGATTTTGACTTGGGGGGGGGGGCAAATTTGCAGGAAGCGTCTCTTGCGGCCCTACCGCGACCCCTGCCGCAGGCGCGAAATTTTTGGGTGTCACGTCTCTTTTTCAGGTTTCTTTACGCTATTTTTGGGACTGTTTATCTTAATTTTGAAGAAATATTCATAAAATTTAAGGGTCTTGGGGGGGGGGGGGGGGCAAATGCCCCCTTGCCCCGCCCCCCCTGGCTACGCCAGTGGTTGAAGAGATGCATGATGCGATTCATGACACTATTTTTACCAACATCAGTCCGGCTTCTATTGGTTGAAAACATACCATTTAAACGCGTATAGTCCGGGACACATCTATCATGCATTCTTCCGATCCTACTTTGATCATACAATCAGGGTCCTTATTCTTGGAACAGGGAACAGCATTCCTAGGAGAACGCGTATTCCGCTGCTCCCCTGTTCCAAGAATAAGGACCTTGATTGTATGATCGGAGTAGGATCGGAAGAATGCATGATAGATGTGTCCCTGGCTTATCGCGTGGAGGTACACGAATGTTTATTGGTTAGTATTTTGAACCCGAACATGATTGTCAGAAATGCCCTACGCATCTCCAAGCTATCGATATTTAGTAGTTGCAAACGATCTTGGTGTGAAAACTGACTTTTGTCAATTCCAAGTTTGTACAACAGGAAGTTGACAAATTTCCCTTGAACACGTTCAATGCGCTTAATATGGGTTTGGTAACATGGCGACCAAACTATGCAGCAATACTCGAGGTGACTTCGCACCAATGAAAAATACAGAGACTTCAGTACCTCGATGTTAGAAAACTCCCAACACCTACGCATTATAAAGCCTGCCATTTTGAAGGCTTTTGCCAAGATAAAATTTATATGATTGTTAAATCTTAACTTAGTGTCAAAGACTATTCCTAAATCGTTAATTAGATTTACTCTTGGCAGAATGGAACGTGCAATAAAGTAGGAGTGCAGGATGGGCGCTTTTTTCCGTGAAAACGATATTATCTTGCATTTGGAAGTATTTAGTTCAGTTCCATTTAACGTACACCATTCTGATATCTTATCGATCTCCAACTGTAGAAGTGAGCAGTCATGGCTGCAAGTGATGTTTCTGAAAATTTTGAGATCGTCAGCATAGAAGAGAAATTTGCAATTGGTGAATGCGCTGGCAAGGTCATTAATGAAAACAAGAAACAAAATAGGGCCCAAATGTGACCCCTGGGGTACACCAGATGTGACTGCAATTTCTCTAGATACGGCTCCCCTAATCCTAACGAGCTGTGTTCGGTTTTGGAGGTAACTTGCAACCCAAGATAAAAGAGGGTCTGTGACGCCGAATGACTCTAGTTTATTGAGGAGCATAACATGATCTACTCTGTCGAAGGCCTCCTTAAAATCAAAATAGATCGAATCAACCTGACCCCCAGAGTCGATAGAGGTAGACAAATAATGGAAATAAACACCTAAGTTCGTCTGGCATGAACGCCCTGGCAGGAAGCCATGCTGGTGTTCTGAAAGACTGTTGTAAAGATTTGACAGAAGCTCGTCAACGACAATATATTCCAGGACCTTGGACATACAATCAAGGCCAGATATGGGGCGATAGTTGGATATGTCTCCCCTGACACCCCCCTCAAATATTGCAGTTACATAAGCTCTGAATTTCCTAGGCTTAGATCTTGCTTGAAGTTATTCGTGTTTCTGCGTGTTTCAAATTCTCGCTTTTGATTTATACGTTTTGGATTGTTTGTGTTTGCTATTATTTTATTGAAAACATTTTCTGTGTAAAAGGATGGATAATCGTGTTTTTGATTCAATAATGATGACGATTTCAATTTAAATTGGCATACCTGTAACCCCAAAGAATTTACAGTAGAGCTGGATAATTTAACTTTGACCTTCAAAAATTTTTCTGATGATTCCGAGTTACGAGACCTACGGCTCTTGAATTATTATTGACTTCGATTGAGGCTGAGATTAAATATCCATATCTATAATTTTTTAATAATGTATGGACGTTGACGTCAATGATATTTTTATAATTATGTATCGGATTTACCAATAATATATTTTTCCCAGCATTGAAAAAATTAAGGCCCCTCTTTTTCTTATTGCCTTCTTCCATTTTAGCGACACCAATTTTCAAAGCACTAGTCTTAGAGAGGTAATATTTTTTTTATTTTCTAGGTACCTTGATAAAGCAAACCTAATTGGAGTCGTGAATGAGTTGAGTTATTCTTTGGCTGGTGTTCCACCAGTAACATATATCCGTATATTATTGCTTACTTGGTGTTTGGTCATAGGTTTTGCACCAATGGACAAATAATTTATTTTTTCAATAATATAAGAGAAATTGATCTAGCCGATACTTGATGTTGGCGTAGGAATGTGGCGACCCCATTCGAGTTCAATACGTGATCGTGCAATCAGCCAGCCCTGAGCTCCAGAGACCCAATCGTCTTAGTTTCTATGCCATTGGGTCGGAACTCGAGCTTAGGGTCCGTGGGTCTGCTGACTGTGCATCAGTAAACCCACGTTAATAAGAGTCACGCACAGGCTCTATTCTAGGATACGTAAGACCATCAAGTCCAAAGCACACCAAAGTCCTTCGGATATCGGCAAGTTGCGATGAGAGCAGGATAGGGTATTCTGGGAGCTCTTAGAGGCCTATTCTGTAACTTGTCGTTACATAACGATATCGTTCTCGTAATGACTAAGTTGATAACGACAATTTTAGAAAAGCTATTCAGTAACAAGGTCGTTAGCTTTCGTTGTCGTTATCGACCTAACAACTATAACTTCATTCCACCCTACTTGAATAGGGTGCATTTATGGCAAGGATCTATTGTTCTTCTTTGTATGTGAATGTATCTTAAAGATTTTTTCTGTTCTTAATATTGAAAAAAGGCGATATTTATTTATTTATTTATTTATTTATCTTCAAATTTACATCAAAAATAAGCTGACAATTGATGCTATAAAAATCCTTTCTGTTCATGAAGACGACAGCAGGGTGGCCAAGTTGGAAATGCATATAGATGTAACAATTTTGATGTGACTACCATCGACACAACCAGCTTATTCCTGGAATGCGAAATTTTGTAGAAAACCCATTTGGTACAACGGTTGTTTCTTGAGGATTCTGAGGGAATCCAATATACACGTTTGCGAAATTGTCTACAAGTGCATCTACCACCTCATGAATATAGCAGGTAACATATTGCTTTGTGATGATGCTGCAAATCGACTAGAACCAAGTGGTTTCTGGTAACGGTGGTAACTTCCTTTTGCCAAAAAAAGCAAACAGGTGAATAACCTTACAATTGGAAGTCCTTGAACCATTTTCCAGAAAATGCAACAGTGGTGTAAAAATACTTTGAGCAGTTTCGTCGTCCGGTCTAAACATTTGACGAAAACCTTTCTCTGGCAATTTCAGGGTATTGCGTACATCACTATGGATCAACCTCCTTGTCCCAAAAAAATGACCAGCCAGTTTCTATTTGATAAAAGTATTCTCTTGCCGTTTACGGACTTCATTAAGAGCAGCTTCTTCTAATTCAGGATCCATTATCAATCAAAATCGCCAGTTAAATATACTAAAAACACTACCAGTATGCAACTATAACGATCGTTATACTTGTAACGAGGGCCACTGGGCTGTCGTAATCTAACGACGCTTTTGCGTCCATTTTATCGTTACAATAACGACGACCGAAAGTTACTGAATTGAAAAAGTCATTAGCTAGCGACAATCGTTGAATAACGACGTCGTTACGAGTTACAGAATGAGCCTCTTAGTCGCAAACCGGCACGTCGTTTTGCAGAAGGATTATCTGTAGATCAACTCGTGTACTGCATATGTGACTGAGCAGCCCCATTCGAAATCCGCTCTCTTCACCCTGAAAAGGAAGAGGCTATAAAAGGTGCCCTAAACATAGCCAGCCAACAACTGCCCAACTGGATAACCGCGTCGAGATGGTGCACCTCATGCGGTCGAAAAAAACAAGCTCGATCTTGCCACGTGGAATATTCGTACACTTATGGTAACAGCACAAATACAATAATGGCAATGGTGGCACAGGATTGAAGGAGATTTAACATCGATATTGCAGCTCTAACTGAAACCAGAAGAGCAGGCGAAGGTCAAGTCAAGGGGCACGTAGAATGCTATACCTTCTTCTGGAAAGGGAAGGAAGGGAATGAACCTCGCATTCTCGGAGTGGGTTTTGCCATAAAAAATTAATTTATAGACCATCTTGCTGAGCTTCCATCCGGAATATGCGAAAGACTGATGACACTGCGCCTTAAACTCAGCAACAGCCAACAAGCTACGCTAATCAACGACTTCGGTCCGACCCTCACAACCGACAAAAACCAAAAAGAGGAATTTTATGCCCAGCCTTGCGAAACCATATCATCTGTCCCTAGATCTGATAAACTTTTTCTTTTAATTGGTTTAATTTTATCGCCCGGGTGGGTACAGAGTCAGATCTATGGAAAGACGTGATAGACAAGGAAGGCGTTGGAAAAATGAACCTGAGCAGATTTCGGCTACTAAATGTGGCATCAGATATTTAGCCTGTTTCGTTCTAAATGGTATACCCTGTATAATAGACCTATTTAGTTTGTGTCAAACAAAGATATAAATAGCAATTTGAGGTTGCTAGAAAGAGTAACCATTATTTTTCATGCGCAACGGGGATCGATTCAAAACCTGCGCAAATGTTGGTGGATCATACCAATGACGTCAAATGAAAAGAGATGAAAATACTCCGATAGTCACCTAACGAACTGCTCTTCTTCCGAAAAGAACGTAATCGTTTGTTGTATTTTTGGATTATTATTTTTTTTGTGGTTGTGTCATTTGTCCTTCTGACTTCATGTTTACATATTTATATTTATTTGGAGAGAGATTTATTTGTATTGTTATTGTGGTGTGAGAGTGTAAAAACTGTGAATTTTAGTGAGCTTTGCTTTCATGATGAGTGATACTGATAGAAGCGTGTGGTCGAGAGACCTTTTGTCTTTCAAAAACTTCCATTTTGGGATCGCTGAAGCCTTCTTCGAAAAGCAGTCATGGACGAATAGGCAACGTGATCGTGGCTATCGATTTTTTGCTGAAGGGTATATCCAGGAAGTTTTCACAAATAAAAGTGAGTGCATCATCAAAGCAAAGTGCTCCAGAAGCCAAAAAAAAAAAAAATGAAATCCCTCATAGACTTCATTTGACGTTTTCACCATCAATGGATGTTATGATTGAAGGTCACTGTACATGTGAAGCTGGGTAAGAAAACTATATTCTGGATATATTAGTAGTGTTGTTGGAATAATGGTATTTTCTAGGAACTCGCAATCCTGCAATCACCTCGTTGGACTGGCATACTACTTTCAACATTTGATTTTGAATGGGCTTAAGCAAGTTCTTGAAACTGCATCATGCACCTCAATACCGATGGAGTGGAATAAACCAAGAGGAACAAAAATTCTGCCAGAACAAATTCCTAATAGTGTATTCATTGATTCAACCAACATCGAAAGGAAAAAAGCACCTGTAGTTTGTCGGATAAAAAGCCCCATAAGAAACAGCAAGTTGGAGAAAATCACACAATTAAGTGTTGCTCAATTAAAAACTGCATTAAATAGTATCAATCCATTGATACCATTCGCAAGCACACTTTGTACCCAAAGTATGACTGCTCAAAATAGAATATTCATACAGGATGGTATGTACCAGCTTTTGTTAACATTATTATTTCCTTATACTGATTTTTTCAACCAATAGGTATATCTGTGCCAGCGTCATCACTATTGGGTTATATGGCACGTGTAAAAAGAAATGCTGTTTCTGTGATAGGACTTGCAGAGGAACACGTGGAAGAAGTGGAAGGACTACCTTTAGCCTTGCCATTGGACATAGTGGTGCCGCGAGACGAGACTAGACGAGACTTAGGGTTGGTCTCGTCTCGTCTCGACATCTCGAGACGAGACCGTGATTTAGTCTCGGTCTCGAGTACCAAAGTCTCATCTCGTCTCGAGTGGTCTCGTCTGGTCTCGAGTTATACAGGGTGTCCAAAAAATAGCGTAAAAAATCTTCTCTACGTGGTGGAGGACCCTACAAGGTACCCCAGAAAAAGACTTTAAAAAATCTAGTGGCATTCTTAAGAAAGTTATTTGCATTTTAATATTTATTAAAATTGGCAACACTGAAAATATCCCGTTGACAATATGTCAGAGAATTGTATTAAATACCCATGTAACTACCTGAAGAATTCGAAGGTGAATTTTTACATCTACCTCTTCATATCACCAAGAATAATGCTGAAGAAGGATTTTTTTAATTTAATTATTTTTCTAGGGTTTCTCAAAGGGTCCTCTACTACGTAGAGAGTGTTTACGCTATTTTTCGGACACCCTGTATTTATGGTTTTTGTTTTTATATTATAACGGAAGTCCAAATTGCCACAGTGAAAAAGCAATTAGTAAAAAATCACAGTAAAGAGTAACCCTGATATTTAATTTACTGATTTCATATTCAAATAGCCCAGAATAGTCCAATAATAAAGCTATGAAAGAAAAATTTTAAGTGTAAACTCGAGACTCGAGTCTAAACGAGACTCTCGCCGAGTCTGGTCTCGTCTCGTCGAGACTTCACGAGACGAGACCAAAAGCCAGTCTCGTCTCGAAAAGTCGAGACGAGACGAGACGAGACAAGACCAGTCTCGAGTCTCGCGGCATCACTAATTGGACACAAAAGAAATGGTGGATATTTTGATAAGTGTGGCGCCAGTTCACCATGCCTCATTAGATACACTTACCATGGAGCAAGCTGCCACAATAGAAAAAGATACGAGGCAACAGAACCGGAGTGATCTTTGGAAAACTCTCAGAAAATTTCGTTTTACAGCTTCAAAATTTGGTTATGTATGTAAAAGAAAATTATTCAATAGTGAATTTATTAAACAATTTGTGTGCCCTCCTGATATAAGTCATATCAAAGCTGTGGCTCATGGAGTGAAAAGTGAACAATTAGCCATAAATGCATTTTTGAAAGTATATAATCAGTTCACTCACTACAAATGTGCTTTGATAGTGCACCCATATGCTATCCATTTAGGTGCAAGCCCTGATGGCATCTTATATGACGCTATCTTTTCCAGCTTTGGTGTTTTGGAAGTGAAATGTCCTTGTAGTGGTAGGGCAAATAGTTTGGAGGAGTACACCCGATTGAAAACCTTCCGTATGAGTTACGAACAAAATAAGGAATTGAGATTAAAAACCAACCATAATTATTTTTATCAAATTCAGGGGCAAATGCTGATAACTGGATTATCATGGGCATATTTTGTTGTGTTTATAGCAAAAACACAACAAATTGTATGTGATAAAATCCTATTCGACCAAATTTTTTGTTTAGAAATGTACCAAAAATTGACTCAAAGGTATGATGAACATCTGAAAGATGTGGTTGTTCTGGATGTCACCGAGGATGTCACATAATTAAAAGGCAATTTTATAGTTTTTTATATCTACAGTTTACTTATTATACAATGGTTTTACATAGCAACAAGTGCAGCATCTGCTTTGTCCATTGGTGTCTGATTCTGATTTATTCTTTCACACGCCAATGGTCACCTGACCTCACACCTGTTTTTTCTGGATTTTTCCTCCCCTCGTTCTTCATACGGAAAGTGTCAAATGAAAAAAAAAAAAGCTAAATAACATTAGGTATCTGAATGCCTTTCTTGGAACAAAAATAACATCGAGCCCTTCTTTCTGAATATTAGTTTATCCAGAAACCCACAAAATCGAGTGTAAATCACTGATCTCGTATAAATACCGTAATTATGCTAAACAAAAATGAGTATGTAAAGAGTTTCCGTGAGCAAAGATCAACTTTGTGCACGCAAATGGGTGTGCAAAGTAATAACTTTGCGCACACGAGTAGAAAAAATATTATTTTGTTATTAATTTGATATTTTTAAGAAATAAAAGGAAAAAAAGTTTGTTGCTCTGGGGGGGGGCAATTGCCCCCTTTGCCCCCCCCTGGATACGCCACTGTAGTCATAGAAGTTAAAATAATATTTTCTTATAAATCCGTTTATACACAAATCATAATCATAAGCATAAGCATGAGCATAACTCAAAGTTGGCAACTTTTAACTTTTATGATTATGACTAAGACGAGATTCAAATTGAGCAAGCGCCATTATCAGCTGTTACAGAGAAAAACAATTCAAATCTGCTATTTTTAGTAGTGTGTATTTAAATTGATCTTGGGTTATTCTAGAGTATTCAAAAAATTGATCTCCATCGAGCTTCCACATGTCTTTGAATAATGTGGCAAAATGCCCTTCCTTCTGCCTTTCTTTATTGATGGGCCTCACTTTCCACCGTCTTTGTCTATGGTTCGCGTTTGTTGAAGTTGTTTATTAAATGACACAGCCATAAGTGAAGCAAAGCTCAAAAATAAATAGGACAGACCTATCACTTGTATGGTTTTCTTTCGCAGAATTTTAATTTTCACACTTTTCGAAACTTTGAAAAAGTAAATACACGAGTTTGATTCGCAAAAAGGAAACAAACTCTCCCTACAAAAAGTTGGGTTGAGTGTTATATTTATGTAAAGTTATGATGTTGTATAAACGCGTTTAAAATTGTGCTTATGATTAAGACTGCGATTATGACTATGATTATGATTATGACTATGCGAATGTTGTATAAACCCGCCATTACAATCTAAAACTTTGTGTCCCTCAGTCATTTGAGTTTTTTTTTCTAATATTGTTATTGTTTTGTATTTTTCTATTATATCAAATATGTAATTAATTTTATGTACGACCCCCACTATAAGAGCTTATTAGTATTACGTAACCCATTTTAGCCTGTTTGAGTTACGTAATAAGTTATATTATCATACTAGTGCTTGAAGCGTTGCTTGAAATACTTGTTGAAGAAATATTTTCTATCAGCCTGGCTAGATAATGTAGACTATCACACGTATGGTAACTCTCATTACATCCAGGGCCGTCTCTAGCCATCTCGGGGCCCTAGGCACTTTCAAATTTGGGGGCCCCTATCCCCATGTTTTTTTTTTTGTGAAAATGTCAAAAAAGGCAACAATAATTATTCGGAACAGAATTTATTTACATAGGGTGTCCACTAGTGCGATATCGGACGAATCATGGATTAAATTTAAAGTTGGTGTTAAATGATAGTTTATGAAAATCTAAGACAGGAATGTAAAATCGGTTTTCGTCTAAAATTTACCGTTTAGATTTTACAGCCTGTCAAAGTTGCAAAATGTCAGTTTTTAACTGTCAATATTTCCAAAACAGTTGAACCTAGGTATAGGGTATATCACATGAAATCTGGTCAGAATTTTACGTAGAATCCAAATATGCAATCACATACAGGATGTTCCATTTAAAATAAGAAAATTCTGTCGCATATCCCAAAAACGGAGCACCCTGTATATTTCAAAATATTTTCAACTAATGCATACTAGAGTACCAAACAACTTTGTAATTTTTTTTTTCTTGCATCACCCTGTAAGGAAATATCGTCCGATATCGCACCACTAAGTGGACACCCTGTATATATCAAAAATAACAAAATGAAACGCATATTTTTAGGTACATATACAAACAAATAAGTAACCTTTGCCTAACTAAATAATAATATTCAATAGGTATATGTGCTACAAGAAACACAAGTCACAGGACATTAGGGAGTTATTGGACGTGCAATAAGGACAAGCAGTATTTAAATTAGCCTTATTTTGACATCTACGCATGCGCAGTTGGGTCCGAAAATAAGGATTCTCTTTATAAGGTTACTGCTTGTCTTTATTTGTGTATAGTTAGTGCGAGGCAGTAAACTTCCCTTATTTCAAATTTCTGACATTTTGGACGACTTTGACGTTTCGCTTTTCGATGATGACGTAATTTTATTAAGAAAATTTACTTTTTACCATAGTTTTCCATTTTACTGTGGGTAACATCAAAAAATGGGTACCAGCAGAAAATCACAAACAAAAATAAACACTTTTTAAGGCTAAAATTTATAAACATAGCTATCAGCTGTCAAAATTATGAATACAAAATAAGGTAATACTCTAGCACCTACTACAGTCTTCCAATAACTGTTTTTTTCTTGGAAAAATAGTGCTGATGCACTAATAAAATAACGTAGATCCCTAATACTGCAAGGCACTATTTAATAGTTCCAATAACTCTCTATTTACAATACAAAACAATTCTAAATATTTTATGGCGTTTTCCATTTGTTTTCTGAGTTTAGCACTCGCCACTCAATACAGCAATTAGGTTCCGCAAATAAATGATAGATTGTCGGACAGCACCTAGTTTATATTCAAATAATTATTATTTGAATATTATTTCATTTGATATTATTGATATTATCATTTATTAATATTATTTGAATACTTGAATACTATAAAAATTAACGACGGGGCCCCCTATGACAGGGAGGTTGATAGTTTATTAAGCAGAGTAAGGCAAGCGCGCCACTGAATTGACAAAAAAAAATTAAATTGAATAAAATTTTGGGATGTGAAAATTCAGAAACACACCTAGAAAATAATCAGCAAACGGTAATTGGTAATTCTGAAAAGGAAATAATTAAAGCACATAACTCAAATCTTGACATAGGTAAACCAATAAAACAATTAAGTAAATTTCAAATTAAAATAGTATATATTTTCACAGTCCGTCAAAAATCTAGCATTGAATTATTTCAAAATATAAAATCAATTATTGTTGAAGCTCAAAAAAATAAAATAATAGTATAGTAACAATGCACCTCAATATACTTGCGTATAAATTCATTAACAGTCGCTGGCCATACCATTATCATGAAAGGAAAATATAAACATTTAGGTTTCCAGAAAACTAAATGAAAAAAAAAAAAAAAATAATTGAAAATTGTATTGATAAAATATGGTCAGCGTCTGCAAAAAAAAATAAATTCAATAAAATCAATTTGTACCTGTAAGAAATCGAAAGTTGGGTTATATAGCAATTAAATGGTTTAGAGAAATCCTCCAATGTATAAAATATAGGACCCAGGGTAAAAATTGATCAATTTTCGACCGACGATATAGGGTTCTTACTTAATAATTTTAAATTTAGAGCATGTTGTCAAACCTTGACTTCTGTTCAGATTATTAATCGATTAATATTGATAAAATATAGGACATTACTTAAATATGGCGGTACTAAAAGTTAGGTAATAAAAAAATCTATAGTAAATACGGCAAAACAAAAATCGGAAATAACTATTTGAAGTTCACTAAGATGTCAAGAATAACATGAATGAAATTGAAACTTTAAAATTTAAAGGTACCTTATGTGGATGAAAATTTAATCAACTATGGTCATTAACCATAAAGTAAATTTTATAAAAGAAAGGTGATAAAGGTTATAAATGAAACTTTATAAAAGCCTCAATTCCAACAAAATTGTAGAGTACGGTAGTTGGTAGCCATCCATTTGACTTGACGAGAGAAGTTGCAGGTTGAAGTGTGCAGATTCTAGCCTGGAATCGAGGTAGATGGAGGCTAGAAGTTCAGTTTTCTTCATCAAATGTGGAGGTACAGGTATCGACACGTGAAGGACTCAAGAGCTCTATGCCAAGAGATGAGGCTAGTTGAAAATGGATCCCACGAGAAAAAGAGTTCTCCGGTAAAAACAGGTCTCTGATAAAACCCACGAGGGTTTCGAAATTCAAACTTGAATTAAACGTTAATCACAAGACTTTTCATTTAAATTTTCTCGGTAATCAATGGATTATTGCCTTACGCAACTTTACTTCGTTGAGATAATGCCTGAAGGCCGATGAGGTACTTTTTTTCACGAGAACGGTAATTAAACTTGAGGAACATGGCTGCCAAACCTATCAACCTGTTGACCCTCAGCTATGTGAAAAGTGCTACGTTCGAAAACTATTAACGAGGTTAAAGAGCAACAAAGAACTACGTCGAGCAGATCAAGGTAGTACAAAAGAAAGCGCCTACGCCGTCACCGATAAAATAATTAATTCAGCCGGCAATAGATGCCGCCATATGGATTGAATGATTATAGAAATTTTAAAATGTGAATAAATAATTATATAAAAAAAACAATCTAGTAAAAAAGTTTTTTCCGGGCTATAATGCCGTGGTCCATTAGTATTTCTACCTAACGTTTCGTCTACTGCTGCGGTAGACATCTTAAGAGGCGGTGTGGTAGAGGACGAAGTGTTCTCTTCCGTGTTCCTCCGATGACTGGATTCGACGTTGTTGGACCTGCGTTATTTATATCCAGAGTTGTGGGCAAGACTTGTATTACGCTATTCTCTCGTTCTCGGATAGGAAGGGTCTTTGTTTTTCGGAGAACTGGCAACCAGCTTTGTTGAGGTTCATGCCCTCTTCTTTTCTGTTGAAGTTGTTGTGGTGTTTCTGTATCTCTATGGCTTCTCTGTGGAGTCTGGTGTAAAAATGTTTGATTCTATCCAATGCTTGAGTCTGGTCGAAACAAATGACATGGTTTGCTTGTGTAAGCACGTGTTCAGCGATTGCTGATCTATCTATTTGTCCCTGCTGACAGTTTCTTTTGTGCTCTTTGACCCTGGTGTTGATAGAGCATTTGGTTGTTCCTACATAGACAGATTCACAAGAGCAGGGAATGTCAGACGCCAGCCGTTTCAAGAGATGCCCTAGAATCCTTGGCCGATCTTAGACTTTGCTGAATTGTTTTTGTGGGCATGTAGATAGGCTTAACGTTGTGTCTTTCTAGCGTTCGTCCTATGCGATCTGTGACATTTTTGATATAGGGAAGAAAGGCTCTCCCCCTGCCACCTGTGCTGGTTCCTTGTTATTTGTGCGCTGTTGCTTTGGTCTTATGGCTCTATTTATCTCCTGCTTGGAGTACCCATTTCCTTCAAGTGCTTATTTTAGTTGTTGCATCTCGTCCTGAAGGTATCTGGGTTCACAAATCCAGATTGCCCTGTCAGATAGAGTTTTAATGACTCCTCTCTTTTGTCTAGGATGGTGATTGGATTCCTGGTTGAGGTATCTGTCCATATGCGTTGGCTTCCTATATACTCTGTGACTCAGTTTACCTGAGGTTAATCTTTCTAAGAGGACGTCGAGGAATGCAATTTTGTTGTCCTTCTCAACTTCCATCGTAAACTGTATCCTGGGTTCTATTGAGTTTAGATGATCAAGGAAGTTTTCGAGCTCTGCCCCTCCATGGTTCCAAACAACAAATGTGTCATCTACATAGCAAAAGCAACAAGTAGGTTTCTTTGTGGCCGTTCGCAGTGCCATTTCTTCGAAGTGCTCCATGTAGAAGTTGGCGATAACCGGGCTGAGTGGACTCCCCATTGCGACTCCATCTGTCTGCTCGAAGAATTCATTTTGCCATTGGAAATATGTAGTCATCAGACAGTGGTGAAATAAGTTGTTGATTTACTCTGGAAAAACATCTTTCAGATACTCTAAGGCCTGATTCACTGGCACCTTAGTAAACAATGAGACATCAAAACTAACCAGAATGTCGTTTGGTAGTAGAGTGATGTCACTGATCTTTTTGATGAAATGAGTTGAGTCTTTAACATAAGAGCTGGATTGGCCAATCCGTGGCTGAAGTAGGGTGGTGAGGTATTTGGCTATGCTGTATGTGGGCGAATCAATTGGACTTACAATGAGCCTGAGTGGGTTGCCTGTTTTGTGAATCTTAAAAAGCCCATATATTCTAGGTAATAAGGCCTCAGATTTGATGAGTTTTATTATGTTTTCCGGGTCCAACGGTAGTGATCGGACGAGTTGATTGGTTTTTCGCAATATAGAAGCAGTGGGATTGCTCTTCAGCTTTCTGTAGGTGGAGGGGTCTAGGAGTTCGGAAATTTTTGATTCATAGTCAGTCACGTTCATGATTACCGTTGCGTTTCCTTTATCCGCAGGCAGGACCAGTATGTTTTTGTCTGTATTCAGGCTGCGGATAGCTTTCCTTTCCTCGTATGTCAGGTTGCACTTTGGAGGTTTCGCAAGTCGTAGAATCCTAGAGGTTTCATTGCGTATTTCCTCCGCAGTGGTTTGAGGTAATGTGCGTATGGTGGCTTTCACATTTGCTATGATGTCTTCGAATTGCAGGTCTTTCGGTGTTATTGCAAAATTGCCTCCTTTTCTTAGAACACTGGTTTCCGAATCAGTCAGAACGCGTTGGGTCAGGTTGACAACTGTGCGATCATTGTCTGTGGGTTTCGCAGTGTTCACTGGTTACAAGGACTCAAACTTGTTTACCAGTTTCTTGGTAGTTTTCGCTAGTGTGGCTTCCATCACGTCATACGTCATTCGGTCAATTTTGTCCCAGTCACTCCAGTGCATGCTATTAGATAACCTTTGGTTAATCGATAGAAGATCCTTGTCCATAGCTGCTAGGTCATTCCTGGTTTGGTGAATCCGTTCCCGATGCAAGGCTCGTTCCGCTGGGTACTTTTTCTTCGAATCTTCAGGAATTTCGGAACGACTTTCGAGTCTCTACATCTTTGGAGAAAAGCGAGGGAGCCTAGAGAATGGGCCTTTCTGCAATGTTACACTTTATCGTTTACATAAAAGGTATGTATGGTCAGGCTAACCAATCAAATTTTTTTTTCCGACTATTGGTTTCGTGCACGTGACGTCACTAAATTGACACTGGAGGTAAGACAACCTAACCTTATCCTATTTGTTTATATGAAGTTGATGGAGTGTCATGCTTTCTTCTTTTGATATTTTTTGTGTTTTTGTTTTAGTTATATTTTTGTTTGATTTGCTGTAATAGTTTATAAAGCTATTTATTTTCGTTCATACTGTATATTCGGCGGTATTTTCACATCCTACAACGGCACAATGCGAGGGTATTTTGAGCCTAGTCTACATATACTATCCTAGGTTATGTTACCTCCAAATACCTCCAATGTGGTCACGTGCCGCCCGAAACCCATTGGCGAATGCTAATTAATCGGACAATATAAAATCGCAAATTCAACGACTCTCGTAAATACAGTCAAAATCGGTATCAAAATCGGGATCAAAATTGAATCCTAAAACAGAATCTCACTGCATATAAGTATAATTAAAGACATGATGTTGTCCGCTTATTCGCCATTTTACACACTAGATATTTCTCTGCCCGCGACTTACTAGGTTATTTAACAGTTGTAGTCAACAAATAGTTTATTAAATAATGAAACTTGCAAACAAAATGGAAAAAATACGCAAACTGCACTATCCCCTAAGAATCCTAAGATAAAAACACCAATACAAAAAATAAACTTGTTTGGCCGCCACGCCATATTTAAAATTTCCTGACAGACGGTTTGCACGAAACCTAAACGGTCAAAGTAATCCTGGTTGCGCAATTGAATAAAAAAATGGCGAAGAGTGTCCAACTATACTTTATACAAATAGGTACCCGGAACTTATAGAAATAGATAAAGCATTCGCTGTATTGGGGCAGTGTTCCAAACAGAAAATGAAACAGGAAACGACCTCCTTACAGATGGTGATAAAAATCATGCGAAGAGAACAGAAAGCTGACGCCTGGGACACTTGCGGTGTTGCCAAGTGCTCTTAATACGTAGGATACGGTTTATATTTTCCCCCCCGATTCTCAACCTCTAGTCGCAACCTATCGACACCGACTTCCCATTGCTTTTCTACAGGAAGTCGGGACGTTACGTATCGACTTGACGATTGAGAATCGGTACCCTGGTGCAAACTAATTTACTGCTAACGTTCACGGTGAGGTAAGCTTCACATTAACTAAGTTTAACTTTTAAGTAATACCCATGCAAATAGCTGTGAATCACCTACCATATTTTGTCGGGATAATGTCCGGATCCTTTTCGTCGGATTCCTTAGGCGATACACTTCGTAGCAGTGGCTTCGTAGAAGATGTAGTGTTACATTGTCCTGTAACGCTGGGTACTTTTTCTTCTAAATCAACTTGCAGATTACTTTGCGACCGTTTAACTCGTATTATTATGATCGCTACGATCGCTAATACAGTCACTGCAGTACCTACGAGTATGCCCAGCATTGGCGAAAATCCTAAATCACCATCAAGAGCTAGGAAAAAAGATCAGTAAAATAGTTAATGTTGTTAAGTAAGATTTTTGGGTTGAGAGCTCATTATTTTTTTTTCACCCTTTCGAGCCCACGCTCTGCACTGAAGCTCATTCTGGCTTATTGTACATCATTTGCATTTTTTTTTTTTTTTTTTACGGATATGCGCACTCGCAAGGAAATGTCCTATCACGCTCGAGAAGCGGCATGCATGGACTCTACTCCTTCCCATTCATACTAGAGTCTAAATGGTCGGACTTATCATGTATCCCCCACCCTAAGATGGTCCGATTCGCAATCCATGGTCGGCCATTCAGACTCCACCGACATCATGCAAGCCTGAGAAAGTCCTTCCACATCCTCCCGCCAAGCCAAAGAGCTGGTTAAAGCTCATTACTTAGTAGGTACATACATGAAATTTTGGACATTGGACGTGCGGTAAGACATATGTATTATTATAGCACCCATGTGGTTTCTAATGCAATATGAAAATATTTAACGCTTGCAGAGCTAAGACGATTACACCACGAAAAATAATCAGTTTACTGATTACTTTTCGCGAAAAGTGTCCAAATTTCATAGGTAAGTACTCCTGACAGCAAGGATTTTCTTGATCGCCTTGCGTTTACCTTTGAAACCGTAAATTAACCGTCATAGATGAATGATTAGAATTGTGATTAGCTTCCTACTTGTTTAGGAAAACCAGAAGTATAATTTTGATGATAATGACCTGCAATATTGCCAAGAAGCTACATCGCTGCAAAGAAGCTGGGCGTCGCTGTTCAAGTCCCGAGCGCGAATATTCAGTAATTCCATTATGTGATTTAAATAGACAAGCTTTCACGTGATTTTTCAGTCAGTTTAAATACGAGAAATGTTGTATGGAGTTAAGTATAGGCGATGAGTGAATTTTGTAGTCAAATAATTTGAAAATAAATATTGTTGGCCCTGACAATATAGCTGTAATTGAAAGTTAGGTTTTACTTCGACTGAGCAACAAAATGCAGCTCAGTAACTGATTAATAAAAAATAAAAATATATATAATGAAACAAAGGAAACTCACTAACTTTCTATGTGTATTTCCAGACCGCAGGTTTCTGTTGTGAGAACCTAAGACACAGTAAAGCAGAAAAAAATACTATCTACTTATATTCTTGGCTATTCAAAACTATTCAAAGAAACTAGAGGATATATTTGCTTCTATTATGACATACGTAATGTTATTAGCAGTAAGTGAATTACATCGTCTTGGAGGGTTTATAATGCAAGTGAAAATCATGAGTTCCACTGAAGCAGATGATGGTAGGCGAGGCGATTATTCCTTTGAGTAATAACGATTACTAAAAGCAGTTGTGAATAATTCCGTTTTGATCATGATAACAAATTATTCGAAAATTGTTATCGCTTGATATAACTACTAATTTACATTTGAGAAAAGTAATCAGCCATAATTGCTAATTGCAACAATTGTAATCAACTATATAGGTAGTAATCGTTTACTTCCCAGCTCTGCATACTTGCTATCATAAAATAGTGCTTAGCGCTTTTGTAATCGCTATACCTATGACTATGAACTAAGCTTATAATTAAACAGGATTAAAAATTATGCCACAAATAGGATTTATTAGGATTATAGTTGAGTACCAGCTCTTTTTTCCTTCAACGTGATTTCTTCCAGAATCACGGCGACGCTTCTGCCTTTAGAATTCACAGCAAACACCATGATTTTGAAAGTAACATCTGTTTCTAAATGTTCCAAGAAGAAATAGGGTTCGGAATATGATGTGACGTTATATTGAGGTACTAATGAGTTGACAGTATGCAGTTCCAGTAAAAAATGTTGAGGCAGGCCTCCATCAAAGCCCGGCTGGCAATAGACTTCTACTGAATTGCTGGTTTGGTTGGTTAATGTACAGTTTTTTACTGGGAACGGTTTACCTATAATTTTTAGTAGGTATAATAAAATGATGATTTTGAACAAAAAATCGGTCCTATACCTGCTGCAACGACTTGAAATAGGCATGGATTAACCTGATGGCCAAGTATATTGGAAGCCCAGCAGGACAGTGAGCCGTAATCCAGTTCAGTAACAGGAGTATACTTCAGGATGCTTGAGCTGCCGTTACTAGTTTTCGAAAAACGTTCCGGTTCGAGCTCTAAAGTTTCCCCTGAATTGTTGAATTTCCACTTATAACTCTGTTGAAAATATTCGTATTATTTTGAAAAATTGACACCAAGTGCATCTTTGCTGCTGATTTTTGAATAAAATAAATTGAAAACAAGAAGTCTACTCTACTGGTAATACTTTTATTAAAAAAAAAAATTATACTAGACACTTAAGGTAGGTACCTTCGCTGGTGGATCCGATTCAATTTCGCAGACGACGTCAATGTTTTCACCTCGTGAAGCCCCTACAATGACGATTTTGTCATTTTTGCATGTTGGAGCATCTAAAACAGTTAGAATAACTATGAGCTAGCTTAGTTTAAATAGACCCCATCTTACAGATTAAGCAATAGGGTAATAAAATTGCACTCGTTTATCACAAGTCAAGTATCGACTTTTGAAAATGCGTCTTGAGCTTGAAATGTTTTCTTTACTTGATAATTTAAAATAAAATTTCAAACTCCTTTGGAATTTGAGATATGGCAGTTCAAGCTTTGAATATTTTCGGCTTTTCTTCGCTTCACTATTCCTCCTTTTTGCCCTTTTTTCACTCAATTTTTTATAACTTATGGAGAAAAGTAAGCTATAAAATGGGGTTTGAGTGGATTTGCTTCACCGATTTATTTGTGAGACATGATACAATCGTATGCCTCGTCGATCATTTGTCAATTCAATAATTGGTCCATTCGATCATTTGGCCCTTCCATCATTTGTCCATTCGATTATTTGTCTTTCGATTATTGGTCTTTAGATATTAGATATCATCCTAAGAACGAGATGGGTGTCCGATACAAATGGTTATGTGGCGTTTTACACAAGAAATCGAAATATAAATACCATTGGTGTAGAAAGATATCTAGGAGTAATATGTTTAAAACTTGAAAAATATAAGATACCTACATAAGGCCAACTTCTACAGGAAGCCGTAGCGGCACTAGGACTAATCGTCCAATTCAGGGGAAACAACCCGACACTCGTTAGAGGTTACCAGAGATCGTGGATAGACCGGACCTTTGCATCCTCAACTTTCTCAGGAAAAGTGAGAGATTCTAGATAATGAACCTTTCTCCTCACAGGATGATGTGATATCAATGACAGGAAAAAACCAATGACAGTGCTTATCCGTATCAGCAGCTTGAGGCCTGGGCTAAAACAAATAGTGAACGGCGGATTACGCCAGATGGCTCACATCTCCCACACCCCCGAAGAGTTGATGGTGGTAACGGAGAGGATTTACAAGTCAGCAGAATCAGTCTTCTAAACTACAGGCATGAAACACATAGCCCTATACTGATGGAATAAAAGCATGCGCCAAATAAGGCCAACGACACATCACGGAGAGAGCCTACGCTCTACGCTGTATATAAGATAAAGAGAAAAGAATTGGAAAAGAACATACAAACGGAAAAAAAGAAACAATGAGAACAGGTATGCGACGAGCTCAACAAAAAATCTGGGAATACGGGTACAAACTTGTTGAGAAAAGTCTAAAATCTGAAAAACTATTCAAGCTGACAGACGAACGGGAAAACGCTGTGACTGAAGCCCTGCTTCCAGCGAGTTATGAGGCCCTGCCTACCCGCATATATGCGAGAGTACCCCCTAGGATTAACACGGCGGAACTACAAGAAGCCTGCAGTAAACTGAGAACACACGATGGCGTAGCAGCGAAAGAGAGATGGTGTGGGACCATCACCATAGATGTAAAACATGCATTCAACTTGGCATCGTGGGTAGCAATAGTGAAGGAACTATGCAACCGAGGAATATCGGAATACCTCGGAAATATAATACTGGATTAATTTAACGAGACAAAAATGAGCGGTGGGAAAAAGATCTAATGGCCGTTTGCACCGACTATTTTGAGGGAGGCTTAACGATAAGGATACCTTAAAATGACATTTTCACATGTACATAAGGAACACTTATCGTTAGGCTTCCCTTAAAATGGTCGGTGCAAATGGCCATTAGAGGCTTCTCATCGGGCATTCCAATCGGCCCAACATTGTGGAACTCATTCGACGATCCGGTGGTAACATTGAAGTGAACAAGAAGTTTCACTGATAACCTAGACCTAGTGGTAAGTCCTAACAATACGAAAGGCCTTATATTAAATACCAATGACGTACAAGGAAAAAAAAGGCCTGGATGGACGACAACCACCTGGAAGTGGCGCCGAAAAAAACTGAGGCAATGATATAATATTGAACGGCCGCAGATACAGACGCAACATAACAGGAGGTGTCCATAATCGAGAACTGCTAATTTGTCCAGCATGTGAAAGAGGTCACCGAAAAAGCCTCGAAGAAATTAGCATCAGATTGAGTCCTCCATACTATATGGATCCTCAAATTGTGGCGGGATTACTACCCTATGACAGTACAAGAAAATGCTATTGAGCTTAAAAAGAAGAGCTCTCCTACAAGTGTGGATGGGTCATAAGATTATTTCCACGGAGACTGTTCAAGTGATCACAGGTATTCCACCCAGAACACTAATTATCGACGAGACGGGGCCCAACTGGAAAACATGGAAAATCGATCCACAGCGGAAACACGAGGATAAGCCATACGGAAGACACTGAGCAAATGGCAGAAAACCTGGGACCAAACGACTGATCAGGCGCAGTGGACAAAAATATTGATTCCGAGCATCGAGGGGTGTGTGGTTACAAAAACAATCAAGCCTATGATGTATCGTTAAGTTTTCACTGCATAGTTCATTTTGATAGATAAGTCATTTCTGTCCGTGAAACATAAACTGCAAATATATTTGTGTTTCCTATTGCATTATCAAAATATTAAATAATGTAAAAGAAATATACAAATTATGTTAAGGAACTATTAGATACTAATTTATCGCCTTTATTTGTAGGTGTACTATAGCTACTTAGTAGAGTGGGAATTTAGGTAGCTAACTCATTGAAAATTTCCGAATCACTATTTCATGATGAATTCTAGGCTAAAAACGTCATTCCACGCCGTTGCCGTTCATAATAAAACATTACTTTGCTTGCTCAGTATTCAACCTGAAAAGTTTCGTATGACATTATTTTAGCATTTTCAACACGTGAACTAAAGTGCGACAAGTGAGTGAACCGGCGTGGAAGGAATGCGGGCAAAACCCTCCTGATTGGCCCCAGATTAAATATACATATACGCGGGTCGTCGCGTCAGGGTAAACGCAATTTTCGCAATGCACCACGTCGGGGACCCGTCGCGTCGTATAGTATAGGTTTTCGTTTTCCCCTCTGCTACTTCATACGTTACCAAGGTTCACTCACTTGTCGCACTTTACCTAGTTCTTTACTTAGGGTTGAAGATATTGAGTTCAAGGAAACATGTAAAAAAATCTATTAACCAAAAGAGCACTCGGTGGTGTTACACGAAGCTTTTCCACTACTGAAGAAAAGTGCCCTATATCACTCAATTTTTTTTTAAATTTACTATTAAACATAATATTTATTCAACTCGCTTCCAATAGAATCCTACTTACATTGGACTCGGAAGTGCAGCTCGTCGCTGACAGTTTCGCCTTCGGAATTGACAACTGAACACCTGTAGACTCCCGCACTCTGTTTCGTGACTTTTTGCAGTACCAGGCTCTGGTTGCTGTGTATAATCCGATTGGACATGTTGTGCGGCAAGACTATATCCTGGATACCAAAAAAAGAAAAATAGCGTCAGTTGAGAAATGTCCATGTAAACTGAAAATATATTTGTGTTTCCTATTGCATTGTCAAAATAATAAATTTAATAATATAAGAAAAATATACCTACAAAATATGTAAGGGAATCATTAGATGCTATTTTATCGCCTTGGTTTGTAATTGTACTATGGGTACGTAGTGCAGTGGGAATTTAGGTAGCTAACTCATCGAACATTATTCTGAATCAGTTTTCAACTTGTTATCTGATTTTTCTATTATAAGAAGAAATTAGGTGCCTATTTCTTTTTGCAGAGTAGCTATTATTTATTTTAGTTACTTCTCCTTGAATAAAGCTTTGGCAATCCTTGGCTATTCTTTCTCCAGATAATTATTCAGCATGAAGCAAATCAAACAGATGATAAAAATCTCATTAACCTGAACAATTTGCCAGAAAATCAACATAGAGCGCTGTGGAAATATACAGGGTGTCCCACGGTGGATGGCGTATTAGACGTTTATGGAGTACTAAAAAGCGGATCATTTTGAAAATTTGGCAACGGGGATAAACAACCATGATCTACACTTTAGAAATATTTTTGTTTATGCGGTGTTCCCGCTTTTACTCTAAACCAGTGGCAACATCACTATTTTTAATAGAACACCCTGTATGTGATTGCATATTTGGATTCTACGTAAAATTCTGAGCAGATTTCATATAATACTTATAAGGTACCCTATACCTAAGTTCAACTGGTTTGAAAATATTGACAGTTGAAAATTGACTTTTCGCAAGTTTGACAGGCTGTAAAACCCGAACGCTTAATTTTAGAGGAAAACCGATTTTACATTCCTGTCTTAGATTTTTATAAACTATCATCTGACACCAACTTTGAATTTAATCCATGATTAAAAATACCAAATAAATTTAATCACCGATTAAATTCAAAGTTGGTGTCAAATGATAGTTTATGAAAATCTAAGACAGGAATGTAAAATAGGTTTTTCTCTAAAATTAACCGTTTAGGTTTTACAGCCTGTCAAAGTTGCAAAAAGTCAGTTTTCAACTGTCAATATTTCCAAAACAGTTGAACTTAGATATAGGGTATATCACATGAAATCTACTCAGAAATTTACGTAGAATCCAAATATGCAATCACATACAGGGTATTCCATTTAAAATAGCGATGCTGCCACTGGTTTAGAGTAGAAGCGACAACACCGCACAAGCAAAAATACTTTTAAAGTGTAGATTATGGTCGTTTATCCCGGTTGCCAAATTTTCAAAATGATGCGCTTCTTAGTTTTCCATTAACGTCTAATACGCCATCCACCGTGGGACACCCTGTATATGCGTGATGTGAATGACGAAGACATTCAGTTTGAAAGTTCAACTTTTATTCCAAACGATAAAAAAGTTTATCTTGGAACTCTTCTGGAATTAATTAGGTAACGGCCCAATTAAGGACCGATTGAGAAGTGTTTTATCTCTGCAAGACCATCCGTGGACGCGTTTCGCTGTATCACAGCTCATCAGCACGGTTTAGGTCCCGCAGAGAGAAAACACAACCCATTTTTGGTTCCATCCCGGAACTGGGTTTAATACAAGTAAAATGAAGACAGGGTCTCCATCTATTTTAGGTTAGTAGCAATTTTTAGTGTGCCGATCAGAAAATAGATGGAGACCCTGTCTTCATTTTACTTGTATTAAACCCAGTTCCGGGATGGAACCAAAAATGGGTTGTGTTTTCTCTCTGCGGGACCTAAACCGTGCTGATGAGCTGTGATACAGCGAAACGCGTCCACGGATGGTCTTGCAGAGATAAAACACTTCTCAATCGGTCCTTAATTGGGCCGTTACCTAATTAATATCAATGTTTTTCGGTACCAACCGACTTTACTTCTGGTTGGCAACTAGAATAGCTATTCTCGCAATTGTGGCGAATGCCTTTGCGAGTCGATTTGCTCTAATTTAATACTGGTTTATACGGTTGTTAGTAGCAATTTTTAGTGTGCCGATCAGAAAATAGATGGAGACCCTGTCTTCATTTTACTTGTATCTTCTGGAATTGTTCAACCATTTGTGTCATGAGGACATTCTGGAACTAATCGTACTAGAAAGCAACCGATTTTCAACTCGATAGAATTACCGCTGTGTAGTAAATAGTATAGGGTCTGAAACGTTTGTTCAATATCGCGTAGTCGGCTCTGTCTAATATCGTCTTACCACGACTCATCCTCCAATCGAGAGCGCTCTTCATCGCGCTGGCTCTGCAATTTGCGCCTCGACCGCACTAGAAAAACGAAGAGTATGACAATTGCCAGAGGCTGTTTTTTTTATGTATATTGAGGAAAACCACCTATTTAAAATATTATTTCTTCAAATCTTAAATTTTCTAAGAAAATGTGTATTATAGAAAAGCAAATGGTAAATGTTGCAACCATGTATGCGCTGTGATATTTATGGGAACGGGGGCGCGCCACAGACATGTACCGAAGGGTAGATAGAGGAAAATGAGAGACTAGAGAAGAAGCTTGTCCCTTAGACCGCTTGTCCGCCATAGTTCAATATTCAATTTTTATTTTGTAATCAACTGATTATTCAATCAAGTTTGTGATTAGTTTGTGTGTCATAAAGAGCATTTACAGGTCAGTTGAATGAATTTTATTTTATTTTGAGAGAAACATGAAAGTAAATTATAGCCTAAAGAAATTATGTGCCGTCTTTTGTGCTGGGATTTTGATTTTTGGTATTCACAACGTGCATTGGGGCCTTGTTGAATCCACTAATACTCTCCTACTCTGACGAGCGAATATCCTAGCAAACAAATTGAAAAAATCAATCTAGAGATATTAGCTCAAAATAACAACTAGAGCTGAGTAGCCTCCCGAATAGGACCTCAGTACCTGCTGGCAGACTGGCTAACTAACCAAAAACTCTTCAGTATTGAATATAGGTGGTGTTGATTGAATGTAGTGTGTGGAATTGAAATTTTAGCACAAGGACAGGGACGTTACCTAATTTAAAACCATTATTGACTGACAATTACAATTAATAATTGAAATGACACAGTATGTTTTGATTTTTGAGGAATGTAGATCGAGGGTTTCTTTGACGTGCTCTTTCCCTTCGTGAGTTCCAGGCTGAGGACGGTACGATTTTCTTTAAATAATAAATTACGCGTTTCCCAAATTTTTCGTTTATTTTACTTATCACAACTTCCCTTAAATTTCCCTAATTTCGCTATTGTCGGGCGCATGTCAAGTAAGTGAAATTGAGTGAGTTTCGACAACGTAGGTCCTATTTGTTTTTTAGTAAATTTTTAATAAATTCTAATCGTTCAATCTTGCTGAACGAACCCGGGTATATTATATTACAATATTTTTTACTTCCTTGAGTTTCTTGCAAGTTATACGTGGAATGCAAATAATATGAATCGAACCCACCATATTGGTCCTTCGAAACCGAATATATATCTGCTGAACATCGATGGAAAATCTTGATGCTCAAACACCGAGACAGACAGCGCCGAATGTGGGAAATACAAGCAACCTATCATTTAACCTCTCGTGTAGCGATGATGATTTAATCAATATTGAACTACCACCAATTAATTTGGGCACATTCGTCGGATCATAATGATCAATGGCTTTTCTTTAGAGAAACTTTTGATTCTTCAATACACGATAATAATAGTAAGCTTACACCTGTCAAAAAGTTCCACCACTGTCGCCTATCATTAAAAGGCATAGCTGGGTCCTTATTCTTGAAACAGGGGAGCAGCGTTCCCAGGAGAACGAGTATTCCGTCTTTGCTACCTATATTATCAGTTGCATATTGTTGAGAAAGACGGAACACTCATTCTTCTGGGAAGTCTGCTCCCCTGTTTGAAGAATAAGGACCCTGTTGAGACAATTACTTCTCTAGGAATCTCTGACTGTCTAAATTCAAAATTTAGTCATAAAAAACCTTAAATTATATTTATCAAAATCATTACAAAATTCAATTAACTATTAGCGTCTAGGTCATCAAGACTACACACCGCCAGTAGGTCACCAGGAAACATACGATCTAAAACAGACGCAGCGTCATCAAAAGTCTAATTACCAAATCCTTCAATGTGGAGCATACAGCAGAATTTTGTCAGCAATTTATTCTTTTAATTAATTACCATTGTTCATGACGTTTGTTAAAGTTGCATTTTTTGTATATAAATAGTTGTTAATTGTTTAATAAAAGTCAGTATTAATCCAACAGTGGTTTTACCCTCCCCAATACCAAACTTCCCGGGTGTACTAACCCAACCTACAAGCTACAATCAACAAACTACTAAGTGTTCCGAGCAGCCGCCTGAATTCCAAGACAGGAATTTACATTGGCCCTTCGAGCAAAAAGAAGATAAAAGCAAAGTCTATATAAAAGGTTGAAAACCAGCCCTCCGCAACAGTTCTCCCTTCATTCCTATCCTTTAACCTATACACATACACTCGCGCCCTTCGGGGTTAACGCTTAGACACCGGTCTAAACACCCACACAAAAATACCTACATCCCTTCCTTGCTGTAGCAAGTGCCTTGTCTGGTTACAGCATCCCGTTCCTAGTATAGCAAGTGCCTTGTCTGGTTATGCACTCCTTTCTACATCCTATTAATATTCAAATATACATATACATTCGCGCCCTTCGGGGTTAACGCTTAGACCGGTGTCTACAGCACCTACACATACATTCCTTCCCGCTGTGGCAAGTGCCTTGTCTGGTTGCAGCATCCCAGCTGTTAGAGTGGTTACTATAAAGAGAGCAGAAGGAGGCCCGATCAAGAGATTTACGCATCATTTAATTCCAATATTGTCAAGTGCCGAGACTGAACAACGACCAGTCCACAACAATGACAAACGAAGCCCAAGATAGCATTGGAAAAAGATATTGATCGCCATTCTATTCATTGTGATGATTCAAGGGTCCAAAGCAAATCAATATTCGATACATTATCCTCAACGAGGACTATACATTGAGCACATGGGACATGCACGAATAGACAGGAGCACTTTCAGAGTTGACCTTAAATATGAGAAAAACAAAATAATAAATGATTCCATGAACGTTCAAGGTGCAATATATCAATTAGACGACCTCTGTCAGCAAGTAAAATCAATGGAAATGAACACATAATATATGTCACTGATCCATCATTTAAAAGAAAAGGAAAAACAATTTCAATGGATACAAAACGGACTACAAACTGTGGTATCCAAACGTGAAAAAAGAGGAGTGTTGGGAAAACTATTAACCGCAGTGTTCGGAGTAAACGATGAGATCTACATGAATATTGACGAATTAGACAAAAACCAGAAGGAGCTTATCAAGGCATCCACCCATCAAACCAAATTCATGCTACATGCTCTATCTACTTTCAATGACACCGAATCCAGAATCAACAATCAACTCCAGAGATTCTGGGAAAAAATCAATGAAGGCATTGCTTCGATAAATGAAATGAAAATATGCTATCGAACAGCGGATGCAAATAAACTAACAATTCACGTTCTCAGTTCATACCAAATTGTCTCCAATTACATAGATGAACTTCTGGACTATTATAGACGATTGTTAGATGTTCACTACCATAAAGACCACCTATATGATCTAATATCTCCGACCCACGTTGAAGAGATAATAGCATCTGCATCAAGAAAAATTCCGTCCAATATCGAGATAATATCTTATCCTGTGCTCCAGACCAAAGTGGAACACAGTGAAGAATTTATCCACGTCTATGGATATTTTGTGATGATAGAACACAACGAATTTATGCTAATCAGATCAACTCCAATTCCATTAAAATCAGAAAAAGAGTCATACTGGATCCTGGATATTCCAAACGAAGTATTAGCAGTAGATTATGATTCATAGCTATACTTCCAAATATCTGAAGATGAGTTGAGCAACAGTCTGAACATTGCAGAAAATGTTTTCGTATGTTCACCAACTACTACAAGAGGCATAGAGACAAGTCCTAATTGCATAATAGTATCCTGGGTTCTATTGAGCTAAGATGATTAAGAAAGTTTTCGAGCTCTACCTGTCCATGATTCCAAACAACAAAAGTGTCATCTACATAGCGAAACCAGCAAATAGGTTTCTTTGTGGCCGTTCGCAGTGCCATTTGTTCAAGGCGTTCCATGTAGAAGTTGGCGATAACCGGACTGAGTGGATTCCCCATTGCGACTCCATCTGTCTGCTCAAAGAAATAATTTTGCCATCGGAAGTACGTAGTCGTCAGACAGTGGTAAAATAAGTTGTTGATTTGCTCCGGAAAAACATCTTTTAGATACTCTAAGGCCTGATTCACTGGTACCTTGGTACACAACGAGACGACATCAAAACTAACCAGAATGTCGTTTGGTGGTAGATTGATGTCACTGATATTTTTGATAAAATGTGTGGAATCTTTAACATAAGAGCTGGATTGGCCAATACGTGGCTGAAGAAGAGTGGTGAGGTATTTGGCTACGCTGTATGTGGGCGAATCTATTGCACTTACAATGGGTCTTGGTGGGTTACCTGTTTTGTGAATCTTCGGAAGCCCATATATTCTAGGTGGTAAGGCCTCAGTTTTGATGAGCTTCCTTACGTTTTCCAGGTTCAACGGTAGTGCTCGGATGAGTTGATTAGTTTTTCGCAATATAGAAGCAGTGGGATTGCGCTTCAGCTTTCTGTAGGTGGAGGGGTCTAGGATTTTTTGATTTATAGTCAGTCACGATCATGATTACCGTTGCGTTTCCTTTATCCGCAGGCAGGACTAGTATGTTTTTGTCTGTATTCAGACTGAGAATAGTTTTCCTTTCCTCGTATGTCAGATTGCACTTTGGAGGCTTCGCTAGTCGTAGAATCCTAGATGTTTCAATGCGTATTTCCTCCGCAGTGGTTTGAGGTAATGTGGCTGGCTTCCGCATTTGGAAAAGAAACTGCCAGCTGGGATAAATAGATAGATCAGCAATCGCTGAACACGTATTGACACAAACAAACCATGTCATTCGTTCTGACCAGACTCAAGCATTGTATAGAAGCAAACATTTTTACATCAGGCTCCACAGAGAAGCCAGAAAAGAAGAGGGCATGAAGCTTAACCAAATCTGGTTGCCAGTTCTCCGAAAAACAAAGACCCTTTCTTTCCGAGAACGAGACAAATAAATAGCGTAATACAAACCACGCCCACAAACCTGGATATAAATAACGCAGGTTCTACAACGTCGAATCCAGTCTTCGGAGGAACACGGAAAAGAACACTTCGTCCTCTACCACACCGCCTCTGAATATGTCTACCGCAGCAGTAGACGAAACGTTAGGTAGAAATATGTGTAAATTGTTCATTTTCGGATCGTTCTATAAAACAATGCTGATCTTCCAGTTGCAGAAAATGTGGACGGATCCATCACACCCTTTTACATTTTAATTAAACTGTCACTACAAACGTCTATGCTGTTGATCCCTTGAACCTTAATGTAATGCTAACCATGATAATAATGAAGATAATTTACGAAACCTACCTATAGCTTCCTTGTCCTCACAAACCACTAGCTGTAAAGACCCCTTGTAATCTAGTTGTCAGTAAGCACTACACCACAAACATTATCTTACTTTTCACAGCTTTGATTAAGCCTTTGATGCTACATGCTAGCCTGTAGCATATAGAGTGCTTTTGGATAGAAGAAGCCAATCTAACTTGATCTCCCAAAGATTGACTTGTTAAAATTACCTCTAGAAAAAATACATTGTTCTGTTACAGGTACGTATCAGTCAGAAAACTGAAACTATAAATTTTATTGCCATGATCAGGATTTGATCTAACTTTTCCAAATTTGACGTGAAATGATTTTGCTTAATACTGCCCGCCATTACTGGAAATGTTCCGGTTGTGTCCTTCAACAACACTTCACTAAAAAATTTTGAAAATATTGTTTAGCATTTCAGTTTCTCTAAACCTATTGACCTGCTTATCGAGGCAGATATTTTCTGGGAACTGATAGAAGTCTTCCCATACTACAAAAAGAAATACTCTAAAACAAAATTTCTTTCACCTGAAGAGGAGAAGAACATTTTTCTCAACATACTGTAAGAGCTTCTGACGGTAGGCTCGTGGTACGTCTTTCTCTAAAAAATCCTGTTGATCGTGTTGGCGATTCAAAGGCGATTATTGCTCTGAAGCGTTTTTTGGCCCTAGGAAGGAAACTGGATAGAAACTCTGATCTAAAAATTCCTATCAAAAAATTATTTCGGAATATGAAACACTGGTTACTTCCTGCCTCACCATTGTGTACTTACAATGAGCTCAACTTCATCCTGTGGTCCTGAGCGGAGACATTGAGAGAATGTATCGTCAAGTCTACTTGGCAGAAGATCAACACAATCTACAGCGCATACTCTGGCGTGCTAACAGCAATGAAAAAATTATGACATATGATTTGTGCACAATTACATGACATGATACTGCATGTGCAGCATTCCTTGCCACAAGTGCTCTTCAGGAAATAGGCAAACTGCATCTTAAGGATGAGCCTAAGGTTTCTCACATAATAGATGGTGATTTTTATGTTGAGGACTTACTCACCGGTGGCCAAACGGCAAACTGTCGAAGAAGTCAAGCATATAAAGAAAAGTATTCATGACTACTTAAAAGATATGGGTTTTCCGTGAGAAAATGGGCTTTTAATGAAGCGCCTCTCGCTTCTGATCTTCCCACAAGTTGTATCTCGTTGTGAAAAGAATAGCAGTGACTGGACACCAGGGGGAAAAAGAAGACGCGACAGACCTAGAATAATCTAGAGACGTGGAGTAGACGAGGAAATAAAAGACAGGGGCTTGGGGGAGGATGCCTGGATTGACAGAGATGGTTGAAGATCGGGAATCGAAAGAGGTAGAAAGTTGTAGATCGATACTCATATAAACAGTAGGTAGACATAAAATAAATTGAGAAAAATTCAACGCTAACCAAACGTTTCACAGATCCCTTATGATGTTTGACAGTATAATTAATGTACAACCCGTTTACTTGAAACCTAATATTCTATAAATGATGGATTTAGCTGGGTGTAGGCCAACATAATTGATTTTTTAAATGCAAACATTTTGGCTGTTTTTATTGGCTAGTTGATAATGCATGGTAGGTACCTACTTTTTATAACATAGGGTAGGTACCAGCGATTTCCATTTGATGGTTGTAGCTATCTAATGATCATGACAGCAAGATAAATAATGTCAAAAAATATCAAGATAAATCCATTAGAGTAGGTACCAGTTTTAGTAAAGACTTACGTTGTGTAACCAGGTGAGTCTTCTCATTGGCGGATTGGCTTTGACTTTGCATTCAAAATATACATCGTCACCTTCCTTAATGTCTTCAGCGCTTAAGGTACTTCCAAGAGATAAATCCACTATGGGGGGATCTGGAAAGAAAGGGCTTTATTTGGCGAAAATTACTAATTAGATAAACAAAGGCCCGACGTGCTTAGACTTAATTAACTAAATATTAATTTTTGATAGTCACAAGGCCTATAACAGAATTTTCTTAGGGCAAAAACGACGTAACAAAGCTCGTTCCTGGATCAGTAGCTAATTATTAGAAATACTGAAAGGGTTATTTTCTTGGCTGAGATAGGTTATTGGAATCTTCTTATTGAAAAATGCAATTTTTCATGCGAAAGTTACTTCAAAATATTCGCAAAATGGCCATTTTCTCGAATACAACATACGGGTGAAAAATGTATCCAAATGCCACAGGTAACCAATGATGTTGATTTAATTGGCCGAATTTATTTACGGCTTCCTGTTGGTCACAGAATTCGAACGTTTTTAAATAATTTGCAATCTTTTGGATACGATATCCGATGATACGAAACTACGAAAGCTATCATTTTCTCTTGTCATTCGTGGAGTTTATTCATATCTGTTTCGTTTTGTATAATGTTGATTCTTTGATCGGTGAGGATTTTCTTTATTTCATTTATGAAATATCGGGACTGAAAAATTATCTGTTATGTTATGCTATTTTCAAAAGAAAAAAGTCTTACATTTTAATTATTACTGGAAACTGCGTGAAATTGCGTAATAATGTGAATTTTTAAAAATGAAAATATAGCTACTAAATAAATTTTTGATTGAAAAAAACTGGGTTGTAGTCGTTACGAGAAAAAATTACGACAGCCCCAGTAGTTGCACCCGAGAGCAAAGCTTAGAGCGTTTTAATGTTTGAGAATTTATAGGAGCCAAAAAACGAATTTAATTTGCAATATTATTCCTTTTAAAAATTGCGAGAGGGAAATAATGGTCGTAAATTTAAGAAAAGAAGTACTTATGAGCGAAATAATTTAAATTTTGTGAACTAATTAAAAACGGTTTTGTTTAACGGTGTTAATAATGAAACGTTCCTGCAACGAAAAAAAGTAATGGCGATGAAGAATTATTCTTGCCTTTCCACTGGGAATAATAGAATTTATAATAACTAATAGCGCCGCGCTATAAGTCGGAATTCTGACATATAAGTTGGAATTCTGACTTATTAGTCGGAATAACATCATTTCGATTTATAAGTCGTAGTTCTGAGATACAATTCCAAATTCTGCGACTTATAGGTCGTAATTCTGACTGTCAGTGCGTTCTCTCGAATTAGGTATTAGAGACTCCGAAGATGAGGTAGGTATCGTTATTTAATATTTAGGTATACCTACTTTTTCACAAGGTGCATGTGCAGAGGATGTTCCTACAGACATGTTTTAAAACTTTCGAAATTTTTTGTTTTGTTTCGTTTTCGTTGATTTCAAAAAGGTTCTGTTGAGAATAGAGGTGTAAAAAATGTAACCTGCTCTCAATTAATGGCGCCAATAGCAATACAAGCGAATCCCCAAGGCAACGAACAGTCAGCCCATGTCCGAGCGTGACGGCTCAGTTTCATTCAGTACCCAGAAAAAAAGTGTTGAACGCGCCTATGAAAAAGTTTTGTAAAAGAAAGAAGGAGGGTTTTGTATTTCGTGCAATAGGCCCATTGCATCAATTTTTTTTATTGCGGATTTCGTTTGTCAATGAAAAATAAGTCAACACGTGTTTTTTTTTTTTTGTTAGACAAAAATTGACGGAGATATAACGCTTTGAAATGTACTTATTTTTCATATCCTATGACGTCACACCATACTCAGTATATCTATATATACAAAACTTAATCTTTGTTTAACTTTCGGAATAATCATATTTGGACAAAATAAAAAAATACGTATAGATTTTTTTTCGATTTCCTACAGTTTTCAATAAACAATTATCAATTTAATTTTTCATGCAAGGTCCCTATTTATTAATTTCAATTTAGTGCAGAGCGCTTTCGGCTTTCGGCCTAAGCCATCATCAGTGCAACCTAGAAGTAAGAGAAAAACTTTCCTCAACTCCTCTAAGTAACTCTAAGAATAATATTTTGGTTATTTAAAAATCTGTACAGGAAACTAAAAAATAAGGAAGTTGCTCCACTCACTTCATCAGGTAAAAATATAGGAGTTCACAAATTATTTTAATATCACATTATGCAAGAGTTGTCTTTGGTTGGTTAGATGATTTTTCATTTTTCTTCTGGATGACTTGCGAATTTAACGGTTTTGTTTTTAAAAATGACTGCTGATTGTTGGTTTACCCAGATGGCAGTTGCTAATGATTCAACGAGTCTCACAAGTTGGAGTTTGCCAATTTGTTGTTATGATGAATTAACTTAAACTTATTATTATTTTTTTTAATTTATAAGGTTTTTTAAAAATACGAGCACTCGACCCTCCCGTCCCTCCCACTGTCTGCTAACCTGGGATCATCATAGAGTGCATGGGTGTAGATTTTTTTTTTTTTTAATCAGTTAGATTGACGAATAGCCAAAACCGCATTAGACTGTTAAATTTGAAATTGATTTTGATGGAATTATAAGTTAATAGTGTATTTAGAGTGTTAATTATTAGATTATTTATCAATCTGGAAAATAAAAAATGAAAAGTTTGTTAATTGATTGTTGATTTAATTTAAAAGTCGTCGATATAGAGGATGTTCGGTTCAAGTTGATCTGAGTGTTCAAACAAAAGAAATTGTTCTCAAGCTCCCTCCCAATCTCGATGTCGTCCATGAAATCAAATCCAACCGGTTGAAATTTTTAGAAGATCTATTGTGTAGAATTTTAAAATTTGATCGAGGGCTGAAACTGTGTCTGCAGCCTCTGAGGTGTTCGCCAAAGGCTGAAGTGGACTTCGTGAGGTGTTCTTGAATGCGCACTTTGAGTGGTCTACAAGCGCGGCCAATATAGGTGATGTTGCATGAGTTGCAATTTAATTTGTAGATTCCACTTTTGACAAGACAGTCTAGTTTATCTTCCGAATTGACAAGGTATAAATGTAAACTGTTATTAGTCCTGTATGAAATTTTAATATTCTCGACACTTTGGCGAAGGGTTTGAAGAACTTCGGGGTTCTTATCTGAATCCAAAAAGGGTAGTGCCACATAGCTATTGGTAGAATTGTTAATGAGAGGGTAGATTCCTCCCTTGAGCTTCCTATATTTAGTGTTATCTATAGGTGTGTCAATGATTTTAGGGTCATAATGGTTATTGTATGCTATTTGAGAAACTCAATTTCATCTTCCTTTGGAAGGGGAAGCTTGAGGAGTCTGTTGACGTACCATGGAAAGCTGCAAATTTATGTTGTTGTGGGTGATTGGAGTGATCAGGGATAGCATGATCACACCCACAACAACATAAATTTGTTTCCATTGTTACGTCAACAGACTCCTCAACATACCCCTTTCAGAGGAAGATTATACTAACGAAAATAAGATTCTCAAACAAATAGCATACAATAACCATTATGACCCTAAAATCATTGACACACTTACAGATAGAACTAAATATAGGAAGCTCAAGGAAGAAATCTACCCTATCATTAACAATCCTACGAATAGATTTGTGGCACTACCCCTTTTGGAGTGGAATCTACAAATTAGATTGCAACTCATGCAACAGCAGCTATATTGGCCGCACTTGTAGACCACTCAAAGTGCGCATTCAAGAACACCTCACGAAGTCCACCCCAGCCTTGGCAAACAACTCAGAGGCTGCAAACACAGTCAATATAACTTCTAAAAATTTCAACCGGCTTGATTTCATGGAGAACATCGATATTGAGAGGGAGCTTCAAGACAATTTCTCTTATCTGAACACTCAGGTCAACTTGAACCGAGCATATATTCTTCTGCATCGACGACCTTTAAATTGACTCAACAATCAATTAATAAACCTTTTTGTTTTTCATTTTCCAGATAGATAAATTATTAACCAATTAACACTGTCCATTTATCCAAATTGGAACATCTATTTCATATATTTTTTCCACACTCTACATATATTAAAATTAAATAATTATAAGCAACCTACTTTTTATTATTGCAAATCATGATCATTGGTATTTTCAAAATCAGCATTTATTGTATATAAAAGACGATCAATTTCATCAATAAAATCAGATTCAAACTTATTGTTGTTTCTCTTACTTAAATTGTGCCCAAGTCACCATTGGCCTAGCAACGCTAGTAGTCGTGAGACTGCGCTCTAACAATTACTTTTGCTTTAAGCCTTATTGAAGCAGGTGCTCTGTCTGGTCACATTCGGCTTTCCCTTAAACCTGTAGCAGGTGCTTTGACTAGTTACAGGTTTTTAACTTAACCCTTATAGCAAGTGCTTTGTCTGGCTGGGATCTTCTTTCCAACTTACAAGTGCTTTAGTCTGGTTGTAAGTTACCTGTCTTACGCCCTAGTGCAAGTGCCGTGACTTTAAGTCCTATCTGGTACTAAGGCCATTCTGCTCTTCAATCCTAGACCATCAGAATCAAGCAGAAAATTCCATCCAGAGTTTTGACTATTCGTCAATCTAACTGGTTTAAAAAAAAAAAAAAACGTCAACACCTATGCACTCTATGATGATTCCAGGTTAGCACACAGTGAGAGGGTCAAGTGCAATTGACAACTCCAGCTTGTGAGACTCGTTGGATCATTAGCAACTGACCGCTGGGTTAACCAACAATCATCAATTATTTGTCATTTTTAAAAACAAAACCGTTAAATTCGCAAGTCATCCGAGAGAAAAAAGAAAAACCATCTAACCAACCAAAGACAACTCTTGCATAATGTGATATTAAAATAATTTGTGATAATAATATATAAAGGAATTTTAAAATCTGTTGTTTTAACTCCAACTGTGAACTCCTGTATTTTTACCTGACGAAGTAAGTAGAGAAACTTTCTATTTTTCCAGTTTTCTTTACAGATTTTTCATTAACCAAAATATTGGTCCTAGAGTTACTCAAATGAGAGTATTTTTGTAGGTTATGTATTCACAACATAGCGAATTTAAAAAAGTTGATAAGAAAAATTGTAAGAAAAAAGTAGTTACTTCGCTTGTTTGCGTCATCTGTGACTCCAGTTTCCACAGAAGCTGTGCGTATCGAGCGAAAGTTGCTGATAAGAACGAAAAAGTGTACTGTTGCAAACAACCTGAAGAGAGTGAGGTTAATCTGCTGGAAACAGTCTTTGCGCAAAAATTTGCACCTTTTCTCCAGAAAATGGATGAAATAGAGTTTAAAAGCCTTATAAGAACCACACTGAAAGAACTCCTGGATTCATTTGAGGGGGAAATTGAAAAATCAGTGCAGCATATGTTTGATGCTTTCGACGAACAAAAATCAAAGTTCGACAAGATCCTGGACGAGATCAAAGAACTAAGAAAGGAAAATGTAACCATAAAACAGAAATTACAACTTCTTGAGACTAAGCTGGATGAAATGGAACTGAAAGAAAAACTGAATAATTTAATTGTAGTGGGAGTCCCAAAACAAACCGATCCAAGCACTGGTAACATCATACAGAGAGTGTATAACTCTATGATTGTGTCAATAAACGAAAATGAAATAAAAGAAAGCTATAGACTAAGCAAGTAAGATGATGGACCAATATTGATAATTTTTTTTCAACTATGACAAGAAGAAAGAAATCTTGATGAAGATAAGACAGCTTAAAGCAACAACTGTTGAAAAATGTGGCTTACAGGGTGAAGACAAGAAAATATACCTGAACGAAGACTTAACAACACTAAAAAGGCTGTTGTTTAAAACAGCCAGGAACAGAAAAAATTAAAAAGGCTACAAAGCAGTCTACTGTTTAAATGGGCAGGTGTTTGTAAGAAGGAGTGACAATGGGCCACCTATAAAAATCACGCCACTAAGTGACTTACTTGATGAATATAAAGCGAGTGAGGTCACAATTTGTGATAATCCTTCCCAAGTTACTTATTTTGATAACCCAACCAGTGATATTAACATAATACATGTAAATATAAGAAATGTTTACAAAAATTTTGTTGACTTTCTAGTGTTCTGGAGTCAACAGGCAAACAATTTGATGTGATAGTAATGTCAGAAACCCACATTATCCATGATGTAAACAATTTCAATATACCTAACTACAAAGTCTTCTGGAATAACAGCATACGAAACAAATTTGATGGATGCATGGTATGGACTAAGGAAAATGTACTACAAAATAGCCTTGTGGTCGGAATAAACAGTACGAAGTGTCTAAAGCTCTTTGCTCAAAAATGGTGTAATGTTCGATATTCTAGGTTTCTATATAGATCGCCTTCAACAAGCATTGAAGATTTTGTCAGTGATCTAGATCCCATACTCAAGATGCATACAAGGGATCCCACCCGAGTGTATATTTTGGCTGGAGCCTTCAATATTAATATATTGAATACAAACTCCACGCCAGTAAATGACTACTTGACCGTACTAAGCGTCAAAATTAATTAAAAAAATCTAAATGCTCCTACTATAAAACAAAAATAGGACAATGTTTAAATTACTCACGCAAAACATGGAAGGCAATAAGAGAGGCCACGAATGATCAGGAAAGTAAACAAGAAATAAAAAGTATTCTGGATCAGGATAAAGTCAAAATAACAAACCCTACATTAATTGCAAAAGAATTTAATCAGTATTTCCAACAGGTTGGCAAAACTCTGGCTGAAAAAATAGCTCCTGCTTTCCATGGCAAGGTACAGAGGCAAACCAGTACAAACTCGTCTTTTATTTAACCCTATAACAGAAAATGAACTTATAATCCAAATAGATACCCTAAAAAACGAGGTCGGGTGTGGAGAAAACACTATATCTTCAGAAATTGTAAAGAGCAATCATCAACATTTAATAAAAACCGCCTTTTTTACTGGAGTGTTTCCGGATGCCCTCATCATTGTGCCTATCTATAAACAAGGAAATAAAGAACTGACTAGTAACTACAAGCCCATTGCACTTCTGAGCACTATAAGCAAATTGCTCGAAAAATCCATTAAATATAAACTTGTATCGTTTCTGGAAAGGCATAAATTACTATCAGATAACCAGTACGCTTTTAAAAGAGATTCCAGTACGGAGGGAGCCTTGTGCTTGGTCACAGAAGAAATATTATGAAGCTTGGATAGAGGAGAGAAGGCTATTGGAGTGTTTCTGGATCTTGCCAAGGCGTTTGACACTGTGACGCATGCGACCCTCCTGGATAGACTGCACATTATGGGAGTAATAGGAATAGCAAATGATTTATTTAAAAGTTATCTGAGTGGCCGAACTCAGAAGGTCAAAATAGCTAATATAGTAAGTGACAGTCTCCGGGTAGAGGCGGGTGTGCCACAGGGTACAGTGCTGGGGCCGCTTTTGTTCAATATATGGAGGGTGTCTTGTCAGCATGTGAAGAGGGGAAGGTTTTTTGCTTCGCGAATGACACTGCGGTGATTGTGCAGGATAAGACATGGGACTTAGTGAGAAAGAAGGCGGAACTGGCAATCACAAAAATTAAAACATGGTTAGATTGTAGTTTACTCTCTTTAAATGCTGACAAGACAAATTTCATGACATTTGGCTTGACACAAAGTGCTATGCCTGATTTTAAGTACTTGCAGATACATGGGCATGACTGTACAATGGAAACCAAACAATGTAAATGCAATATAAAAATAGAAAGAAAGCCATTTTTGAAATACCTGGGAGTCGTAATTGATGAAAATTTGACGTGGAAAAATCATATCGGATATGTACCATGTAAAATTAGAAAACTAATCCATAAGTTCTATGAGCTAAGAAATATATTACAGGTAAAGACCTCAAAGATGGTTTACTGCTCACTGGTTGAATCAATTTTGGGCTATGGGCTTGTGGTGTGGGAAAATGCGGGCAAGACTGCTCTGTCGGCGCTGTATGTTGCATACAAATATATCTTAAAAATTATGTTTTTTGAAACATAAAAGATTCTCAACACAATTACTATTTGAACAAAGTAAATTGCTGAATTTGGAGCAATTAAACATCAAGTCTGTAATAAGATTTAGGCTCAAATTTCCATATTACAAAAATAACCTTCAACATCAATTAAATACCAGAATCGCAGCTCGACATAATGTTTTACTACCGTCAGCCAGAGGTACTGCCATCCAAAAACATATTATATGTATGGGTCCAAAACTATATAATATCCAACCCCCTCAGATTAGATCATCCTCCTATAAAAAAGTAGAAAAAATAATTGGCCCATGGATCATTGAAAATAACATATCATCTCAATTGCATGAAAACTTCTGAAAAAAAAAAAAAACCACTAAACCTACTATGCAAGTTGCAACTATTGTCTACAAAATAAAATGAAGATTGGATAACATAACCTCAAATTAGATAAATATAACTAAAATAGAGAGATGCACACACAGACTGTCTGAAATCCATTGTGCCCTCCCAAAATGAAAGTAGGTAATAAAATACCAATTTTTATGTACAGTCGTGAGCACAAAAAGTGCGACACTCGTTTTTTCCTATTGTAGAACAGGCTCACCAGCTATACCTACAGCAATGACAAGGATTGTCATATTTGGCAAAAAATCGATTGTAGAGGAAAGACTGATTTACGCAAAATGGCGAAAAATGACAAGACCTGTCAGACGGGTGTCCCACTTTTTGTGCTCATGACTGTACATACATTAAATACCTGCATTGTACTTGAACAAATATTTACAAGATAGTATTTTGATTGAGATATTTCTATTTCTATTTAAGAACAATAATTGTAAACTTATTTAAGAACAATAATTGTAAACCTATTGCTTGAGAATAAATACAAATACAAATACAGATGAAGAAAGTTTTTCTCTTACCTCCAGGTTGCACTGATGATGGCCTTGGCCGAAAGCGCTCTGTACTGAATTGAAATTAATAAATCGCACGAAATACAAAACCCTTCTTCTTTCTTCTACATTGCCAAACGTGCACATAGCCTCACACTTCATTAAAGAAGTTTTCACTTCAAAAAAGAAAAATGTGGTAAGGTTTACTAACCCTTACTCAGGAGTCAGGATTTGTTAATTCGATGCAAAGTAGATGCTTAAAGAGCATGGTAACTCGAGGTGAAAATATATTGCTCGATACTGGCTTCTCAGATACAGAACCTTTTTGAAGTCAACGAATGAATGACTTGAAAAAATCGTCTCAGGTAATATTGTGCCTAAAATAAATATTTGCTGACAAGTTGCAATTTTTTTGAAAACTTCACCAAAAATCATCTGAAAAGTAATAATTAGAAACGTCCAAAGATTTTATAAAGCGAGATTAATGTACTGGATTACATACAATAACACTCTCATATCTAGTGTTAATATTTTGGATAATTCGTTCGCTGATCAACTGATAACGTAACGAGAAAAAAAATCAGTATGGCGACATTTATTGATCCACAATGTGCGATCTGAACTAAGGTCGTCATTCATAGGATAATATCTAGATACCTTCTATATTTATAATGTGCTCAAAGGTCAGGTTTGAGAAAAGTTACTCAATTCAATTTTGTTTATAGGAATAATCCACATTTTGTGGCTATCAATTGCATGTTGAAGGTCCTAACATTTCTTCCAATCCACTTTTATAGACATTCTGGCCCAAATCTTCCTTGTTGCGCTATCAGATGATTTCACGACCAGTAAGTAAAATTCTGTTAAAATGTGTAGGTACCTTTTTGACATGCAATGGCAAATTGAAAAGGAACAATAAAATATAAAATGGTGTTAACTAGAGAGATTAAAGACACTTACAGACAACATCAATTTTCCAAGAAGTTTCCAAAAAAAGTCCAGTAACGTTGGGATTTTCGGCCCTGCAAGTTATAGATTTTCCATCATCTTCCGTTGTCGGAACGAAACTTAGGTAGCTGATTGTAACATTTTCTCTTGTTTCCTCCTATGAAAATAACACTGCGGATCAGTTTTCATGGAGATCCAATTTATGTTATTATTTAGTTGATAATTAAAAGTTAACTGACTAATAAGGCTTTTTAGAAGAAAATAAAAATAATCTCCCTATTAAAAGCGATGGTAATAAATATTCTGAAGGCTGTTCTAACCAAAAAGTAATTCCTTATTTTTGAACAACGAGGATTTTCCGAATTTTAAGAAAACTTGCCTCGTTAGGTCAACAAAAGCGCCAACGCGAAAGTAATTACTTTAATGGAAACTAAATTTAATGTGGGGTGAAATTACGAAATTTCGATTCGAATTATTTCTTCCTCTAATTTCTTGCTGCTTGGCCTTCCGACATTTAATGTTTTAAAGTTAATAAAACTTTCGTTGTAATAATTTTTGTTTTCCGACGATGGCTTAACGACCGAAAATAAGGTCAGAGAGCTAGCTGACAATACGACGCTCGTTTTAAAGAATTAACGTCTGAAATTGGTCAATTCGTAAAGGTTTAATATACTTTAATGGAGCCTTTCTAGATGCTACGCGTAATTTGGGTCCTGATCACAACTTTTCCGCGCGTGGCTAATTTCAGCTGGTGTAAGCACCGTGGTGGAATGGTAGAGAAAGCAGTGTTGTTAAATTAAACAGGCAAGTTGTGGTTTCGCATTAGCATTAAGTGAATCGTAATCACCACATCCGTGGCGGTGCAACATTTTTGTGAATTTAGCCTCACGCGGATTATGGGCCCAGCACCCTTCTGAGGTTGCACTCAAAAAGACGCCAAAATCAACTTAATAATATAAGCTGGCAAAAATTGATTTGTTAACCTTTGTTCTTCGAAGTTGACGTTTTCCCTTATACCAGGTTATTATGGCTGGCGGTCGAGAACCAGCACTTTCGCACGAGACTTCATATCTTTTGTCAGCCACCAATGGACTGTCACTTTTGACTATATTGACGGTCAATGGCTTCACTAGAAAATAAAATATAGAAATTAAAAAGTATCTTATATTCATGGCCAGAACGAAAAAAAACTTAGTTAAAAAGGGCACAAAACCAATTAGAAAGTGACCAATTAGAACGTTAAAGAGGCTGCAAATACTAGTGTGCGAAATAGCTAGTTCGCGCACGGCGTCATGGGAACGTTAAAAAATCAATACCTGGGAAAAAAAGTGTCACTTCGCAAACTGTCATGAGTGTGCGAACATCATCATTTTTTGACAGTTGTAGAAAAAATAAGTTAGAAGTGCCTATGAGGAAGTGAAAAAATAAGAGCTAAAATATGGCTTATAGACGGCCTGAAACAAACTGAGAATTAGCAATCCAGCTTGGGAATGATGACAATTGAGTCAAAATTCTCAACAAATAAACTAAAAATTTAATAAATCAACCTTACAAAAAAAAAAACGTCAGCAGAAAAAATCGTAATCGTATAGGAGAGTTTAAAAAGAAAAGAAAAAACCACGAAATGAACTGATTTTATATTCAAATAAATCTTACGAAAAAAAACTCGCTTACGAATAAGTTCTAGAAGAACCACGGCATCCTTAGGCTCAGTCAGCTTAGTATTCTGCGCTTGACAAGTGAAAATGGCATCCAAATCTTTCCTGGAAATCGAAGGCCACGTCAATTTATTTTCCCTGACATCCCCGGCATCGTGTTCGTACTCATCATCAACGACCAGGCCGTTCACCAACCATCTAACTGTCGGCTGAGGATGGCCTCCCACAGCCCGACAAGTCAATATTATGTCATCTCCGACCTCGTGAGGTCCCACAGTCCCGTTCAAATGACGACCCCACTTATCCAGGATGATAGGCGGCTCCGGTGACACTGAAAAAAAAATCTATTTATTGAAATTATTGGGGTCTTTCTTAAATTTAAATTCCATTTTCTAGTTTATCGTATTGGACCTGAGAGTTAAGTACGCTAATATCGAGTCTCTACCTCGTTTATATCATACTTAGAACTGATATTTTTTGTAGATTCCTTTTGAATGAAGCCAGAGTGTTGTAGTTCAGATTAACTACAACAATATTCGTTTTTAAAAAAATTTTAATAAATTAAACAGTAAAATACAATGACATCAATATGACAAAAATCAAACTTGACTTGCTGGTAAACGTACTGTCAGGTATGTCCTGGTACTGTTTCCTAACATTTCTCCCTTTTTTTTCAAAATAAAATTCTTTAAATACGAAGGTCTTCTTCTTAACCTGCCCGATCTTCTAACTTCACTATCCAAATTAGATTCCTTCAGAACAGCTTCATTGGAACTAACAGTATTTGCACTATGTTCTTGACAGTCGATCATTTCCGTAGTATTTGTATTATCTGTTGTGAATTCTATTGAATTGTTATTATCTGTCTATCTATATCTATCTGTCGTCAAATCTTCTTCTCGAAATTTGTTTGAAATTTCATTAATCTGGATATTTTTCGGATGAAGTAGCAAATCAAGTGGAATTCTCATTCTTCTTCCTAGCATATGTTCAGGTGGAGATTTTCCATCTGGAGAATTTGGATTTCGAGTAGACCTGTACACTCTTGAAAATATGTTTATATCTTGTAATCGCCTATGACTTTCGCTCGTTTAATTGTTGAAAATGTTCAATACCATACCAACTGTTTCAACAATTCCAAATCCTGAATATACTTCTTCTAATTCTGATATTATAAAGCTTGACGTGATTGTTCTAGTTTCAAAAACTTCAGGCCACTTTGAATAGGCATTAACAACAAATAAATAATGATAATCGTTGATTGGACCAGCAAAATCTATATGAATTCGTTGCCATGGACCCTTTGGAATAGGCCATGCTACTGGAGACATTTTTGATGGACTTCTTGAAACTTCTGCACATTCTTCGCATGTTCGCACAAAATTGATAATACCCCTGTCTATATCTGGGCTCTGTGAAGTAGACAGACACACTTGAAGCACAAAAGGTAAATTTTACGTAATTGTTTAGCGCGTCGTTAGTGCTTCAATGTGCTTCAATCCCCAAATTAGCAACCCTCGTATTTTCGGAGATATTTCGGTTTTTTGAAATCGCCTGCTCACTTCACACCCAGCAGGAGCAAGGAAAGCATCAGCGTTCAGTTAGAGATAAATTGTTAGTGCTTCGTTAGTACTTCAATGTGCTTCAATCCCCAAATTAGCAAACCTTGTATTTTTGGAGATGTTTCGGATTTTTGAAATTGCCTGCTCACTTCACACCCAGCAGGAACAAGGGAAACACCAACGTTCAATTACAGATAAATGGTTGGTGCTTCGTTAGTGCTTCAATGTGCTTCAATCTCCAAATTAACAACCCGTATATTTTCTCAAAAAATTCGGTTTTCAGAAATCGCCGGTTTATTTCACACCCAGCAGGAACAAAGAACGCACCAACGTTCAGTTGTAGATAAATTGTTTGGCTTCGTTGGTGCTTAAATGTGTTTGAATCCTTAAATTAGCAACCCTTGTATTTTCGCTATTTCGGTTTTTTGAAATCGCCTGCTCACTTCACACCCAGCAGGAACAAGGAAAGCACCAACATTCAGGTACAGATAAATGGTTAGGGCTTCGTTAGTGCTCCAATGTGATTCAATCCTCAAATTAGCAACCCTTGCATTTTTGGAGATATTTCGGTTTTTTGAAATCGCCTGCTCATTTCACACCCAGCAGGGAGAAGGGAAGCACCAACATTCAGTTACAGATAAATGGTTAGGGCTGTTGGAACGAATTTCAAAGTAATTTGGAATTCATTTTCATTTCTTTCCAAATAATTATTTTTGATTAAGCTGTCATGTCTTGCAGGAACTGTACGCGATAATGCGTCCCGGAATCAGCGCGAGCTCATCGCGGTACAACGGCAGTAGAAGTCGGACCAGAAAAAACAATTAAAATTTTGTTGAATAGTTGCTTAGAGATTCAAAAGCTAGAGAGGTTATGCCTTTTGTCTTTGAAGCTTCAGATTTTTCACTTTTCTGCGTTCACGGGCTCCAGCTTTGAAGCTACGTCAGCTTAACTTTTTCTTTCACCTATACAATTAAATATTCAATATACTACGGTGTGATTTACAGTCTTTTTCAAGTTCAATTATTCGCAATGTCCGAAAGCATGCTTCAATTAGTGCTTTAACCGGAAAAGCGGTATGTTGGTACTAGCTCGTGTCTCAACATAATAAATTTGGTCCTTCTCCCCCGATGATCTATTGACCCATCGCCGCCGTAGTATCGTTACGTTACACATTAGAGGTACCATTACTGTGTTGAAGTATAGCTCAGTACGAAGAAACAGTGACAGGTGCTCTAAGGAACAAAAAAGGTAACATTATTCCTTATTATTCCTGGCAACCTTCAGTACAGAAACGTTCATTGAACAGAAGCGATTGTCCAGAAACTCCTTTTGGTGGAATATCACCAGAAAAATTACATTTATATTTGCACAAGTGCAGTTGAAGTGGCGACCGTTGCCAACAACTCTTTTTCTTTACGTTTGGGGTCCAAGTCAGACTTCATTAGGGTCGTGCGCTTAAATTAGATAAATTTACTAACATTTTAATATTACTAGTGAACATTTTTGACGAGACATTATTCATTAATAAGTATATCATCATCTTTATTTATTTTTGCTAGTGGAAAATCTCAATTTTAATACAAAGCCAAGTCGGAGTCATTGACTTTGGACGAATTTTATACATTATTTTTGTACATTTTAATACGAATATTTCTTTCAGGATTTTGACATTTTGTATTAGGTATTTAGTAATTTAGTAGGTAGTAAATTGTCAAATTAACTATTATTAAGGTGCTGACAGGTAATTGTATAAAAACATTATTTAACATTGGTGCTATATTCACCCTAACAATTCAATTTCAATAAGTCAAAATGCCTAGAAGAAGGTTAACCACAAATACTACAAATTTTCATGACTTCAGTGAAAAAACTAGAGATCTTCTAAGGAAAAGAGATATTTTAAATAATAAATTGGGAAAATTTAGTTCATTTTTAAATAATTTAAAATCGTCAGAACTTAGTAGCTCCAAAATAATAGAACTAGATACACGATTGAAAGATTTAGAAGGCAGTTTACTATCAGATTACAATAATGTTCAGTTTGATTTAGAGGGAATAGATTTTGAGAAATTCAATGATGACGAGGAAGATTCGTTTGAAAATTTCTATTATAAAACCATTTCTGAAGCAAAAGAATACATATTAGATGCTTCAAAAACCCCCACTTCCTCACCAAATGCTAGTACGTTACCAAACCTTTCTACTTCCTCTAATGCTTCCAAATTAGTCAATGTTAAACTTCCAACGATAGAGTTGCCTAAGTTTTCTGGAAGGTACCAAGGTTGGCTTGAATTCAAAGAATTATTTTTATCGTTAATTCATAATGCTGACAATCTTGAGCCAGTTCAAAAACTTCATTACTTACGTGCTTCATTAGAAGGTTCTGCGGCTCAATGCGTACAATATCTTGAAATTTCAGGCAATAACTATGATCTAGCTTGGAAAATTTTGTGCGAAAGATTTAATAATAAAAGGTTAATGATACATAACCACATCAAATCGCTTTTTAGCGTTCCAGAACTTAAATCAGACTCTCCTAGAGCGCTTCGAAACCTTGTTGATTCTTTGTCGAAAAACTTAAGGTCACTTGAGGCCATTAATGTCAAAACTGAAAATTGGGATCCTTTAACCATTTATTGGGAAACTAATAAGCTAGATTTGGATACAATTCATGATTGGGAAAAATATAAAATAGTTGGAGACTTACCAACCATTTCTGAACTTAAAGCTTTTCTGACAGCTCGTGCTGAGGTTTTTGATAAAGTCAATATGCACAAATTCAAACCAAAAAACTCTAATCCTAATGCCTCATTCAAGGGCAAAGAAAAATGTTTGCTTGGAAAAGCTGAAAATGATAAAGATAAAGAAACAAGTGTTGAAAATAGAGCCAAGTTTTCGTGTTTCTATTGCAACAAACAGCATTCTATTTATAAATGCGACGAATTTATTGCTTTACCTCTAAAAATCAAAAAAGAAAAAATAAAGTTTTTGAAACTTTGTGCAAACTGCCTGCAAAAGGGTCATGAGGTTAATCAATGCAGACACGGCTCTTGTCGACATTGCAATGAAAAACACAACTCATTATTACATTATTTTAAGAACAAAACTACAACTAATATTGCAAGGGCGAATCTAGGTCAAGGCTTAGATTCAGAACCACAAAATTTGGATCAGACCGATCCAGTAACTGAAAACGACCAATCCACGTCATGCAAGGCTTCCTATAATAGTCAAATTTTGCTTGCCACGGCATTGGTGGAAGTAAAAGACTCCTCTGGTCATTTTCATGTTTGTAGAGCAAAACTAGATAGTGGCTCGATGTCCAATTTCATTACGTCAAATTTAGTAAAGAAGTTACAATTAACACAACATTCAGAAGACATTTCCATTAGTGGCATTGATGAGGCATAAGCTCATGTGTCAAAGTCATGTCAGATTTCATTAAAATCATTACATTCGAATTTTCAAATTAAACTCAAATGTTTGGTGCTATCTCGCATCACCGATAATCTTCCTTCTATATCATTAGATGCAAGCTCACTCGATATACCATTTTACATTCACCTTGCCGATCCGAACTTTCATGAATCCAGTTAAATCGACATTTTACTTGGCGCAGGTATATTTTGGAAATTGTTGTGTAAAGGTACCAAGCAATTAGGCCCAGAGAAACCATTTTTGCAGAACAGCAAACTTGGGTGGTATATTTCAGGACCTTTGAGCTCAAATTCACAACAAAATACATTCGGCAATTATTTTTCTAAAGATATCCAGACCCAATTAGCCAAATTTTGGGAACTCGAGGAAGTTTCTCCAAATGCATCACATTTGTCCGATGAGGCACAGCAGGCTGAGTTGCATTTCCAGCAAACTTTTAAACGAGACAAAGAAGGTAGATTTATTGTATCTGTTCCCCTGATGGATTCAATTTCAAGTTTAGGTGATTCCAAACAAGGTGCCACACGACAATTCTTCACTATAGAAAAAAGACTTGCATTAAAACCTAAGCTCAGGAACATGTATGTCGATTTCATGGATGAATATAAGGAACTTAATCACATGTCTGTCGTTCAGCCCCAACCAAATGAAATAACATTTTTTTTTTCCTCATCATGGCGTGCTGCGGGAGGATAAAACCACAACAAAATTGCGAGTCGTCTTCAACAGTTCTTATCCATCGTCTACAGGCTTCTCGTATAATTCAATACAGTTAGTGGGCCCGACAGTGCAAGAAGATTTGCTATCTATTTTGCTTCGTTTCAGACAACATTCATATGTCATTTCAGCAGATATATGCAAGATGTATCGGCAGATTCGGATTGCAGACGAGTTTAAACCTCTTCAACTAATACTATGGCGTTCGAGTCTTGAACATAACCTCCAAACTTTCTCTCTTAACACAGTCGTCTATGGGACAGCTAGTGCTCCATTTATGGCAACCAGGTACCTGTTGCAACTTTCTATCGAGCATCAATCATCACATCTCCACGTTTCTGAGGTCATCAAACGAGATTTCTATGTCGATGATCTTTTGTCTGGTGCGAATTCTGTAGAAGAAGCAGTGGTTTTATGTCAAGAAGTTAGAGCAATTTTAGCTAGTGTTTGAGATTCTTCAATAACTGCAGAACTTCTCAGAAACGGAGAAACCTTGAACATCTAACCTTGGAAGAATTGAATAAGGCCATGAATAAACTCGTTCTATTAGCTCAATGGGAGTCGTTTCCTGATGAAATAAAAGAACTTAAAAAAACTGGAAGCGTCAATCGCAATAATCATCTTCTAAGCTTAACTTCATTTTTAGATGATGGCATTATGAGAGTGGGAGGCCGCCTCAAACATTCACCATATTCATTCGACAAAAAACATCCCATGCTGTTACACCAAAAACATTATTTAACATCCCTCATTCTAAGGGCTATACATTATGAGTGCTTTCATTGTGGACCTCAACTATTATTGTCAAAAACCCGAGAAAAATGTTGGCCGATCTCTGGAAGAAATTTGGCCAAGAGAATAGTACGTGAGTGTGTATTGTGTTTTCGATTCAAGCCAAGGTTTGTTAATCCAATAATGGGAAATTTGCCTGAAGCAAGAATAACTTCTAGACCCCCATTTTCTAATGTCGGTGTCGATTAGGCGGGTCCATTCCAGTACAAGGACAGAAAAGGTCGCGGTGGTAAAATACTAAAGTGTTATCTCTGTGTGTTTATTTGCTTAACTGTTAAGGCTATTCATCTTGAACTGGTGACAGATTTGAGCACCTCAGCTTTTCTCGAAGCTTTTCAAAGATTTGTTTCACGTCGAGGCAGGCCGTCTGATGTATATTCCGACAACGGCAGCAACTTTCTAGGCGCGGACAATCGTTTGAAGGAACTAGGACAATTTTTAAAATCAAACAAAAATGACATTATTCAACAATTAGGCAACGATCTTCTGGTCAAGTGGCATTTTATTTCCGCCCATTCACCACACCTAGGGGGAATATGGGAGGCGGGAATAAAGTCTGCGAAACAACACTTATTAAAAGTATTGACATCCTTTGGAGGTGTTTTAACGTTCGAAAGTTTTTATACAATTACTTGTCAAGTAGAAAATATACTTGATTCTAGACCGCTCACACCAATGTCAGCGGATCCAAATGATCTTGCTGCTTTAACACCGTCTCATTTTTTGGTTGGTTGTGCGTCCGAATCTCTCCCCTATTCTGACTTGGAAACCACCCCATTAAATACACTCAATCACTATGAACAGTTGGAAAAAATTAAACAGCATTTTTGGAGAAGATGGAGTACCGAATACATTACTCAGCTCCAACAGCGTTTAAAATGGAAGGAGAATATGCGCAATCTCTCGGTTGGTGAATTGGTGCTCGTTCACGATAACAATACGCCTCCGTACAAATGGCGTCTTGGACGCGTGTGTGCCATACATCCAGGATCTGACGGTTGTGTGCGAGTTGCATCCGTCAAAACCGCCTTTGGTGAAATTAAGCGCGCGGTAGTGAAATTAGCGCCACTTCCTATTACGTAAAGACCAAAATACCAACTGATGTTTTTTTTTTTTTTCATATTGAACTCGTGTCTATATGTTCTTAGTTTAAGTTAATTTTATAGTCTTTTGCATTTTGTTTATTCTAATGTCAATTGTATACTTTATTGAAAGTATCCTTTCAAGGCTGGGGGCATGTTGGAACGAATTTCAAAGTAATTTGGAATTGATTTTCATTTCTTTCCAAATAATTATTTTTGATTGAGCTGTCATGTCTTGAAGGAACTGAACGCGATAATGCGTCCCGGAATCAGCGCGAACTCATCGCGGAACAACGGCAGTAGAAGTCGGACCAGAAAAAACAATTAAAATTTTGTTGAATAGTTGCTTAGAGATTCAAAAGCTAGAGAGGTTATGCCTTTTGTCTTTGAAGCTTCAGATTTTTCACTTTTCTTTTTTTTTTTTTTTTTTTTTACGGATATGCGCACTCGCAAGGAAATGTCCTATCACGCTCGAGAAGCGGCAAGTGCGCGGAAATGTCGGTGTATGTTGGTCTTGAAACGGTTCAGGTCGTAACCTGAAGGGAAAACCGTCGCAGGGAGTTTATTCCACAGCGATGTTGTTCTCCAGAGATATGAATTCTGATATAATGAGGTTCTTGGTGCCTCTAGTTTGACAGTAAATTCATGGTTACCGTCTGTTTGACGGGTTCGCCTGGTAGGCGCTATTCTCGGTGGAATCATACGTGCCAACTCTTCAGAGCATTTTCCGTGATAGTACCTGTAGAAGAGAGATAAATCGCCCACAGATCTGCGATGTTCGAGACCATCCAAGTTACGAGTAAGTGCGGGGTCATTGATCAGCTTGATAGCTCGTTTTTGCACGGTATTCAAAAGCATTAAGGTATGTTTGGGTGCTGCACTCCATATATGTGAGCAGTACTCCATAGTTGGTCGAATCTGGGCTTTGTAGAGTGTCAGCAATTGGCTTGGTGTGTACAGATGTCTTGTACGAAATAGCACCCCCAGCTTTTGGGAGGCCCTTTTAGCAATATCTGCCACGTGACTGTGCCAGGACATGTTGGTCTCTGCAGTAACTCCCAAGATGTTCAACTGACTCTGTAATGTGACAGCACTTCCAGATAGCATGATTTTTGGCTCACCGGTGCTGGTCTTTTTTGAAAACAGAGCTGCTTGGGTTTTCTGCGCGTTGAACTGTACAAGGTTTTTGTTACCCCAGTCCTCTATTATCTCCAGGTCGTTATTTATCTGCGATATTTGAGTTAGTCTAAGATGATGGAATTCACGTGCGGAAAGACCTGTGGGTGGTATGAGTGAGGAGACTACATTGCCATCGTCTGCAAAGCAATAAAGTGGATTTACTGTTTTATCTATGAGGTCATTTATGTAAATCAGGAAAAGAGTTGGCGAAAGGATTGCTCCCTGTGGCACACCAGCATTTATTTGGTAAGAGTTGGAGTTCTGGCCATCCAGTGCAACATAAATGGATCTGTCCTTTAGGTAACTTTCAAACCAAGTGCAAAGTTTCGGCGATAATCCCATTGCTTTGAGCTTGTTGAGCAGATTTTCATGCCAAACTTTGTCGAATGCTTTAGATATATCTAAGGCAATTGTTCTTGTTTCACCCCGCAACTCAATCGCTTTTTGCCATAAGTGAGTGACGAATGTAAGTAAATCTCCAGTTGACCTATATTTTCGAAATCCGTATTGCTTATCGTTGATAATTTTGTACTTTTCCAAGTACTTGGTTAGGTGATTGTTCACAACTCTTTCCATTACTTTTGATATCACCGGAAGTAGAGCAATTGGTCTATAGTTTAACGGATCTGTCTTTTTTCCTTTCTTTGGAATGGGTTGTACTGCGGCAGACTTCCATGATGATGGATATACTCCTTGCCTGTAAGACAAATTGAATAATTTTGCGAAAGTTGGGGTGAGTTCGTTGGCGCAATTTTTGAGTACTATTGCGGGAATGCCATCCGGACCCATTGCTTTGTTTGTATCCAGCTTTTTTAGGGATTTTCGTATTTCTCTGTGACAAAAGGGTACCTCTGGCATACTATGGGAAACCCTTTCAATGAACGGTGGAGTTTTTCCGTTTGGCACTGTTAGGTTGGAGTTGGAGGAAAACATTTGGGCAAGCATATTGGCTTTTTCCTCTGATGTTGTGGCTAAGTGATTATTTTTATCTGTAAGTGGTGGTATGGATGACTTGGTGAAGTTAGATCCAACAGCTTTTGCAAGAGACCAAAAAGACCTAGAACTACTTGGACAAGTCAGCAACCTGTTTTTTATTCTTTGATTGTATGTTTCTTTAGCGGAGTCAATAGTAATTTTGCAACTATTTCTGGCTTCTATAAATTCTGTGTGGTTTTGAGCGGTTTGTTGTCGTTTCCAAAGGTTATATCTACGTTCTACGTTCACGGGCTCCAGCTTTGAAGCTACGTCAGCTTGACTTTTTCTTTCACCTATACAATTAAATATTCAATATACTACGGTGTGATTTACAGTCTTTTTCAAGTTCAATTATTCGCAATGTCCGAAAGCATGCTTCAATTAGTGCTTTAACCGGAAAAGCGGTATGTTGGTACTAGCTCGTGTCTCAACAAGGGCTTCGTTAGTGCTTCAATGTGCTCCAATTCTCAAATTAGCAACCCTTGAATTTTCAGAGATATTCCGGTTTTTAGAAATCGCCTGCTTAGTTCACACATAGCAGGAACATTGGAAGCATCAACGTTTAGTAGTTGTAGATAGATGGTTAGTGCTTCAATGTACTTCAATCCGCAAATTAGCAACCCCTATATTTTTGGAGATATTTTGGTTTTTAGAAATCGCCTGCTCACTTCACACCCAGCAGGAACAAGGGAAGCACCAACGTTCAATTACAGATAAATCGTTAGTGATTCCTTAGTGCTCCAATGTGCTCCAATCCCTAAATTAGCAACCCTTGCATTTTTGGAGATATTTCGGTTCTTTGAATTCGTCTGCTCATTTCACACCCAGCAGGGAGAAGGGAAGCACCAACGTTCAGTTGGAGATATATGGTTAGCGCTTCGTTAGTGCTTCAATGTGCTTCAATCTCCAAATTAGCAACCATTGTATTTTTGGAGATATTTCGGTTTTTTGAAATCGTGTGCTTACTTTAAACCCAGCAGGAACAAGGGAAGCACCACGTTCAGTTACAGATAAATGGTTAGTGCTTCAATAGGCTTCAATTCTCAAATTAGCAACCCTTGAATTTTCAGAGATTATCCGGTTTTTAGAAATCGCCTGCTTAGTTCACACATAGCAGGAAGATTGGAAGCACCAACGTTTAGTAGTTGTAGATAGATGGTTAGTGCTTCGTTAGTGTTCAATCTCCAAATTAGTAACTCCTATATTTTCAGAAAATTTCGGTTTTCAGAAGTCGGTTTATTCCACACCCAGCAGGAACATGTAAAGCACCAACGTTCAGTTGTAGATAAATTATTAGGGCTTCGTTAGTGCTTCATGATGCACCACCTCAGTTTTAAACAACTCTTATACTTCCAGGACCGAGAACCGAGAATATGAACTGCATAAACTCTGCTCTGGAATTACTTATAAATATGATTATTAGTAGGTACTAATTCCTTCCTAATTCTTAGGCCAGTTTACTCATCTTCCGATAAACTTACTGGTAACTATCTACAAGACAAATTTGCCAATCAATAATCCTATTGGTCGACAAATAACTGACAAATAGGATTGTAAATTGCGTTTTTAGCCGTCAGATAATCCTGATAGTTGATCAGAAGGTGAAAAAACCGGGCCTTAGTTTCTCTTTTGAGCAGCCGTTATATTCATCTTATCACAAATGTTATAGACCAGGACTAACCATCTATCTACAACTGAACGTTGGTGCTCCCAATGTTCCTGCTATGTATGAACTAAGCTGGCGATTTCTAAAAACCGGAATATCTCTTATCTCTGAAAATCAAGGGTTGCTAATTTGGGGATTGAAGCACTAATCTGTAACTGGAGGTTGGTGCTTCCCTTGTTCTTGCTGCTGGGTGTGAAGTGAGCAGGCGGTTTTAAAAAACCGAAATATCTCCGAAAATACAAAGGTTATTAATTTGGGAATTGAAGCACATTGAAGCACTAACGAAGCGCTAACCATATATCTCCAACTGAACGTTGGTGCTTCCTTTGTTCCTGCTGTGTGTGAAGTGAGACGGCGATTTCCAAAAAAACGAAATATCTCCGAAAATACAAGGGTTGCTAATCTGGGAATTGAAGCACATTGAAGCATTAACGAAGCGCTAACCATTTATCTCTAACTGAACGTTGGTGCTTCCCTTGTTCCTGCTGGGTGTGAAGTGAGCAGGCGATTTGAAGAAACCGAAATATCTCCGAAAATACAACGCTAATTTGGGGATTGAAGCACTAACGAAGCACTAAACGAATACGTAAAAATTAAATTTTGTGCTTCAAGTGTGCCTGCCTACGTCACAGAGCCCTATATTTGGCTAGTAAACATATCCACGTGCTATGGATTTCATTCTTTCCTGTCCAAGATGACCACTATGTAGTGATTTTAGAATAGAATTTCGAAATTTCAATGGTATAACTATTCTGTCTCCAAACATAAGACAACCTTTAACAACGGATAATGAGTCTCCTCTATAATAAAAATTAAGTGCATAATTTTCAATATCCTTTTTGTTTGTTGGCAATTATTCTGTATATATTGAATCACTTTAGAATAAATTTTGTCCTGTTGAGTTTCTTGATAAATCATCTTAAAAGTAATTGGCAAATTTTCTAAAACTTCATCAAATATATGACAAACTTCTGATTCGATGCTGATCTGAGCAATCAAATATTCTTCATCATTTAATTGTGTCTGACTAATCTTGACAAAATATTTGCGTGACCAAAATCGCTAGTTTTAATATATTCTATCTTGAAGTCATATGCTTTGAGAACTAATGTCCATCTTTGAAGTCGATTTGCAGTATGGATTGAAATTCCTTTCTTTGAACTTAAAATAGTCAAAAGACGTTTATTATCTGTTTGTAAAGTGAAAATACGGCCCTAAATCATCCTGTGAAATTTTGTGACAGTAAAAATTAAAGCCAATGCCTCCTTCTCTATTTGACTGTATCTCTTTTCTGTTTCAGTAGGAGTTCTAGATGCGTGCCGTATAGGTTTGATAGTGCTATTTTTAAATCTGTGTAAAATACAGGCTCCTATTCCAGTGATATTTGCGTCGCCTGCTACAATGATTTCGTGAACTGGGTTGTAGTTGGTTAGACTCAGATCCGACTTTGAAATTTTTTAAAATTTTTCACGATTCTTGACATTGTGTTGTATGTACATAAAAATTTGATTCCTTTTTTCAATAATTCGTTTAGTGGTTGACGTAACACGTGTCTTTCTTCGATAAATTTACCATAATAGCTTAGTGCTCTTAGATAGGAACGCAGAGTGTTGATATCATGGGGGTGGCATATTTCTGATAGCTTCAGTTTTTGCTGGATCTGGTTTCAACTCACCTTCACTTAAAATATTTCTATTTCTTTGACTCCAAATTTAATCTTTTGTAATTTTAAGTGAAAACCAAACTCTTCTATCCGCCTTAGGACAAGATTTAAATTTTGAAAATGTTGTTCCTCTGATTGGCGTGATAGTAAAATGTCATCGATATATGCCGTGGTAAATTTCAGACCTGATAACATGGTATCCATAACTTGTTGAAAAATGGCTGGGGCAACTTTTATACCAAATGGCATTCTATTGTATTGAAACAATTCATGATGAGTGTTTATTGTTGAATATTTTCTTGACTCTCCACTGATTTCAATTTGAAGGAAAGCATCAGAAAGGTCAATGATACTAAAAATTGTAGCATTTTGTAATTTTGGAAAAATTTCTTCGACTGTTGGAAGAGGGTAATGATGTGGTGGAAGTGCTTCATTGATACCAGTAGAGTAATCGCTACTTCATCTGACATCTGCCTTTTGTTTCTCTGTAACTACAATTGAAGCTGCCCAATCAGAATATTCAACTAATGATATGATATTTTTTTCTTGCAACCTTTGAAGTTCTTGACAATTTTATCCATGACTAAATAAGCTACTGGTCTTTTTGCTTTGAAAATAGGAACTGCATCTTCTTTTATATGAAGATTAACTTTGTTTTTTTTACAGTGACCTAATGTTTCTTGAAAAACTTTAGGACAGGCTAATTTTAATGATTCTGTATTGATTGAAAATTGTTTTGATTTAACAACATTGCAGACTGAATTGAATGTGTTCCATAAACCAAATTTTGTGATCCAATATATACCCAGTAAATTGAGATGGGGTATTGAAGTGATAGGATAGAATATTTACCCTGAAAACTATTTTGTTTGAAGCTTATTGTACCTACATTGAATTTCTGCTCTTAAATTAATTTTATCACCTGAAGTGCTTTTGGCATCATGATTTGTGGGCTGATACCCTGGTTTTCCTATATTTGTCCGTGTTCCTTGTGAGATAACCGTGATATCTGAAGCTGCATCAATTTGTAACCTGATTGGAATATTATTGATTTTGACTTGAAGAAATTTTCTTTCAGAAGTTGCCCCAATGGCATTTGATCTTGCATTTTTCGTATCATAATTTGTCTTAAACCTTCATTTTGGTTCCTGAAATCGCAAAACCCTTCTTCAGGACCTACTTTATGGCATCTTTGACACGATTTTGCAAAATGTAGTTCGCCGCAATACCAACAAGGGTTGTTTGGAACTGCATTACCATCCTGGAAATCATTTGCATATTTCTCATGTCGAAACGGTTTATTGTTGGGCTTGAACTTAAAATTTTGCCGGAAACCTGAATTTGGTAAATGTTTATTTCTGTTCGAAATGGCATTTACATTGAGAGACGGATCTTCATTTAATTTGGGCGTCCGGTCCGTCCTTCTTCATATTTTCAATCCTCTGACATTCAGAAATTAAACTTTCTAATGCATGTTGATAATTGTTATTAGAATCTAATTTGTTTACAATTCTGGTTCGTATTTCACTATCTTCACTCGATTGTAAGCCACAAGTAAAAATTAAACATTTAAATTCGTCTGCTGTGATTTGATTTATCTTGGATTCTTCCCACATTTTGTTAACACGTGAAGCAAATGCGATAAAATCTTTCGATTTATTTTTATTCAACTTCATGTATTGGTATCTTGTGTGAAAAATTGTTGTTTTTTACCAAACAACTGGGTTAGGTTGTTTACAAATTCACTGAAGGTTAAATCTTTGATTTGCTCAGGTAAAATGAAATTGATATAACTTTCATGAATTTGTGAGTCTAATTTTCTTAGGAGAAGTCTTACTTTTGCGGGGTCTAAAATATTTTTGGCATCTTCTGTGAAAAGGCTTTGATATCTTTTGTACCATACATCAAAAGTGCTTCCTGTTTCCTGATCATAATGAAATTCTGTGATACTATTACCCAGGGTTTCCATCCGAAACTCTTCATTTGGTTTGGCATGATTTTGAGTTTAATTTTGGAAATTTGATGAAAACTGACCCAAAAAAATCTTGTTGACTTTTGATAAGAAATTCTTGTTGAAATTCTTTAGGAAAGTTGTGAGAATTTCTGTCATTTGTTCCATGTTCATTATCCTACCGACTGCGCCAAATTGTTGTAGTTCGGATTAACAACACCAATATTTGTTTTTGAAAATATTTCATTAAATTAAAGAGTGGAATACAATGACAATCAATATGAAAAAAATCAAACTTGACTTGCTTGTAAATGTACTTTCAGGTATGTCCTGGTACTGTTTCCTAACACAGAGCAACTGACTTTATTACACTTGAGTTTGTTTTCCAATATATCTAATTGAGCTTATTTGAAGCTACTATTAAAATAGGATCAAATCAACAGAAAGCTACTTCTTATCTTATAAGAAATGGCAAACCAAATTTGTTACGCAAAAGTTCGGTTATTTCCTTAGGAGTTCTCAGGATTGGTTTAGAGATGAATAACGTTAAGGTAAAACCATTTCCTAAAAATAAGATTGTCAGTCAAAGTAAAACTGCGGCCAATAATTCAAGCTAAGGAATACACTCAACCTTTTACGAACTGACTTTGCATTTGACACACACCGGAGAATGGATGGAAAATTCTGATCTGAGGAGAATCAAGGGGTAAACATGAGTACAAGAATACATCTGAATTTAAATTCCATTTTAGACCTAGGATTTTGATAGAACAAGTTCAACAAGGTCTTTGTCAAAGGGGCAAGATGTTTAAGCTTCGTTGGTAGGAAGGGGGCAAGGAGATCTGATTGGTGGCTTAGTTGAAAACTGTCCTAGGGAGAACGTAGATCTAGGGAATCGCTGCCTGTTAGTTAATCCTCTCCGCAATTGCCCCTTCTAAGTCGCCAGTGACTAGTATTCTTCAGGAGAGTCACTGGAAGGATAACCTCCAGAAAAATTTCTGATAGTCAAAAAATTTGAATGAAAATGTGCCTTTACATTTTGACACAAGCAACCACGGAACAGTACGCATGCAAGCAAGAAAAAAGAACAACAAAAAAAATATTTCCTTGAACTTTTGGTCCAGTAAGGAGCACCTGTTGGAGCTTTGGTTAAAAACTTCATTTAACGAAATGCCACTTGTGCCCCGCCCAGACGAGTCAAGGAAGACACGGATTATGACTATTATGAGTCAGGACTTGATTGGTGGTCCTTGTTTCACAGAGAGATATGCGGCACGTAATTTGCCAAGGAGGACTTATGATCTGCTTTGGGAACCGGAGTCATATGACCCCTCGCTAAATAAAGTCTTTTGAAATCCGAATATTTTTCATGGATCTCCGAATTTTTGGATAATTTTGCTTTAAGCATACAAAATTGACGGTAAGCTGAATGGCCAGGGTACTACACATCTACCTGAGGGTTCACAATATATGAGTGATTTATAAATTTCCTCGCACTTCGAATTTCCTGGAGATTCAAGAGGGGCTTTAGAAATTTGCTCAATGACGCAGATTTTTTTCAACTCTATTTCTTTGTTGCCTTGGAGAATGTATCTGAAAATAGTTTCCTTTGCAACAGGCTGATCAGGTTTTCCCAATGTTTTCTGGATACCCAAGAAGGACGGGAGAAGTTCAGCATTCAAGAGAGCGTCAATTTTTCCGGAAATGTGAGGTTTGTTCCGGTGCAGATTCCGCAAGTGTATTCATTCTCAGGTGTTGAGTTGAAGTTTGGGTTGATGGAACAGTGCTCTAGTTTAAGATTAAGATGCTGAACACAAGTTTAAGAAATAAAATTTGCCATATTGGCTGTGTCTAGCAAAACTCTGACTTTCTGGAAATTGCCTGAAGCATCCTGCAAGTGAACTCCAGCTGTTGATAGCGTGAGAGTCGATTGATTCTGTGACAGTGCAACCGGCGAAGTTCACTGGAAAACCTATGTAATAGTAGATAGACACCTGATGCGATCTGTACGCGACTGAGCGGCTCCAGTGTCCGTTTTGGGGTGAAGTGAACCAAAGAATCATGGAGTACTGAGCAAACTCGACACTATACAGTGGATCCGGTTTCTTTTAAGCTGTGTGAGGCTCCCGTAAGCAGGGATTCTCAGTACCTCTCGTGTGATGTTTTTGATAAGAATAAGTTGCACTTGCTCAATGTAGAATTGAACTAAGTTTGCAGAAAATGAGAAAACAGATAGGGCTTATAGTTGCTTGAATTTTGACTTAGACACTGGTTTTCATGGATAGAAATTAGTTTTCATAAGTCGTCATAACGTATGATTGGATAAACTTGGATTGAAATAAAAGTTGCTAGGAAACGTTTGCGTTCGTATCTCTGCCAAGGTTTCTCTTAAGCAACCTTGTACGGTATCCGCCAAAATAAACAGTATCGAAATATAGAGCTTTGAGGAATTGCGTACGCAAGTTGCATTTATCATATTTTGCTTACTTGGTATTAGTTATGAGGTTGACATTAAGTTAAGGTTAAAATCTTCGTCATTATGTATCTTTCAACTTAAGAAACAGTTTTCTTAGTAGAGCACTATTTCCGGCCATACGGATTTGTGAGGAATAAAGGCTCAAGTCTGAAAAAAATGTCAGAAACCACTCTTAATAAATATTTTCAATGATTTGCAGAATCGTTATGAAGCTCTTTTATGTCGCTATGATGCATTTTTTGAACATATACGCATAATACAAATAAATAAATGATATAATTTATATGTTCGGTACTGTTTATTTTGGCGGATACTGTATTTATCGTAGGTAAGAGGAATTTTCTTGATTGCAGACTTGAAGAGTCTGCGAAGTCACCGTAGAAAGCAATATTTTTTTTACAATAATGAGAGTTGAGATTATTTCAACAGAGTTCGGAATATTGTGGTTACGAATTTTTTAATGACAATGTCGTTAGGTACCATCTCATATTATGTTTGCGTTGTTTTTGGGAGTTTGGAAAAGATCCAATAAAGGAATTCGTTGTCCTTATTCCCACGAAAATCAAATTATATAGGTAGGTATGTAGGTACCTATCTAATTATCTATTTTATGTATACGATACGTGATAACTAATAATCCAGGACAGACAAACATTATTTTATTGTTCTGCCCAAAGTGCTTAAGTACCTACTTCTGTTTATAGATATCTCAATTTTTTTTAAAATCAACAATGCAATTACTAGTTGTAGCAATTCATTTCTGTAAGAGAAAATATTTCCATACGTTTTTGTCATTCCTAATCGTATGCAAATTATTTCACGTATTATCGAAATTCACTGTAGTAGCCAGGAATCCACTTACCAATCACAGTAAGGTTGTATCGGACGCTGCGTGTTTGCGCATTCCTAAAGTCGACTCTGCACCTATAAACGCCTTCGTCGTGACGTTTGACATCTTCGATGACCAATTGCGCCGGCTCGGTCACTGTCCGGAAATAGGCTCGTGTCCCGAATACTTCCGGTGCCGACCAGTGCCTGGCTTGTGACATGGGTTTCCCCCTCACATCAAAACTGAAAAAAGAATTCAAGTTTCACTTATGGAGAGGTGAATTTTCGAGGATTTTGTATTTCGCAATCATCAACAAATAAATAAATAGATAATGCCTTTGATTGGTTGGTAGAACTGGTGCCAGCAAGAAGATTACAGTCTTTCTCCTTCTTCACCTAATATATAAAAACAGATTTGTGCTGTAATTAGCTCTACTATAAAAATCAAGCTTCAAGACTAATTTTTGCGTCCATGTAACCCGATTTTTTATGTGAAGCAAAAAGAAAAGACAACAAGGCCTATCAATTTAGGTAGTCACTTCACGTTCCTTGTTGAAATATATATATATATTTTTTTTATCAGGAAATAGAAAATCAATTAAATGTTTTTATTGTTATTCTAAAATTGTTGAACCTCCACAGTTTTGCTATTTCGTGTCGTTCATTACATTATGAAATAAGACCCAAATCGCGTTTTAATTCCATTCCATCAAAGTAGTTATATCGGATATCTAAATTTTTCAAATTAAAATTTTGTTTATTTCTGTCTTTTGAGTGGCTTTGAATTATTCTATTTTATTTTATTTCAAGAAGTTGTTCGATCTCAGAGAAAGGCCGATAAGACTGCACTACGAAATTCCGCTAAAATAAATTTGATTCTCCAAATATTAGGAACAAAATGAAATCTGCCCTAGATGCTGCAAGCTGCAAGCTTAAATAAGGAAATAAAATTCAACCCAACAAAACACTAAATTTGAATTTTGATAGAAGACATTGACAAAAATAGTTCAAGGGACATAAAATCAGTTAGAAGTTGCAAGAGAAGGCCTAGCATCAACGTAAAGGAGCTATATTACAGCCTCCACTCGAAAAAGGGGCACTAAGCTTGAGATGACAATTTAGTATTGGATAGAACTGTTAAGCAAACAGGCAGTTATTAGAAATATTAAAACTTAGCAAAACTAACAGGAAACTAGACAAAACTGAGAAATTATGTATAAAATATCTACTCGTATCTTAATACAAAGCCTTTCGCAAAGCAGGAACAATTTTAAATGCTGGATCCAAAAATATATTACTGGAGGAAATGGAAAACTGGAGGATATCTGGCGAAGATGGAATAACAGTTGCAATATCAAAAATATGAGACCAGGCTTTGAATCAGTACATCAAAATCTTGCTACATAAATATCTTCATCAAGGAAAAATGACAAAAAAGATGGAGGAGCCAAAATCAGAATTTCGCCCAAGAAAAGGCAAAACCAATAACGGAAACTATCAACTATCGACGCATTAGCTTGGAATCCTACGTATACAAACTCTCAGCTCTACTTATAACGGATAGATTGAGAAAAAAGAATCGTTGCCTACCAGAGTACCAGGCAAGATGGCACGTTTCTTTACAAGCATCACAAAATAACGCTTTTCTGGTTTCCTCCATGAAATCGAAAATATTTTTGACAGTAAATTCATGGTTACCGTCTGTTTGACGGGTTCGCCTGGTAGGCGCTACTCTCGGTGGAATCATACGTGCCAACTCTTCAGAGCATTTTCCGTGATAGTACCTGTAGAAGAGAGATAAATCGCCCACAGATCTGCGATGTTCGAGACCATCCAAGTTACGAGTAAGTGCGGGGTCATTGATCAGCTTGATAGCTCGTTTTTGCACGGTGTTCAAAAGCATTAAGGTATGTTTGGGTGCTGCACTCCATATATGTGAGCAGTACTTCATAGTTGGTCGAATCTGGGCTTTGTAGAGTGTCAGCAATTGGCTTGGTGTGTACAGAGTTCTTGTACGAAATAGCACCCCCACTAACCCAAACTAACCCCCAAGATGTTCAACTGACTCTGTAATTTGACAGCACTTCCAGATAGCATGATATTTGGCTCACCAGTGCTGGTCTTTTTTGAAAATAGAGCTGCTTGGGTTTTCTGCGCGTTGAACTTTACAAGGTTTTTGTTACCCCAGTCCTCTATTATCTCCAGGTCGTTATTTATCTGCGATATTTGAGTTAGTCTAAGATGATGGAATTCACGTGCGGAAAGACCTGTGGGTGGTATGAGTGATGAGACTACATTGCCATCGTCTGCAAAGCAATAAAGTGGATTTACTGTTTTATCTATGAGGTCATTTATGTAAATCAGAAAAAGAGTTGGCGAAAGGATTGCTCCCTGTGGCACACCAGCATTTATTTGGTAAGAGTTGGAGTTCTGGCCATCCAGTGCAACATAAATGGATCTGTCTTTTAGGTAACTTTCAAACCAAGTGCAAAGTTTCGGCGATAATCCCATTGCTTTGAGCTTGTTGAGCAGATTTTCATGCCAAACTTTGTCGAATGCTTTAGATATATCTAAGGCAATTGTTCTTGTTTCACCCCGCAACTCAATCGCTTTTTGCCATAAGTGAGTGACGTATGTAAGTAAATCGCCAGTTGACCTATATTTTCGAAATCCGTATTGCTTATCGTTGATAATTTTGTACTTTTCCAAGTACTTGGTTAGGTGATTGTTCACAACTCTTTCCATTACTTTTAATATCACCGGAAGTACAGCAATTGGTCTATAGTTTAACGGATCTGTCTTTTTTCCTTTCTTTGGAATGGGTTGTACTGCGGCAGACTTCCATGATGATGGATATACTCCTTGCCTGTAAGACAAATTGAATAATTTTGCGAAAGTTGGGGTGAGTTCGTTGGAGCAATTTTTGAGTACTATTGCGGGAATGCCATCCGGACCCATTGCTTTGTTTGTATCTAGCTTTTTAAGGGATTTTCGTATTTCTCTGTGACAAAAGGGTACCTCTGGCATACTATGGGAAACCCTTTCAATGAACGGTGGGGTTTTTCCGTTTGGCACTGTTAGGTTGGAGTTGGAGGAAAACATTTGGGCCAGCATATTGGCTTTTTCCTCTGATGTTGTGGCTAAGTGATTATTTTTATCTGTAAGTGGTGGTATGGATGACTTGGTGAAGTTAGATCCAACAGCTTTTGCAAGAGACCAAAAGGACCTAGAACTACTCGGACAATTCAGCAACCTGTTTTTTATTCTTTGATTGTATGTTTCTTTAGCGGAGTCAATAGTAATTTTGCAACTATTTCTGGCTCTTATAAATTCTGTGTGGTTTTGAGCGGTTTGTTGTCGTTTCCAAAGGTTATATGCTCTGTGTTTTTTCTGTACAGCCGTTTGACACTGGCTGTTGAACCAAGGTTTTGCATTAGCTCTACGTTTAGTTGTATGTGGGATCTATGGATCCATTCCAGATAAGATTACTTGTGTTATTTCATTACAGCAAATAGTGGGATCAGCTGTTTTAAAGCAAACGTCTTGCCATGGAAAATCCAGGTAAAACTGTTTTAGGTCATTCCATTTTGCCGATTTATAGTGCCACATTTTACGAGGAAGTGGTTGTTGGCTTGGTGGGATGAGCATTTCGCACTTTGTTATTATAAGTTTATGATCGGACGAACCAAGTGGAGCATCTACTTGAATTGTGTACGAGTCAGGATTTGTGGTTAGGAACAAGTCTAAAAGCGCTGCAAATTCGCCCCTTTCTGAGATACGGGTAGGTTCATCGACAAGCTGCGTTAGACCACAACTTATGGCAAAAGCTTCTGCTTCTCTGCCTTCGTTATCTGTTTTGTTGTGGTGTTTCAGCCAGGGTATATCGTGGACGTTGAAATCGCCTAAAAAGACAATTTCCGCCTGTGGATAGTTTGAGTGTATACTATCACAGCTTTCGGATAATGTCGCGAAAAAGTTTTGGTACTCGGTGTTAGATGGCGGTCGGTAGAGGCAGCAGATAAACTTGGTCGATGACTTTGAGGTGAATTTTAGCCATATGATATCAAGGTTCGCTGGTTCTAGCTTCTCCTCTCGATGACATGAAAGGTCATTTTTGATGTACACACAGATCCCAAAATTATGTCGAAATCGGTGGTGTAGGTCATAGCCGGGATAAAGATAGTTCACAATAGGTGTTGCAGAACTGATTTTAGTTTCAGTGAGAACAAGGATGTCAGGTCTTTGTTCTTCAAGATGTTGGTGAACTGAATTCATATTTGTACTTATTCCTCTTATATTGCTAAACTCAATTCTGAGTTGAGCTTTTGATCTTCTCTTTATATCTTTGCATGAAGGACCCCCAGGATCACCCGACGGCCGGAGATCCGAGTGGTCGGGTGTTTTATCTCCGGAATATTTTGATCCTGGAGGCGCCATCATGCTATCTGTTACTCATTCATATTAGGTGCACTTAGAATGGTTGCAAGTGAAACAGCATACAGGGTAGCTCAAACAATAGCAAAGCTGGTAGGTTCTGTAAAGTACCCTCATTTTAGAAAATTCAGCAAAATGTTATAGAGTAAAGTTGTTTGGAATTAAAAGTTATGCCTAAATACTAAAACATAGCCTCCTAAGAATGTTTTTATTTTCTTTCGAAAAAAATCTATAATTTCTATATTTTTTTAATTTTTTATTTCCGTCCTTAATACTTTTAAAAATTAATTAAAATCAAATCAAATTTACATAACTTTGTTCAAATTCAAGCATATTTGTAAAATTAACTTAGATTTTTAATTTTTTATGGAATCACAAAATTCATGTTTGTTGCAATGATATTCAACACAACTTTAAAATGTCGCAATTTTTTTTTTTTAATAAGTTAAAACATTACTAATGATAATAGCCATATTAAAAAAGCTATCCTTAAAGTGCAAAAGTTTTATTTTATTTTATTAAATATTAGTAGAATTTTGATATTTTTTTAGCCACCCTGTATGCTGTTCGACTTGCAACCATTCTAAGTGCACCTAATATGATAATCAGACATGCACCAACTTTTGGCCTTGTTTGTATTTTGATTGTGCTATTACTAAAAAAAAATCCCATATGTTGCACACTTAAGTAATGACACTGTATAGGTGTATTTCGAAAATGATTTCTGGTATCTGGTGGAGCGAGGGATCGAAATATGTAAATAATTATTGATATATATTGTTCTACGTCTTCCGATCTCCAACCCTCTCTGTCAATCCAGGCCTCTCTCCCTCATTTTCCTGTTTACTCTGAATCTAAATCTACTTCGCGGTGTGCCTCGTCTTCGTCTTCCCCCTGTATCAATGATTTGCTTGGGTATTCTCGTATCTGCCATTCTTTGTGCATGTCCAAAACTAAACCAAATCAGTTGTTTGTCTCACGTTCGTTATTTCTCTGGTTTGTAGGCCAGCAGGCAAGTAGTAAATAAAGGGGGTAGCTGGAAAGTTTGCCGAAGTTAATGATATTTTGGTATGTCGTTTGTGGATAGTCGGTGAAGTAGAATCTAAGTTTTCAACCTCGAGGACCCTGTGCTAACTTGGGGGGAAGTCGAAAGACCCAGAGATTTTCCAAGATTTTCAAAAATGTCTTCCAGCCTGACCTCAGTTTAAACCACGCATGGGATAAACATCTTTTATCCTCGTCTCTTCCAGGTAAACTCACAGACGATAAGTCTACTGTGCCTTGTGGATTATTTTTTTATTGTATTATATTGGAATAATTAATATTTTAAGAAAATAAATCTTTGATTTCAACATTATCCGTGCCGAGTTCGGCTATCTGACAAGAATGGATCGTTCCGTACACACTGTTTCTTTTTATCTTCGTCGTATATAATTGTCCTGGTAGTGCTGAGGTGCTGAGCTGACATGGCATCTTCAATACTGTTAGAACAGTGTTTCATGTGCGAAGAAAGTTTGGCAAAACGTGGAGTGGCTGTAGTTAAAAACAGATCAGTTGATACGCTTCTTGCTACCAGGTTCAAACGTAAAAAGCCTAAAAATCAATGATTACTCGAAGGAGTGGAAAAAATTATAGTTCACGCGGCCTGACGAAAAAATTACAACAACGAGAAATTAATATTGGCTTCCTTGCAGCTTCCTCCAAACCAACGGGCTCAGGTAGGCCATCATTATCATTATTTTGATTTGAACAAGCGCTTCTAATGGGAAGAAGAGGTTACTGATGAGTACAGACAAAAACTTATCAAGTTACCCCAGGAAAAGCGTAATACTATGGTCGAAATGACGCTCATAGAGGTAGCAAGCATGATTTTGGGATTTTGTCACATGCAAGACAGCTGGTGATGAATGGGGACCAAAAATTGAAGACCGTATGAGCATGTTGAATAATATGGACACAGACCTAGTTGCGGTTAACGCGGAAAATAAATCAGGTGCACAATAGATATATCATCTGTGGGTGCACGTGAAAGGAACGAGGATAAATGATGTTTATCGCACGCTTGAATTGAATGATGGTCGGGCTGAAGAAATTTTTGAGAAGTTGAGAATTTTTCCGTATCTTTAAACCACTGTATCTCGGTTACTATTGCGTTAAATAATACGTTTAACTGGTGAAATTTGAAGGAAATTTAATGATCTTCAACTTTATAACTAGGTGTATTCCGCTAAAACGCATGGTTTAGAAAATATAAGCAAAAAACTGAAAAATTCCGAGAATTTCGTGGTTTTTCGACTCCCTCACAGTGAACTCGAGGACGAAAACTCAGATTTCACTCCACAGACTACCCACAAATGACATACCAAAATATCATTAACTTCGGAATATTTTCCAGCAGGAAGTACTTGCCTGCTGGACTATTAGTTTTCCGTTCAATTTTTCACGTTCCTGCCGCTGTTTTCGGCAGTTTTGCTTTGAAATCAACTTTTCCATAACAGCACTCCGTCATCACAATTTCGTTCGAAAACTGGTATATCAAAATTTGATGAACGCACACTCGCGTCTTTTCAGTCGCTGATCGACTCGGTTAAAAGTCTTGTCAGTTTTTTTATTATGATAGGACTTATGGAATTAGGAAACTCACTGGGACTGGATGGCAAAACACTGTATTTAGCTTCACACAGAAAAATATTATTTTGCAAGAAGAAGCAGTTCTATATGGTGCCACATAGCATAGACTGCAGCAAAGACCCAAAGGGGGTAATTCTTACATATTGTCACACTCCTCGCGGCTAATGTGGGTAGGACCTCAGGTTAGGGGTTACTCTTGAGAAAAACACACAACTACAAAAAGGAGCTTAACGTATATTGACTGCTAGTGAGTACATCACCACTACGTAGGCGCTACGTAGGTGCGCCACATGATTCTCACGTTCGGAGCTCTACGTACATATACGGGGATGCAACTGGTTCACGCACTTATAGGCGGCGATGCTCTGAAGGGTAAGACTCTATGGGATAAGGGCGACCTTGAAGAAAAGTCTAGCTACTCAGCTACTGCTCCTTTGGGTAAGGAGACCCTGATGAGAGAAGGACCCAAATGAGTGCCGATACCATGGGTTGCATCGGTTTTTATATACATTTCGTGTAAACATTAGTTTACGCGTTGACCTGCTTAGACTGCTGATTATTGATAATCCGTGTTCTAGTTTCAACTAATTCACGTATACTCTCGCTCTCATCTTCAACAACTCTACAGCGTGGCTCCTAATTTTTCCATAACTGTCCTAAACTCACTGCGTTTGAAAATTCAACCGTTCGTAGTTTATGGTTGCGGATTTGAAAAACGAACAATATTTCTTGCTTATGTCACGTACCCTCCTATTCTTGCTGCGAAGCCTTCTTTCTACGCCCTATAGAAAGTTTCTTTTTTTCGTGTACCCTACTCAGTTAAGGTAACAACGTATCATCGGCTGAGATACGGCTATGTCCCTATCCTTGACACATTGGTGAATGTCACTTTTAAGAACAACTATCAGTACATTCAAACATCATTCCTGATACAATGGCGACAGTCCATAATTTCGTTCGGGCACTGTGCTCTCGTTTAGGTACTTCGATTCTAAATAGGGGGATTCAGCATCACAAGTCCCTCGAACGGCGCCTCCACCATATGTCACACGCCTCGCGGCTAATATGGGTAGGACCTCAGGTTAGGGGTTAATCTTCAGGAAAACATACAACTACAGAAAGGCGCTTAACGTATATTGTCTGCTAATGGGCAGGTACACCACCAAAGGGGCACTACGTAGGTGCGCCACATGATTCTCACGTTTGGGGCTCAACGTACATACGGGGCTGCAACTGGCTCCCGCACGTATAGGCGGCGATGCCCTGGAGGGCAAGACTCTCTAGGGTAAGGCGACCCTGAAGAGGATTGCTCCAAGACTCTTTGCGATAAGGAGACCCTGAGGAGAGAAGGACCCAAATGGGTGCCGATACCATGGGTTGCATCGGTTTTATTATCCATTTCGTGTAAACATTAGTTACGCGTTGACCAGTTTAAACTGCTGATTATCGATAATCCGTGTTCCAGTTTCAATTAATGGGTTTTTGATATACAGGATGCTTTTTATTTATAGACTAGTTGACAATATATATACACGTAATGTGATTTTTGTGGGAGCATTGAAAAAAAAAATGATTTACATAGATTGCTTTTCTGCATAAGCTATTAAATATATCAATTTTGAGGTGCCTATGAGCACCGTCAAATGAAAATATGCGTAAGTCTGGTAACATAATTTTCAAATTTTGATTCCTATATCTATAGTTTCTCTGACTAAGCAAGCCTCTGAGAGACTATGGTTCATCGAAAGATCTATGGTGCAAGCCATGCTATGCATTACCATTGATGGGGATGAAAGAACAACAAATATCCGAACAAGAACGATAGTAAAGACATTCTAGAGCGAGTAGAAAGTCCCATGTGGAAATAATTATGACACGCGCACAGAGGTATAGAATAGAACCACTTCGAACAAAAAAATAATAATAATAAAAATATAGAGCCTACAAATGAGATAGACAGTTATCCTCCGAGTTGGAGGAAGCGCATTAGAACAGCCCAAAGAGACATGGGAGAATATGGAAGACGTCTATATCCAACATTGGACTTTAAAAAAATAGTACTTCAATATACAGACAGGACCAGGATACTAGACACATAGCCTTCAATGGGACTAGTTGCCTAATACCCATTTCACTGCAAATTATTAAAATTCGTGCATCTTCGCTTCGGCAACTCGGCTATATTTGGCTTCGTCAGCATCACCTCGATTCGCCTAAACCGGGTAAAAGCTAATTCGTCTTATAACTTCCTTTCTGTCTAGTAGGTTGGTCCGGTCTGTATATCCTTTCATATCGTACTATCCCTAATACGGACCTGCGCTTGATTACCTGAAAGCCCATGTTCATATTGGACAGATTATAGACAAGTTATTTAGAGTTTTTCCGATTGGAATTGTTATTAAGGGAGAGCCATCTCAATAATCGAGCCTTCAGAAATAAAAGAAAACAAATTTTCAAATGGGCTTCAATAAACAAGAACACTGTCAAGCAGCCTTAGTAGTTTTATTTGACCAGCAGTTATGATTTGAATATCTTATATATGTACTCTGTAAAAAAAGCTTTTCCTAACCGTATTTTATTATTTATTTGGTCAGCAAAAGTTTAAAATAGTTCTCCAAATCGAGATTTATATCTAAATAAATATATCCAATAACTATAAATCGTCCTGATGCCATCTAGAGTAAGAAGGACCCTTTTACGGGGTTGGTTGCTGCCGCTGCAGCTGATTCAGTATTTGTAAAGGACCTGCCTAAAATCCGTCGAGTCGTAAATCTGGAACCGTATCGAAAGAAATACACTTGAGTACAAAATAAATATCTACCCCATCACCTCTCTGAGACTTGGCAAGGAAATCTCCAGTGTCAAATAAATATAGGACGGTAAAGTAAACAGAGGAGATTTTATTGTCTAAGGTAAACTTATTTTATTTAATACAAGTTGTGTCTTCTCTCATTCAATTATATCTACCTTTGTTCAGTAACCTACTTATCTTATTCATCATATTTATACATATTTGAATAATAAAACATACTATTACTACGTTACTACTACATAATGTATCGGGTATGACACATTATTGTAACTACAGGGTGTTACACACTGTGGCTTCACCTGTTATCCTACAAGTACTTTTTCTGTAGTAGATATGGTCTTATAATGCTTTGATCCATTGTGCCCACGAACGGCGATGTGTCTACTATAAATCCCCCAAACGACATTCGCAGATAATCCTCGCGATGATGGCTGTTAAAGTGATAATGCGGAACAATGTACTAAACAAATATTTGAAAAAAGTTTCTTATCTGGCACAGCACCTTCACATATTTTTGGGCATATCGCCAAGTATGTTTCGACCACATAAATTTCTAGCCCAGGCAATCCTGAAGTATGAGACACGCCCTCCCTGAATAACCCATTTTTCAACCTTATTCCTCAAACAAACTTTCGTCAGAAAATATGTTATTGAAACTATTAGCCCTCCTACTTCGGTATTAATAAATGATCCGCATTGTTTCCACCTCGGTTTTTACTTTATAAAAGATGGAAGTGACTTCTTAACCACCCCTGTATTTTTCACCTAGAATGGATAAAATTGACAATATTTCATTTCTCTTGCCATTATGGACATGGGAGCAATTTGCATTTTGCTTTTACTGATACGAGGTATAGGCAATTGGTTCGAAGCGCAGAGGGGCCCTTCTGTGCTTTTAGTTTTTACTTTGTTTGTTGCGTGTTATTGCTGCTCTGTGAGAATTACGAGTTTTGATTGTTGCACGAGATGAAATAGAAACTTTTGCTCCTGCTAAATATGTACCTACCTACTCAAAAAAGATTAAATAAAATTGGCATTAGTTTGCCGATTTTAAACTAAGAACCAGTAAGCAGAATACAATAGATGTAAAAATAATTTGAAAACACGAATGATTCTTTTTAGGATACCTGGGAAAGAGATGATCAATATCAAATCTGGGTGTACTCTTTGTCATCTTGTGAACTCCTAAAGGTAATTTAATATATTGTGTCCATTCAATCAGTAGCCTAAATTCCTCTCCCTTCAATAACATAGTGTAACTAACAAATTGTTGTAACCCCAATATTATAGCACAGCAATAATTGTATTAACATTTGATTATTCTTATATTTCTAATTTGTTTTATTGTAACCAATCTATTTTACAGAGAGGCCAACGATGCCTTTGTCGGCCCAATATTATCATACCGACCTTTTTTTATTGTCCGGACCCTTAGTCCCCTAGGTTACGTCATGGTCCACACTTGTACAAACTTTCTAAGTAATATAGTACCTAATAAATAGATTTTAGCACATTCATAAACTTTGTAAAAAGGATTAGGTAGTTTTAGGAAATTGTAAAATACCCTTCTTTCGAAAGCTCCAAACTGGTCTTCCACTGCTCTTCCACCCAGAAGATAGTTGGAGAGAAGGACATTCAGACTTCCATCTTCACGCTGAAAACCTCACATTCAGATTTCAAGCTTCACTTTGAACAGTCGGGTTGCCTCTCAAGATTTTAACTAAGTGTCCCCCCTCAACGAGTATTTTAATAAACGAAGCATTTTTATTCAATAACCGAGTTTTAATTATCGAAGTACTCAACATTCGTGGCATCGGCTAATTTCCAATTCGTAACATTGGTGGACGCAATTTCTAACAAAATATAGGGGGCGATGGGTTGGTGCCTGTAGCCAGCACATATGATTCGTTTCGCTATATGTTTTAACTACTATAACATGCTTTGTCGCAAGTTTTATTGGGTACCAATCTTGGTTATTAAAATTATTTGCACCATGGTTCAATTAACCCTGGGACGGATAGTTGGAGCTTTTGTACATAGACGTAACGTGTCGTCGGCGAGACTAACACATTATTAAATAAAAATATGAGAATGAAATTCAATACATATAATTTTTTCAAGAGTTTTACTAATTAATTCTTATTCAACAAAAAAAAAAGACTACACTACTCATGCCAAAAATTGCACATTATTGTTTCAAACGCAAAAAATTGAACCCTCGATTTAAACCAATGTTAACGCAAAATGAAAATTGCCGCCTGACAGACTTTGTGGAAATTAAAGGCGTAGGTTTTCAATATACCCGATTATGTTGATACAGGAGTACTGTTTTGAAAGTTATCGAGAAACCCAAACTCCAAAAATCAGTCCGGCAGTCGGTCTCAGTCTCAACAAAAAAAGTACTTCTATAAGTAGATTTAAGTGTAAAGGAATGTTGCCCCACGCCACGAAAAATAAATAAAAACATTTTTGCGACCTCTCCAACAATCTACAGCTATTATAGATCTCAAAATTACAATAATTTGTAGTTACACTTTTCTATTTCGAAACAAATAATTAAGCACAGAAGCGACCGACGTTAGCGACGGGTTTATTGTCACTTTTAGAATTTAATGTCACTTTTGGGTTTTTATTTACAATTTGGAAGGTTTGTCCAATCGAGCTTCAAACTATAAGCCTGTAAGATGTTTAACATTTCATGTAAGGTGAAGCGCTGCCAAATTGAAAGTATAATCAATAAAATTTTGACATAAATTACAATACTTTTTAACATGTTTATTGTCGGGTAATGTATTTTCAGAATAGATATCATTATACTTTTTTTGTAGGGTGTATTTTTTTAAAACAAGCGCATTATATCCAGTGGCGTAGTGACGATGCTCCGAGCCCGTGTTCAAAAATTTCACCGGGCCCCTACTCCTGCGAGATAAAAAAATTGAAAAGTCAAAGAAATATATATTTTTTTTTCTAAATATGCAGGGTGAACGAAAGTATGGAACATATTCAATATGAAATAAATGAAGGCGTTTTAAAAAAACCGCTCGAACACGTCGATTTTGTTTTTTTGCTTGAGATTTTTTGACACCAATTTTTTTATACAGGTGGTTCCAAGAACAGTTGTACCGTACCGTTATCAACTTTATTTTTTTAAATCGTACATTTAGTCCGGGGGCCGAGGCCCTTTTTTCCAAATCATTAATAACAAGCTAGTTTTTTCAATGCCGCTTCATTTCACCGAGACGCCCAACTTTTTTCTCACGAAAATTGCGAAAACAGGTAGCTAACATAGGTACTGCACAGGAGTAAAACATGTCGATTTGGTGATTATGAAAATTTAATTAATAACATTTAGTTTTATAGCTAAATGTTGAGATAATTTTATGAATAATTTGAAACAACATTTGTCCGACAAAATAAAGGGTTTGGTCTACGATGTCCCCCCCCCTCAAACATGTAGCAATTAAGTTGCATAAAAAATGATTAATAACAAGTTGATTTTTTCAATGAAGGTTGGTAAATATTATTACAATTAAATGGTCACACTGTCCTACAAATAAACAGGTAACTATTTTCAGTCCTACACTCAAAAGTTGTCGATTTCACGATTTAACTTTTTTCATTAATAACCGGCTAAATCTTCGTGAGCATCTTCATTTTGATAAGACGCCCAAATTTTCTTTTGCGAAAATTCCAAAAACAGGTAGCTAACAGAGTGCGCAGGTGAAAAACATGTCTATTTGGTGATCATACAAATGTAAATAATAACAGTTATTTTGTAGCTAAATGCTGAGATAGTTTCATAAATAATATGAAACAACATTTGTCCGACAAAATAAATGGTTTGATCTAGGCTGTCCCCCTTCTCAAACATGTAGCAGATACGTTACATAAAAAATGATTAATAACCAGTTGATTTTTTTATTGTCGCTTAGTAAATATTTATTTTAAAAAAAGTCATAAAAAATAAATAAAAACAATATTTTTCAATAATCATATTTGTTCCAAGCTCCAAATAAAGAAAATAAAATAAGAATAATTGTCTGTATTATGTTCATTATACATTGCGCAATTTTGAGACCATTGAGATATCCGGAAAAAACCGAAATTCGCCCAAAATGATTTCATTTTTTCCTCACCCTCTTTGAACAGATATTTCAAAATAAATGGCACTTCATTGTTGCCACTTTTTCTCCTCTACAAGATGCCACCATCAAATTTAAAATCTAACGTTTCGTCTTCGGGCCCCCATCATCAACTTTATTTTTTTAAAATGGACCCTTATTTTTGTTTTAGATTTTATAGGCTTCTGATGTCTCAAAACCAATGACGTATTGCACTTATTCGAAAAAATTATAGTATTGGCACTTTCCATAAGAACTAAATGTTTTAGAGAGAGACAGAGAAGAGAATTTCAATAGGAAATTACTGAAAGGTAAGAAATAGTCATTTTTGTATCTAGTGTGCGAGTTGCAAACAATATTTTTTCTACAACTCCATTTAAATATTGGTTTATTCGAAGCCAAAAATGCATTCTCAATCAAAGGTAGGTGAATTTTAATTATTTTTGGTTTCCTGACAGGTATGTGTCACCATGACACCAGTGTGCGAACTAGCTATTTCGCGCACTAGTGTGCGAAATAGCTAGTTCGCGCACGTCGTCATGGGAACGTTAAAAAATCAATACCTGGGAAAAAAAGTGTCAATTCGCAAACTGTCATGTGTGTGCGAACATCATCATTTTTTGACAGTTGTAGAAAAAATATTTTTTCGAATAAATGCGATACGTCATAGGTTTTTGGACATCAGAAGCTCTCAAAATCTGGAATAAAAAATTCAGGGTCGTATTTAAAAAAATAAAGTCGATGATGGTGGCCCAAAGACGAAACGTCAGATTTTAAATTTGATGACGGCATCTTGTAGGGGAGGAAAAGTGGCAATGAAGTGCCATTTATTTTGAAATAACTCTTCAAATAAGGTCAGGAAAAAACGAAATCATTTTGGGCGAATTTCGGTTTATTCCGGATATCTTCGGTAGTACTCGGAATTTTTAAAACATCAAAGCGCCATTTTAATGAGCACAAAATTGCGCAACTTTTTTCTCATTTAAGCAACGTCGTATCTCTTACCGTTTCCCAGATCCTCATACTGGCCTTCTTTATCTTGGACCGAGTCTTGGACACATTGGATTAATTAATATACAATATTCGATTCAAGTTAGCTTTATAAAATTTCAAGTATACATATTCAATCATGAATAACCATTTCTAATGCGAAAATCGCAACAAACAGGGACAAAGAACACACTAATGTAGTCAACATTACATATGATTATAAAGCCTATACTTCATTTTAATATAACTTCTCATCGAATACGTTTTTTAACGGTTACATCGGTTACATACTTTTTGTCGGACTAGCGATAACTACCTACTTTTTTGTAGGACATTGATTAATTTCGGTAGAAAATATGTTAATCTATCATGGCTTTTGTGACCTACAGTTATTAATGAGAAAAATATTACCGTGAAGTCGACAACTTTTGAGTGTAGGACTAGAAAAAGTTACCTCTTTATTTGTAGGACAATGTGACCATTTAATTTTAGTAATATTTATTAAGCTACAGTAAAAAAATCAACTGGTTATTAATCATTTTTTATGTAACGTAATTGCTACATGTTTGAGGGGGGGGACATCATAGACCAAACCCTTTATTTTGTCGGACAAATATTGTTTCAAATTATTCATAAAATTATCTCAACATTTAGCTAAAAATATAAGTGTTATTAATTAAATTTTCATAATCACCAAATCGACATGTTTTACACCTGCGCAGTATGTTAACTACCTGTTTTCGCAATTTTCGTGAGAAAAAAGTTGGGCGTCTCGGTGAAATGAAGCTGCATTGAAAAAACTAAGCTTGTTATTAATGATTTAGAAAAAAGGGCCTCGGCCCCCGGACTAATTCTGTATATCATGAAATTTTTTGATTCTGCGGAAAATTCTAGAGATATTTCATGTGCAATGTCATGCCATAAATACCCTAAGGACCGGTTTCTCAATAGCAAGTCACCCCTGGGTTAGGCATAACTCCAGGGTGAATAGTGCAACTTCTTACGCTTATCCCGGAGTTAAAACCAACCCGGGGGTGACTCACTATTGAGAAACCGGCCCTTCAAATTAAAGCTTGAAGCCTATTACTCATAACCGCGAAATTCGCTCTTTTTTGACATTGCTTCGAAAAATTGACGTTTGATTCACGCATAAAACGTCAAATTGTCGAAGCAATGTCAAAAAAAGAGCGAATTTCGCTGTTATGAGTACTAGGCTTAGCTTAACTCACCTAATTAGAGGGCAGCACAACAAACAACAACGCAGGGATTGCAGGATCTTGAGTTGGCATACTTGGCAATCCTGGCATACTATGAAGTGGTTCGGCCGTACGATACGCGACAAGCGGTAAACTCGAAAAGTTTTCATAAAAGAATAAAAGAAATCATTATAAATCTACATAAGAATGTAAGAAATGAAGACTTTACCTACGTAGATATTTTTTATTTTTATATAAATTAGCGTCAAATGTGTAAAATAGATTTTTTTTTTACTTACCAGGGAAAAAATAATATTGACATCTAGAACCGGACCCGTTGACGTACCGGGCCCGTGTTCCATGGAACACGCGGAACACCGGTGACTATACGCCCCTGATTATATCACATTTACCCCAGAGTTCGGGGCAGATGTGATAATGGGCTGTATGTTTGAATTCAATGCATGTGTATTAATTATTCGGGCAAAGGATTAAAATATAGAAAATTTGACACTCAAATATTACAAAAGTTATAAACTTTTCAAACTTAGAAGCAAAAAAAGCAGCTTTTTAAAAGAATAACAAAACATTACAAAGTGTAAGAGTACTTGTCAAAAGGTACAAATTCAAAGGGGGAAATTGGAAACCTTTCAAAAAAGCTAACAGCTGGAGTATTGACACTAACCAATACTCAGATAAGACGGGTGGTGGGACTACTAACAGGACATTGCCATCTTAGAGTGCACATGCAGAAAATGAGAGTCTACAATGGCCCAACGATGTAGGTATACTGTGTGGTGACGAGGAAGAAACCGCCTTACTTACACATAATTTACGAATGTAAAGCACTGGCCGCAAAAGACACAATTTATTTGGAGGTAACACAATGTTGGGGATACCTCATTTGAAACTTCTTTGAGTGTCTTGGAACGTATCCCGTCTGGTCCATGAGAGATTATTTGGTTTTTCGTTGGTCTATTTCTACTTATATAATGAAAGATAACTCTCACCCAGATGCTTTTTTCGAACAATATTTACTAATATAATACGTCAGTTATCACAAATACTTTCACTGAGAATGACCAACAAAATAATAATATTATAATACATACAAAAGATCCTCAGATACAGAAAAATATACATTATTTTGTATAACCTTACATTGGAAGTGTCTTACAAAATGTAATCAAAATATTAGAATTGAAACCAGACATAAAAATTGCACACAAGCATATCAATAAAATAGGCAATTTATACTCCAAAGACAACATGAAACTTTAAAACAATCTTCAGTCGTTATAAAATTCCTTGCGAACAGTGTAATCAAGTTTAACGAACTATTCTTTCTTGTGCTCTCTCGGAACATTCAGCTAAAGAAGGACATGATTTTGATTTTGAACATCCCCAAATGATAATTCATGAACAAAATTTGAATAAACGCTTGTCTCTAGGAAGGTTAGAGATCTCTCAAGCACCTTATAATCACATTTAAGACCGCAGTCATATACAGGGTATACCATTTAAAGGGGGTGTGACCCTGAAAAATTACTTAAGCTACTTAAATCAAGAAAAAAATTCTAAGATCTCTCGTGAAAACCGCAGTCCTGTATTAAAAATAGTCTCCGAGAAAATTGCTTGTGAAGATCAATTATGCAGGAAATTGTGATGTCACAACCGCTGAAATCGCAGTCTTCTGGTCGTTCAGTCTTCAGTGAACCGTACCCTATACTATACTTTGAGTGGTTGCAATTCGCTCTAGGAGATAATTATCTTAATGTTAATATTGTCAACTAGCTGCTTGGGAAAGGAGGACCCGGTATTCAACCTTATTAATTTAATTGCCGATTCGATCGAATGTTTATTGCAATTCAGCAATAAATTGATATAAATTGCGCTGCCAGCCGCAGCAAAGGCAGACTTAAACCAGTGCAAGTACCTCTCGTTGGAAAAGCCCCTCTGGAATTAAGTCTCCCCAGTGCAAGTACCTCTCGTTGGGAACGCCCCTCTGGGTATCTTCAGCCTTATCGTTGTCCAGTGCAATTACCTCTCGTTGGGAACGCCCCTCTGGACAAGGCATAAGGGTGACGATAAACTTATCTACAGTCCCCCAAGCAGAATTGACGTGTGGCCCCCTATAAGGACCCCAGTGTACGAAGGGTCATGTACCTTATAGGATTAGCATACATGTAAGGTTATATTTGGGAAAATATATAGCATATATTTTTATATAACCTGAGCGAGTTTCTCTCCATCTACCCCCAAAGCTACAAACCCCCCATGTCACCCCCGTAAAGCGGGTAGTTGTGACAATATTGTCCCTGAAAATCCAGTATGACGTCACAAACGCCTAGTTGTAACTTTAAACCGCCCTAACTCGAAAACGGACCATCGTAGCAAGATGCGGTTTGAATATTTATTCTTAGATTTTTTTGCACTAAAACTTTCATTTTGGGTCACACCCCCTTTAAAACGAAACAGGCTAAACATCTGATGTCACATTTAAACGTGGCATCAGATATTCGCCTGTTTCGTTTCAACTGCTACACCCTGTATATGTATAGTCGAACTTACTAACATCTAATTAAATTTACCCATTTCTGAAATGAATATTCTTACTGGTTTTGTCATGACATTTAGAATCAATGTCTATAAGAATCTAGTTTTATGCTTCAAGAAAGCAATGAAAAATTGCCGATAGCCCGCCTTAACGGAAAAAGATAGTTTTCTCTCCTGGTCCTTGACAACCACCGATACCTCAAAAAATTCCAACCCCAAGAAATTATTTATCGAGCTCGGTATTGTTCTTGCTATTCAACCAAATAGAAACATAGGTGAAACCTGGTAGGTACTTATATGATTTGGCACATTTGGTAAAATAAACAGGACATTCTATTTATGTTAACAAAAAGACTACAAATAGCGCAAAACTCAGAAATCTGGCAACAGTGCCGATAGGATTGTTCAATTCGTATCTACAAAAACCCTCAGATACCAAAATTTGTCAACGCAGATTGAGCGGATATTTAAGCGTTGCAGTACTTTTTTGTCCCCTGTTCACATACTGTTACGAAAATGCATCGACAACCGGCCAGGATTCTAAGAAATTACTTGTGTACGTCGCCGTCGGGCAGCGCTCCTTTTCTGAGAATGCTATTATATTTGGGCTATTTTCTATTGTCTCGCGCCACATCCAAGGGGGGGGGGGCAGATGTATTTTAGTCATGCCGTTCCGTCATAGTCGTCCGTCATTATTTATTCCATAATACACAACAAACCCAGGTACGACGAATGAAGGTTTCACAATATTCGATTCGATGTTCTTCTAGATAGATCCGGAGTGCGATTTCGACTAAATAACGCCTAGTTATGAGTTTGAGTTTAGTTTTTAATGCGATATTTGTCGTGTACATTTCGATAAGTGATACCGTAGTGACTTCAATATAAAGTCAGTTTGTTTACCTAATAAAAGTTGTTACTGTCCGTGAAGTTAGTTTTAGTGAACTCGGAAACCGTGACAATAGTTATTAAATTGAACGTTCATTAGAGCGTAGGTCATATAAACTGGTGGACAGTTGCTTTGCAACATGGAAGATTTTACCCAAATTCAAATCTCGATATTTTCGGAACGGAAAGAGATATCGAGTTGCGGTATTCGGGAGGTTCTTCACCAACTCGTTGAGAACACGCACAAGGTTTGACCGGTATATTTCTTTCATATGTGCACTTATACAGGGTGAGTAAAGGAAGTCATGTTTTTTTGGCAAAGTTTGGGGCTATGCCAGATTCTCACTTTTTCATCTTGGAAATTTTTATATGCATCTTTTTAATCCTTGGACTATCCCAAAAAAAGTAATTTCTTGAATTTTTCGAAAGTTGGCTATAACGCAAATTATCGAATTTTTAAAAAAGGGTTACATTTATCCCTAAGAAACTGACTTTTTCGGGGTTTCGCTTGAGAATGGGTATTCTTTCCCATACTTTTGCATGAAGTAGAATTTCTTGGCCCGAGAAAAGATTGGCGTGCAGAAAAAATTTGCTTTTGACATTATGTAATTAAAACCGAATTAATAAATTAAATTATACTATGCAATTAAACAGCCTAATGAATAAATCCAAGTTACTACTCTTGATACAGGAGTGTATTCCAGTGGCGTAACACCAAGAGCATCTTTTGGTTTGATGGGAAGAAATTAAAAATTCGTATTTTTCTGCTGTTCATCTTTAATCTGGAATTTTTTAACCTTGTTATTCAGCATTGGCGTACCCGCTTGGATAAAAGGGTCCTTCTTTGGATAACCTCCCACAATAATGTCTTTTGGCTTGACCTCGAATTTTTTTCTGTCATGAGTAGCTTTTTTTTTTTTTAAATGTGCGAAAGAGATAGCGTTATTGCTGCGCGATACGCTTGCAGATACCTTTTGAAGGTACGCGTCCACTAAGCGGATCGGGCCGGGGCGCATCTAAACATTCCGGTATAGGATTCGGCACCTAGGCATATTTCATTGTTCCGTTTGAATTCGGACCGCCAATTAATGCGGAGCGCCGAAATCCGTACTTGAATGTTGAACGGTGCTGAGCCTCAGGTCGGAATGGTTCAGTAGTAACAGGCATGTGGAGTGCCGAATCTAAGGTTTAAATGTTAAACAGTGCTGAGCATCAGGTCAGAATGTTGCCATGCGTTTGGCGCGGTTTTTAAAAGCTATTTTATATTAAATTAGCTGTCCACCCCGTTCGTGTTCCTGTTTGCTACAATTTTGCGGCGGATGCGGCTCATTTGGCACGTTGCTTCATGTGTTCTTGTGCTTCAACATGCAGGATGAGTTTGCTTGGATCATTTAAACATTTTCAATGTGGTGAACAAATTTACCTTGCTAACATCTTAGAGGAAAATGGTATAAAGCGTTGGATAGAAGAGTATGATATAACATATACGAATTGGAATGTGAAGTCAGCATATAATAATTATACCAGATTCAAATGCAGGTTTGTGTTCAATATCAATTCAATGACGTAGAATCTTCTTGGATACAAATAGACTTTAGAAAATACATTTTTAGATATGTTATTGTATGCCATCATAGGGCTTACAAAAAAGTGCATCAAGGAAATAATAAAAAAGGAAAATCAGCAGTTGAGTGCCGAATCTAAGGTCAAAATGTTATAAACAGTGCTGAGCATCAGGTCAGAATGTAACCATGCGTTTGGCACGGTTTTTATATTAAATCAGCTGTCCACCACCTTCGTAAAATTTTGCAGCGGATGCGGTCTGTTTGGCACGTTGATTTATGCGTCCTTGTGCTTTACATGCAAAATGAATTTGTCTGAATCATTCAAACACTTTCAATGTGGTGAACAAATTCACCATGCATTTTAGAGGAAAACATAGTACTGAACAGTGAACAAAGCTGTTCAGTTCATGTGGCAACAAGTGAATAAAACTTATGTTCGCTGATTTTGTGCCGCGCTGACGGGGCAACATTCCAACCTGCAGCTGGGCACGATTTAATATTTTGACCTTAGATTCGACACTCCACATACCTGTTGCTACAGAACCATTCGACCTGATGCTCAGCACCGTTCAACATACCAGTACGGATTTCGGCTCTCCGCATTAATTGGCGATTCGAATTCAAACGGAACAATGAAATATACGTAGGTGCCGAATCCTATACCGGAATGTTTGGATGCGGCCGGGGCGGATCGCATCGCAAAAATCCGTCTATCATAGATTCAAATGAATCTGCGTCCACTTTGCAATTCCATTTTAATCTATGGTAGACGGATTTTTGCGATGCGATCCGCCCCGAACTGTTCCGCTTAGTGGACGCGTACCTCAGAAGATATCTTACCAGTATATCGCGCAGCAATAACGGTATCTCCTACAACACTGACTATTGTGTATAAGTAGGTCTCGAATGAACAGCAGTGTAGACCAGCATCAGAGCATTTTGAAAAATACGAATTTTTAAGTTCTTCCCACCAAATCAAAAGATGCTCTTGGTGTTACGCCACTGGAATAAACTCCTGTATAAAGAGTATAGTAACTTGGCTTTGTTCATTAAGCTGTTTAATTGCATAGTATAATTTAATTTATAAATTCGCTTTTATAACATAATGTCAAAAGCAAATTTTTTCTGCACGCCACTGTAGGCAATACATTCAATGAGTGCTTCAATCTTTTCTTGGGGCCAAGAAATTCTACTTCGTGAAATATGACAAAAAAATACCCATTCTCAAGCGAAACCCCGAAAAAGTAACTTTTTTAGGGATAAATGTAACCCTTTTTTAAAAATTCGATAATTTGCGTTATAGCCAACTTTCGAAAAATTTGAGAAATTACTTTTTTTGGGATAGTCCAAAGATCAAAAAGATGCATATAAAAATTTCCAAGATCAAAAATTGAGAATCTGGCATAGCCCCAAACTTTGCCAAAAAAACATGACTTCCTTTACTCACCCTGTATAAGTGCACAAATGAAAGAAATATACCGGTCAAACCTTGTGCATGTTCTCAACGAGTTGGTGAAGAACCTCCCGAATACCGCAACTCGATATCTCTTTCCGTTCTGAAAATATCGAGATTTGAATTTGGGTAAAATTTTCCATGTTGCAAAGCAACTGTCCACCAGTTTAGATGCGAATCGCGAATTCCCAATTACATTGTGGAAAAATCGCCCTTTTTCGGCCCTTTCATAGAAACCAATTTCGCAAAGATTCTTATATATTTACTTTATTTTTCGGTGCCACACTGGAGTATTGGCTCTACTATATTTTTACAAGTTTTTTTTTGGTTATAGCCTTTAATAATTTTTTTTGTTGTTTCCCATTATGCTTGTTGCAAGTTGCAATTCGTAAGCAAATATTATATTATGAATGAAGAGCAAAGTTCATTACTTCTTTGGCTACAAATACTCGCGAACGCTGCGTAATTATTCTCGGACGATTGCTACCTATGAAATTAGGCAGGTACCTACAGAAAACAGCAAGGAGCATAACATAATTTAGTCCAAGAAATGAGAATATCAGAAAACGTTTTTAAACTACCACACACGGCAAAGCACAACAAAATACAAGTCAATAGAAAAGAATCCAAAATAAAATGGCAAAAGCCGAAACGAAAACAAAACTACCGAAGGAGCAGAGGACAAAAGCATTTTTAGTATACGCATGCGCTGACATGAAATTCGCTACAAAAATCGCAAAAAAAATAAACTGCTTTCAATTTTCCCGCTCCATTGATTTCAAATTTTGCGAATTCGCAAAATATTTGAATCTGACTGATGTCACTCTTCTTGAAAGTGGACTGACCAATAGGAGCGGTCTGCGCAATTTGTGATTCGCACTACACTTAAGGTGGATGTGTATGTATAACCATTGTTTCATTGTGTTCAAGGTATTCGATGTCTTTTACATATGTTTTACAGTAAGGGAATTTATTTTTGATTACTTTTTACTGGAACAATTAGAAATTCGAACACTCCGAACTGCTACTTAGATCACCGGATGTAACCCTTTATATTTTCTTTACCAAAATACTATTCAACTGCGCACATAAAAATTTCCTTTGGGGAAGTTCAAAAAATGTAATTGCGTTTTTTTTTAAAGTAGTCGAGTATATCATCAATTTGCTTTTCAGGCTTTTAGCTGTTACACAAATGAAATTAGTAATACCAATTCCCACTCCCTACACTCTTTCTGGAAACCACGAAGTAAATGCCTATTTTGGGGTTTATTGCCTGGAAACGTTGCAATGTTTTCGCGAATCGTAAAACCACAAATGACTCCGTTGCGTTGATTGGTTGGAAATTAAAACGCAATAATTTTTCATATATGGTTTTATGTGTCTGTTATTGTTTTCACAAGGTGGGCAGTTTTCAATTTGAAAATAGAGGAAGAATAGACCCAAAATTATGCGTTCTGGACAAAAAGTACCAAAGTTTTGTCGCATGTACCTTACAATTGATGTTTCTAAATCTACGTCCACAGTTGATGGATTATCCAATCCTCTAAAGTAAAACATGTCAGGCTATATTACAAAAGAAAAAAGGTCGAAAACATAAGGTCGACATACAAAAGGTCGAATAACAAAAGGTCGAAAATACGAAAGAACGAAAATACAAAACGTCGACAATACCTAAGGTCGAAAATACGGAAGATCGAAAATACAAAAGTACAAAAATACAAAAGGTAGAAAAAGGTCGAAAATACAAAATGTCGAAAATAAAAAATGTCGATAATACACAAAGTCAATGATTTAAATGTCAAGAAGATTTTACGTTTTTTTCTTTTGTAAAATAAAGGAATAAAATCAATGCTCAGCTGAACTGTGTTTCTTAATATAGGTGCGCTATTTTTATATGCGCCATTGGTTATAAGCGCTCCTTTCTTGCTATTTGATGAGGTTCAGGAACAGAGATTGGGTCGCAGTCCGAGGACGGGTCAGTTTGGGTTAGTTTATCGAAAAGAAGATCCTTGGAGAATCGTCCAAGAAACGGGGATCTGAAAAGAGGGTCTACCACAACATAATTAGAAGTTGACATTTTTTGGGGGGGATCGCTCCATTTTATTATGCTAAATAACATATTAAGTTTGCGCCCTTGTACTTCCATAGGGTTTTTAGTTAGAAGTGTTTTTTAGGGGTAATTTGCGGTTTATGGAGAACGCTGCTCAAAGGGATGATCCAATAGCAAAAAGTTTCAAATGATTGTTGTAGCTGAAGTTTTTTGCTATAAAAAACTCCTCGACAGCACCCCTTTATCTTCCATAGTTTTTTTTTCTGCAGTGTCTTGAATAGTAGCATGTTCTTGTTCAAGGTCACTGAATCAGCGTTTCGCCTGTTTGCGCGCATTTGGTGCAGCAGCGGCCGAATGCATTATCCGATTTTAGTTATTCAAATACCACATTATTGCTTATGAAATACACTCTCCAATGCTTTTTTGTTCGAATTTTTGGATTGAAAATTAAGCGAGCACCGACTCGCCTAATGTCCTAGAAACTTGTAAATTGTATCGAAAACTACCCCTTTCTTGCATTCACTGTAATTTCTTAACGGGGCCAAATATTTGGTGACAGTTTTCGACAATCGGCAGCCCATTTATTCCTCTCATAATGCCCTAGCGGAATTTTTTTTTCGTTAATTACTCAATGACTTATTCGCCTGAACAAGTCGCAAGGAATTTATCAAAAAGTCAAAAAAATAATAAAATTGTCGCACAGCGCTGAAATTTGGTTCTATGGCTTCATTTATTGTTCTCATGAATATACTGAAATTTTAATTGCTTCACAGGACTGCTGGATTAGCTACATTCATGAGAACAATAAATAAAGCGATCATACTAAATTTCAGCGCTGTGAGACAATTTTATTTTTTTTTGACTTTTTGAAAAATTACGCGCGACGTGTTCAGGCGAATAAGTCATTGAGTAATTAACGACAAAAAAATTCCGCTGGGGCATAATGAGAGGAATAAATGGGCTGCCGATTGTCGAAAACTGAAAACTGTCACCAAATATTTGGCTCCGTTTACAACTGCTCGCTTAATTTTCAAGCCAAAAATTCGAACAAAAAAGCATTGTAGAGTGCATTTCATTAGCAATAATGTTAAAATCAGATAATGCATTCGGCCGCTGCTGCACCAAATGCGCGCAAACTAGCGAAATGCTGATTCAGTGACCTTGAACAAAAACATGCGACTATTCAAGACGCTGCAGAAAAAAAACTATAGAAGATAAAGGGGTGCTGTCGCGAAGCTTTTTTATAGCAAAAAACTTCAGCTACAACAATCGTTTGAACCTTTTTGCTATTGGATCATCCCTTTGAGCAGCGTTCTCCATAAACCGCAAGCTATCCCTAAAAAACACCCCAAACTAAAAACCCATGAAAATGTACCGATCCCCCCAAAAAACATGTTAACTTCTAATTATGTTGAGATTAACTTCCTTCATTGCTTGGCCTAGAAGTAAATTCGCCAAAAACGTGAAATCTAACACGTTCTTGAAACTCAAATCATTGACTTTTTGTATTTACGACTTTTTTTATTTTCGACATTTTGTATTTTCGACCTTTTTCTACCTTTTGCAATTCGACCTTTTGTATTTTCGACCTTCTGTATTTTCGACCTTTTGTTATTCGACCATTTGTATTTTCGAACATTTGTAGTTTCGACATTTTGTAATTCGATCTTTTTTCCGTACCCGTACCCCATTTGGAAGTGATAAATTATTTTGAAATACGCATTTTTAGGTTTTCTATTAAAATGGTAAAATGTTATTTATCTGTAATTATTATTTATTCTGTGAGACTACCGGAAGCAATTAGGCTCAAGAAGAATGGCTGAAACTGACCATCATAAACCAGAGCAGAAATTAAGCGAGTTTCCATTGTACAAATTTAGGTTTAAATTGTAATTAGGAGTCAACCTGATTTCAATGTAAGTACTACTTCCATTCAGGTGGCACCATTCTCTATTCAATGATTTTCGCCCAGCTCTATATCCTTGTCTCTGCTTACACACAGGAGTAACTTGATTTTATTGGGTGATTTTAATATTAATTACGATGAATCAAACTCAGTTGATAGACTTAATTTGTGTAATTTGTTTGAGTCTTTTAATCTGTCCATGCACATAGATTCGCCCACTCGCATTACTAGATCTTCTTCCACCACTATTGACTATTTTTGTTCATCTCTTGATTTGTCTAATATTTCTTGTTCGGTTTTTAACTCGGGTCTAGGTGACCATGAAACTATCCTTGGTAAGATTTCATGTTCCATTAATACTAAGTAAAGTAAATACAAAGTTAATAGACTCTTTAGTAGAACAAACTATGGAAAATTTGATGAAATATGTATGTCTATTCAATGGGAAAGTATATTCGAAAGCGGCAATCCTCTTGAAATCTTTCACACCATTTTGCAGGAGTCATTTAATGTAGCTTTTCCTATTCAGAAAATTAAGATTCGGTGCAAAAAACCTTGGATGACTTGATTAAGAACTTCTTCTCTTAATATGAGATGTCTCCATACTCTCAGAAAATTTACTGACAATAATGCATTTCTCAATTATTTCCAACATTATAGATCCATATATAGAAGGACAATTAAGGATGCAAAAAAAACATACTATAGCAGTCGTTTAACTACAGCAAGCAATTCTCAGAAAGAAAGTTGGAATATTATAAATGAGTTGAGAGGAGTTAATAATCAATCTAGGATTAATGTTCCTGATATGACTCCAACAGTATAGAATAATTATTATTGTTCAATTGCAAGTTCTCTTATGTCAAAATTAACTCCAATTGTTGATCCAATGGATTACTTGAAACATACTCAAATAGAGCCATCATTTTACTTTTTTCCAACTGACTCTAGAGAAATCACACAAACTATAAAATCTATTAAAAATAAAAACTCATCTGGTGAAGACGGCATATCATTGAAAATATTTCTTGCTCTGCCTCAACCTGCACTTGATGCCCTTTCAGGAGCGATTAATTATTCCTGGGAAATAGGAAAATTTCCAAATACTTTAAAGACTGCAAGTGTTATTCCTCTGCATAAGGGTGGGAATCTGGGTGAACCTCAAAATTTCAGGCCAATTTCTCAATTTCGAAAATTGTCGAGAAGTTGGTTAAAAAGCGGGTTTTATCATTTTTAAACTATCATCAGATACTAAATTCAGATCAGTTTGGTTTCCAAACTAAGAAAAGTACTGATGATGCAATATATAAATTTTTAGAGGAAATTTACTTTGGTTTTAATGCTGGTGAGGCTCTCGCAGCGGTCTTCTGTGACTTATCAAAAGCTTTTGATTGCGTCAGTCATGGAATTCTGCTGTGCAAGCTTCAAAAATATGGTTTCAGAGGGAAGGTTTTGGACTGGTTTCGCTCCTATCTTGAAGGGCGCTCTCAGAAAGTCATCTTTGGTTCCCAAATATCTCAGGCCAATAAGGACAAGCATGGGGTTCCTCAGGGCTCTGTACTAGGCCCTCTTCTCTTTTTAATGTTTATTAATGATCTTGCTTTTGTCAATATTGAGGGTCAGTTCACATTTTTTGCAGATGACTCTACTATATTATGGCGTGATTCAAGCGTCGATGCGTTAGAGGAAAAGGTTTCTTCAAATCTCCCAAAAATTTAACAGTGGTGCGATGCTAACTTGCTGACTCTGAATGTTGACAAGACCACTATTCTGAATTTTCATTGTAATTTAAATACTCTTTATCTTGGCGAGGATCCTCTTTTGGCTAAGCCTGGAACTAGGTTTTTGGGAGTTTTTGTTGATAAGTCTTTACATTTTGACACTCATATTAATAACCTCATGAAGAAAGTGGCTTCAGGATGTTATGCAGTGCGCACAATATCAAGGGAGCTAGGCAATGCTATGGCGAGGAGGGTTTACTATGCTTTGGTGGAATCTCATTTGCGTTATGGTATTGTATTTTGGGGAAATGCAAGTAATAACCTAATACATCCTATTTTTGTTCTACAAAAACGTGCCATTCGTTATATGTGTAACGTAAATAGTAGAGAATCATGCAGGCCTCTATTCAAATCTAAAAAAATTCTAACTCTTACATCACTGTTTATTTTGGAAACGGTCTGTATGATTTATAAGCGTAGGGATGTTTTACCAATGCCCGGTCATTTGTATGGCACTAGACGGTCACACTATTTAAGCTTGCCAATTCCTTCCTCTGCCTTGGTTAAAAATTCAATTATTTATGAGAGTCGTAAGATCTATAACCACCTACCTGAATATATAAAGCTTTATCCTACCCTCGGGCAATTTAAGAACGCCGTTAAAAGACTTTTGGTGGAGAGGGCATATTATGAGTTGGGAGAATACTATGGTGACACTTTTTAACTTTTAACTTATTTGGAATATATTATTGTATTTTTTGTATGGTACTTCAATTTAACTATTTGTCTGATTTTTAATAATTGTAAGTTTTATTGTATTTTTAAACCGTTTTACTTCCTGCTTTCTGTTGAGTATTGATTTGATCTCTCCTGTTCGAGCTCCTGTTCGAGCTCCTGTTCATCTGCTGTTTTTTAAAATTAAAATTTTATCTTTTTTTGAAGTTTACCAATATTCGTGTTAGACTTAGACTTAGTTGTGTTTGCTTGTTTTATATTTTATATTTCATATTTTGTATGTTGACCTTAGGACCTGTAATGTTTGAATCTATTTTGACCTTTATTATTGCACTTATACTTATTATGTAATATGTTATATTTTTTTTAATTTTATTAGCTTTGTCAACAAAACTTGATTTTAGACAATAAAGCATATTTTGATTTGATTTGATTTTATTCCTTTTGAATAATAGATTCCAATCCTTCCGGTTTCTAAAGCCACCTTATCGGCTAGCTTCATCCTGAGAGTGCGTCGAGGTCAATAGTGACAATTATTTGAATTGCGCTCGATCTTGTTTGAGAATGGGCCACTCTTCCTTAGCAGCTTGATTAAGCAAGTCGACGGCAGTGACGTCAGCGAGCCCTTTTGATTTTTGGCAAACGTGCTAAGTTTTCTTGAAAGTTTCTTGAAGCGGCCAATCCTTCAAATTTCTGTCTCTGTGGTTCGGAGTGGTTATGGCTAATTAAATAAATTGTTCTAATCGTCGACTCGGCTGCCTTTTCTGTGATTTCATTGGAACATGCCAGCCTATCTTTATCTGCAATCACCTCTGGTGATGCCAGTGCCTGTATTGTGTACCAAATCATGGTATACGACGAGCCCCTTGTTCAGGGGTCCTACATCCAGGCGTAGTATTGGTCCCATTGAATAAAGAGGCATGCACCCCTAAACTTCATGTGCCCCTACTTCTGAGGTCACTTTCATGGTCCCTGATGGATAGTGCTTATCGTCCTTGATGACACCTCGACTTGGAAGTAGTGACCACAGGTTTTTTAAATTTAAATTTTACCTTTTGTATTATATTTTTTTTATTGAGCATTACCTACCTAAATGGAATGTCTCATTTTTATGTTCAGTTCGTTGTTCGGTTGAGCATATTAATTTTCAGAGCAGATAGACCAGTAGAAACGGTCCGAATTTAAATAAAATGTTCGATCATCATTATTATTTAAGACAATAATATTTAGTTAAGGGTGGTACTGGGTTGGAATCGAATTATTCTAACATGTATGATTCTCATTAAATTGACATCCCAGATTTTGTAATTCTTCATTGAACTTTTATTAAACATATTTAAGTGGAGGGTGTTGCTGTATTATTTCTTTTTATACATAATATTTCAGATTTAATATTGAGGTCTATTTCGAGGTTTGAGACCATATCAATAAAAACTTCGTAGCGCCCTCAGTAAACACTCCTTATTTACGACCAGAAATGCTTTCCGATGAACCGCTGCGGTAAGCAATAACATCTTTTTAATCCAAAGTAATTAAAAACATTACAAATCACTAATAGAAGCTTGTAATGTCTAAAAAAATATGTAACACATAAAATGAGTGGAAGGATTATAAATATGATAAATAAAATAACGTGATTTATAACTAAGATCCTTGATACTTCGCCAAAAAGCATAAGCAGGCCGTAAGGGAATAATGATTTTTTCATAAGAGAGCGCTAGCGGAAAACGAATAATGGGTATAAATATTTAATAACACGTAGGCCAGTGGTTGGGGATTTGAAACTAGTCCAGGTCTAATAAATTACTTCCGTAAGTGCTTGACGAAGTCTACTCGTAGAGTGTCGGTGAAGTGCGCATAAACATTTCAAGAGGCAGCTGCGAATACATTATTTTTCAATAATCATATGTAGTTGAATGTATCGATTTTCTTGTATCCCATTGGATAGTTTCGCACGAATTTTTAGAGGTGCGCAGTATAGGCCATTAAAAAGAAGCCCTATATTTAGAAGTCCTCGGGGTAGCCAACTTTACATATCTACAACATCCAGGATTATGGTATACGGTTCTTTACTCAACTGAATACGTAAAATTAGAGCAATAATAACCGCAAAATGTCCCATACTCAGAATATTTACGCACACAAAATTGTTATCTACTGCAAAATGTTAATGCAGCAATAATAGATTTATAACGCGCAACCCCACGGCCACAATACCAAACGAAATATGATAATTGCAATATAATGGTAATCATGCTTATCCACTTTCACGAATGAAACATGAAACCGGCAAACAGGTATATTTTGGTCATGACTATGTTTGTCGGATTCGGATAAATTATTATAGACTAAATTATTAGCTTTCGATGAATACTTTTTCTATCTTCTACTCTTTGAAATAGAAGTGATAAAATTTTATCTCTCAATGGATTAGACTCTCCACAACCAGCAAGACCCCCGAATACTTGGAATTTTGCTTATAGTATGTCAATGATTACGGATTTTAGCAAGTATTTGGGAAATAATTGAAAATCTTTCAAAAATATGTGACATTGACACCAATTTTTTAGTGCTTCTTTGTCCTTTTTTGAGGTAATATATATTTATGTTTTTTTTTTTTCTGCTTATTTCCTCTTTTTTGTCACATCCCACATAACAAAATTGCATCCTTAGAATGTATTAAGAATGTTCTTTTTTTAGGAGGAATGTGCCTAGAATGTTCGCCAAAACCATTGCGAATGTCCTGAGAATGTTCTGAGAAAAGATTGTAGAAATACTGTTTGCAATACCCAAGAACTTCCTGGAAAATCCATTAGGATATTCCTAGAATATACCTATAAGATTCTCAGTACATCCTGAAAAGAATATTCCTGTTTGATTCAAAAAATATACTCGAAATGTATATTCTCACATTCAAAGAATGTTTCTATGACATTATAGTTATGTTCTCAAAAGAATATTACACCAATATGCTTGAAATATTCTTAGAATATAACTACATATATCATTCTCAATATGCATCCTAGACATAACATTCTTGTTTGATTCTAAGGATATACTTGGAATGTTAATTTTCGCTTCCAAATAATGCTCCTTTCAGCCTTTTTATATTAAAGGCAGTGAATGAGTTGTTGGACAACTTCTCTGGAAAACACAAGTATTTAACCAAAGCTCCGGTTTCGAGCTTGTTATGCTCTCGTCGAAGCACGCCAACTGAGAGAAACAGGTTCCAAGGTGATTCAAACGCGAGGCAAGATGTAGATCTTTAATAGCGCGTGGCTCCCTCTCTTGAAAGTCCTACAAAGCAAAAGAAAAAGAATATACCTATAATATTCTTAGTAGGTTCTAGATAGAGCATTATTGTTTAATTGTTCAATTAAGATTTTTGAGTAGGTACTTTAGATAATTAGGTGAACATATGAAAATATTCTTATCATGGTTACCTACCTACATAAACTTCTCAGCACAACTTGTTAGGTATATTCTTAATACTTGATACAGATATTAGCCGAAAGAACATTTTTTAGGGTACATTATAATAATGTTCGTATGAGAATATTCGAATAATGTTATATAAAGTAGGTTCTTAGCACAATCTTTCAGGTAGGTGCATAGAAGCAACATTCCTAGTACATAAATATAACGTTCAAAAATGAATATTTCAATCGAAACAATCTTAGAATATTCATTGAACATTCCTAAAAGAACATTCCAAAAAGCACTTTGAGTGAATATTCTGAGAATATGAATGTTCTTTCACTGTTATGTGGGATATTACGGTATTTTCCAGAAAACATCACAATAATTATTATTGATTATTATTAATTCTTTTCTTGTAACAATGAGCGTCAACAATAATTAACGACTACGGAATTCTTAAGCACAACATCTAGTTCCAATGGATTGAAAGAGTTTAACATAGTTTCATGATAAGCTACATAATATACATAAGCAAAGTCAAATTCGGAAAAGTTATCCAAGCAATGCGTACAAAAAAATGATTTGAGTTTATTACTTGATCGTGCAATCATCCAGTGGGTCTACTGACTATGCATCAGCATTTTCAAGTTAATAAAAGTCACGCACAGGCATCTTCTATTCTAGGACACCGAAGACCATTAAGTCTATAGCAGAGCAAAGTCCTTCGGCGATCGGCAAGTTGCGACGGGAGCAGGATAGTGTAGTTTTGAAGCTCTTATAGTGACAAGCCGGCACGGAGGCGGCGCATCTCCTGTGCTGCATCCGTCACTTAGCCCTATTTAGGATCCATTCTGCTAACCCTGGAAGGGAAAGTGCTATAAAAGGTGCCCTAAACATACCCAGCCAAGAACTGACTTGATAACCGTGTCCGAGGGTGCACTCCATGCGGTCGATACCAAATAAAGAAAAATAAACTCAATTTTGCCACATGGAATATTCGTACATTTATCGATATCAGAACAAATACAAGACCACAGCGAAGAACGGCAATCAATGGTGCCACAAGAATTAAAGAAATTCAACATCGATATTGCAGCTCTAAGCGAAACCAGAAGAGCAGGCGAAGGTCAACTGAACCAGTACGGAGGAGGCTAAACGTTTTTCTGGAAAGGGAAGGAAGAGAATGAACCTCGCATCCACGGAGTGGGTTTCGCCATAAAAAATAAATTTATGGACCATCTTGCTGAGCTTCCATCCGGAATATGCGAAAGACTGATGACACTGCAGCTAAACTTCAGCAACAACCAACAAGCTACGTTTATCAGCGCACACGCTCCGACTCTAACAACGGACGAAAACCAGAAAGAGGAATTTTATGCCCAGCTTAGTGATACCATATCATCTGTACCTAGATCAGATAAACTTGGTCTTTTAGGCGACGGAAAAATGAACTCGAACGGACTTCGCCTACTAACCACATGCTCAGAATATGACCTTTTTATAACGAATACATTTTCTCGGCAAAAAAAAAAATAATAAAAAACTTTCTGGCGACACCCTAGGTCAAAGCGCTGGCATCTAATTGATTATACAATTGTACGTTCTAGAGACCAAAATGATGTATGTATTACGGGAGGTCTAATAACTGGACTGACCATCGACTGATACGAGCCAGAATGAATTTGCGCATCCCACCAAAGTGTAGATGTCAAAAAAGCAGTTCAAACGCAAATTCAACATAGGCGATCATATCAGGACAAACTTCCAAGAGCTAGAAAATATTGAAGACCGCAATAAATCGGCCTAGGAAGAAACGGTCCACTACATACAAAAGCCCACATAACAAAATTGTATCCTTAGAATGTAATAAGAATGTTCTTTTTTTAGAAGGAAGTGCCTAGAATGTTCGCCAAAACCATTGCGAATGTCCTGAGAATGTTCTGAGAAAAGATTGTAGAAATACTGTTTGCAATACCCAAGAACTTCCTGGGAAATCCATAAGGATATTCCTAGAATATACCTATGAGATTCTCAGTACATCCTGAAAAAAATATTCCTGCTTGATTCTAAAAATATGCTCGAAATGTATATTCTCACATTCAAAGAATGTGTCTATGACATTATAGTTATGTTCTCAAAAGAATATTATACCAATATGCTTGCAATATTCTTGGAATATATCTACATATATCATTCTCAATATGCATCCTAGACATAACATTCTTATTTGATTCTAAGGATATACTTGGAATGTTAATTTTCGCTTCCAAATAATGCTCCTTTCAGCCCTTTTATATTGAAGGCAGTGAAAGAGTTGTCGGAAAACTTCTCTGGAAAACACAAGTGTTTAACCAAAGCTCCGGATTCGAGCTTGTTATGCTCTCGTCGCGCTAAGCACGCCAACTGAGAGAAACAGGTTCCAAGGTGATTCAAACGCTAGGTACGCTGTAGATCTTTAATAGCGCGTCGCTTCCTCTCTTGGAAGTTCTACAAAGCAAAAGAAAAAATAATATACCTATAATATTCTTAGTAGGTTCTAGATAGAGCATTATTCTTTAATTGTTCAATTAGGATTTTTGAGTAGGTACTTTAGATAATTAGGTGAACAATATGAAAATATTCTTATCATGGTTACTTACCTACATAAACTTCTCAGCACAACTTGGTAGGTATATTCTTAATACTTGATAGACATATTAGCCGAAAGAACCTTTTTTTGGGTACATTATTATAATGTTCGTATGACAATATGCAAAAAAATTTATATAAAGTAGGTTCTTAGCACAATCTTTCAAGTAAGTGCATAGAAGCAACATTCCTAGTACATAAATAGAACGTTCAAAAATGAATATTTCAATCGAAACAATCTTAGAATATTCATTAAACATTCCTAAAAGAACATTCCAAAAAGCACTTCGAGAGAATATTCTGAGGATATGAATGTTCTTTCACTGTTATGTGGGAGAAGGATCAAGACTGGTTTGATCAGAACAACATTGAAATTCAAGACCTTAGAGATAGAAAAAGAAAAGCGCAGAATGCATGGAAAAGCGACCCCAGCTTGACCGTAAAAAAAGGTAATAACGACAAGCAAAAGCAGAAGTTCAAAGGCAAACGCGGGCATTGAAGAACCAATGGTGGAAAACAGAGGAAACGAAATGCGAGAACTAGCTGAATCCAACAGCACCAGGATTTTCTTACAGGGTACTAAGATGGTATACGTACCAACCACTCAAGGACTTAATCCCGTATGATCCAAAGATCGCAAAAGGCCGTTTAGAGATAGTTCTTCAATTAATTCTCGTTGGAAGGAACACTTTCAGGAACTACTCAACACAGAATCACAAATTAATTATGACATCTTCAACGATATCCCAAAAAAAAAAACAGTACAACAAGAACTGAGCGAGGTTCCCAGATTAGGGGAGGTTGAAAGAACAATCAGACAACTGAAGAAGTCAGCGGGTACTGAAGGTAATCCTGCCAAATTCTTCAAACAAGTAGGTCTTAGTGCCCAAACCCACATCCTAATAAATAAGTAAAATATGGATTACTGAGACCATACCTGCCGAACTTAGAAATGCCTCCATAGTTGCCATTTTTAAAAAGGGATACAAGACTGAATATAATTCATAACCTACCATTTTATTTAAACTTTTGAATAATTTATATTGCATTTATTTATTTTTGAAAAAAAAAATTGAGCATTATCTTCCTAGAAAGGAGGAATATGCTTAAAAATACAATTTGCATGGCGACTAAGACGCTTGATTTATACTATTGATACTATTTCCATACACATTTTACTAGGATGTACACATCATTGAGTGTACGAAATTGAACTATTTCAAAAAACAATAGTATACGTAAAACTCGAGATTTAGAGTTTCTCCATTTGGCTTAACTGTTGGTAAGCTCAAGATTGAGATCTGGAGCTTCAATTATAGGGGAAAAGCTGTTAAAGTTTGTTTTCGTGATTATAATTACGCGGAAGGTCTCTCATTGTGTCGTCGACGTCGAAGTTGTCGGCTTTATCGGAGCGACTCATTAACATCTCGATTGTTTTTGGAAAATTATTTTTACCACAAGAATTTTCCAGACATACAAAATATATCCGAATTATTCAGGATCCGGAAGTTGAAGCTTGGCGGAAGGGCCAAATATGTAGGTGCTATGCAATAAGAATCTACTTTCTGTAATGTTAACAGACCAAGCCACGACAAAGCTTTCTCTATATAGTTGAAATACCATTTTTTCCAAAGATAGGCTCAAAAACATTAATTCACTAAATATATACATGCAAAAACATGTTATAGTCTTAATACAATTTTAAGATCTCTTACCAAGGCAAAAAAGGAATTTATTCTGTTTGTGGAATACGAAAATAAGCAGTGCAATACATGCGATATACGGATGAGGGTCTTTTTAGTGTGATATTGGAGTTTATTCATAAGCTATGACAGCACAGATTATTTAAAGGACATCATAAGTATTTAAATTTTTGGTAGCTAAAACATTTAATTTGTTTCAATCGCATTCTATAAAAATCAATTATTACTAAACCCAATATCGACCCATTATTTGTTTTTCATTCCCCAATGGGTTAATTATATTTTTCGTTCGGTAAATCTTGTTTTCAAAAACTATTTATTGTATTAAAAACTAGGAAGTTGCAACAAAAAAATACTAGACTCTAAATTGCTGCGGCAAAAAGCCGTACACAAAAGAATCTTGATTCTAATTGCTATAGTAATAACTAAAAACAAGAGAATGAGAAATAAGGCTCCGCGCGACGTATTTATATTGAAATACTGCCGATGCTTGCATTTGTGTGGGCGAAACCTTGATATGACGGTACTTTTTCAGGCAATATCCCTCACTCAGCACCTTCATAATATCGTGGGCTTTTACAGTGGCGTATGTTTATATTTAACATTGAGATGGAAAATGAATTGTATAATAATAACATAAAGTGTTATAATATAGCTCCTCCCTCCCTAAGTGGTTGCAAATTGGGATTGATTAACAATGTTGGGCAATTCAATCTGCACCTCAGTTTTAGTTTTACTACATGTTTCTTCAGAATATAGAATAAAAATAATTGTTATAAAAATAGAACCTAATACTATGATTATAATATAGGTTAACAGTGACACATTATTGGTTTCAAAATTTAACTCTTTTAATGGGTCAGTCTTTAATTTGTTTGCTTCTTTAATCGCTGATTGAAGAGCTTCATGGTCGACTGCTTTTAGTCTTACAGTTGAGGTATTCTCTAGAAGTTCTGGAATGTCGATGATGGGTAGTTCTAGTTCTAGGTTGAAGTTCTCATACGTGTCTTCCAAAAATGTTCGATTGTTAATTGCTATTGAACATTTTCCTTTGGAAATTACGATTAGACTGGAAATGATTTCCATGTATTTCTTCTGGTCACATTGCAGCATTGCTGTCACATGTCGTTTTGGAATAACCAATACTTGATTATTGGGTAACTGTCGATTTTTCGTATTGAATTTTCTTGAATGAGCCTAACTGTTGTTCACTGGAAACAATATCGTGAACACAGGGCTCATCTTGTTTCAATAGTTCCTTTTTGCACAAATAAATGTCTTCAATATTTGAACATTTTTGTAAAGCATTGTAATACGTGTCTGTGGTAAGTAACAGGTAAGGATACTTAACACTAATTGTATAATTTTGGAGGGGTATAGGAAATAGTTTATACAATCTAAAAGGTTTAGGATTAATTATTGGTGTAAATATAGTAAAAATAATTAGTTCCTTTTGAATTATTACATGAGAGGACATTGTCTCATAGTATTTCATTACGTTGTCAAACGGTATTTGTTGACTTGTGGGTATGTTTTTCAAGATCAAGTTTAATTCATTATGCTGCAGTATTGTATAATGCATTATGCTTGCGTGCGCAAAACTGATTGCGTTTTGTATGTGGTTAATTAACTCGCGTAATTAACTACTGTGCATATTAATATTTTCCAAAATTAGATTCATCATTAAAATAGTTTGAATATTTTGAATAATCGTCGAAATATTTCTTATCTTATCTGAAATCAATATCTGATTATTTTCGATATTTGAAAATTGATCATGAAATGTTTTCGTTACTTGTTTAAGTACGTTTGTTTGATCTTTTAGATTTTTATCGATAGTTTTCTGATTCTCATTTAATGTTTGAATGTAACTATCTATGTATGTATCTATCACTGTCATGTGCGTCTAATGTACCATACAGCTATTTTTGTGCTATATCCATGAAATTGAATACTCCACTTTATTTCGTAGGTGTGAGAATTGTTTTACAAATTTCTTTATTGTATTGATACGTGATTGACTAGTTTCAATATTTACTTGTAATGAAGTAACAATTTCGTCTTTATTAGACCATTTGGTAAATTTAAAGTATTTTTTAAAGTTATTTCGACAGTATTAATACTTTTTCGAATAAGGGTAGTATTAACGTGATAACATGCAGTTTTATGTTGTGTTGTGATGTAAGTGGTCCTTAAGAAATCGGTAAAATAGGATTTCTTAATGGACTTAACGTTTAGGCATTACTGGAAATTTCTATGAGGAGGATGATGAAGGTTGCCAGGAAAATTTTGGTTTTTAAGGCACGATGCTTGAAACTGTATCACTTTAACTTTGTGTCTTGTTGCTTCTTTTCTTCAGTTAATTTTCAGAAAAAGTGGAACGAGCTAGACTAAACTTTTTTTTTCGAAAATTCAACTCTAACACTCTGAAGATCTAATCTGCTCCAAATTGGGCCAATTATATTTTTCGTTCAGTAAATCTTGTTTTTAAAAACTATTTATTTTATTAAAAACTAAGAAGTTACAACAAAAAATACTAGACTCTAAATTGCTGCGGCAAAAGGCCGAAAACAAAAGAATCTTGACTCTAATTGCTATAGTAATAACTAAAAACAAGAGAATGAGAAATGAGGCTCCGCGCGCCGTATTTTTACTAAAATACTGCTGATGCTTGCATTTGTGTGGGCAAAACCTTGGTATGACGGTACTTTTCCAGGCAATATCTCTTACTCAGCACCTTTATAATATCGTGGGCTTTTACAGTAGCGTATGCTTATATTTAACATCGAAAAGGAGAATTATTTGTATAATAATAACATAGGGTTTTATAATACCTATAACTGGTTTATATTTCCTAATTACATAACAAAAAATTACGAACGACAATCTGGTATTAAAAAAATGCTTCGTCCAAAATTGAACATTAACAGAACTTTGATTTAATTGAATTAACAAATGCTAACAACGGATTTTTCTAGTAACATAAAAACAGTTCGATGGGCCTACTATTCTGATGTTCAGGTAGCGTCATAACTTCCAGAAGCAAAATAAATGTTCCATGGACATTTAAAGAATGAACTAGTTGATCTTAAAGTAAACTAAAGGATAAATTAAATATGTGATTTAAAACGCAAAAAAAAGAACTTTTACGCCTTAAGCCGTTTCCGACAATAATTTATTTTCGTACTCCTTTTAACGCGCGATTTAATTAAATTTTTCGTGGAAATATCTACCGCCATCAGCGGCTCGTGGGTATGCTCCATCGCGGCATAAATTTGTCAACCTCAACAACACTTCTTTTTGAAAATAAATATTCATTATTTTTAACAAAAATCATAGCGTTCCGATTCTCATTAGGATTTTAACTTGTGAAAGTTTATACCGATGAAGGTAACAGCGTATAAAGTTTGAAAATTACTTTTCATAAATCATAAAAATAGCTAATATCGAAACTTCCGGGAAACTTTAGAGTAAAGGTAACTATTTTGAATATGTGTGAGTGCATTTTAAAATGGGGAATTTTTCAAAAAGTATATATTCAATTATTACATAGCAAGTAAAAATTTGGTTTAATTTTCGGGGATATGCACACTCTATATTATATGTTTTATAATGTCAATGACAATCTTACCTATTTACAACATTTGGGATATGATCCACCATTTTTCATTTTTGTGTTGTCATTGAGGTTATCGAAAGTAGCCTATAAACGTTCCTGTTGTTGCTTTATCAAATGCGGTGTCATCAACCACAAATTATAAGTCCCACTTGCATAATTTCAATCTTTCGGCATGTTGGAACCAGCTGGTGAAATTGACTACATTTGAGGATTTCAATAATATAACAACGCGGAAATTCACCTTTCCGATGATGAGTAAAAAATTGTGTAACATGGTTTTTTTGAGTAACGGAGCTTAAATTACAGCCCTTCGGCTCCAATAACTGTCTCGTAAACTTCGCGGTAATGAGTTTCACGTTCACAGGTGTTCAAGGCGCCTTGCCGTATTTTACTTTTAGCCTCAAAAACGTTTACGGCACCCCGTGTAGCTCGGTAATTGTGTAACATAATTTTTTTTTTTTTTTTCGTAATAATGTGTAACAAAAGTATCTGTTTTTATTTCCGAACTCAAGATAAAAGTATATATGTGTTTTTACAGTTTTCAACTGAAAAGTGTCAATTTCAAATTAAAGTTATAAATTGGAGTTATCCGAGCGTGTGTTGCCAAGTCGATCGAGGGATGAGTTGTAATTGATAAGTAAGTTCCATTTTTACTCACGTATTCCTACGGTTAGTCAGTTGGTCTTAGGCATCGGAACAAAAAAAAATTATTCTACACCTGATTCTGATTATTGTTCAATTTCACTGAAAAAATGTGTAAGAATCGATTTAAAAGTATGAATAAATTGTTCGAAAAAATTGAATGAAAATAAATTATTATATTAATTGAAATTCAAAAGAAAAAATATAGAAAGAAGAATAAAATTGGCAAGGAAATTGAATCAAAGGCCAACTAGGTCCTTGGCAGCGTGTTTATCATTGAGAGTAGATAATCAAATTGTTGACTAGAAAATAGGAATAAATGAAACTTGCAGTTATTATCATGGATGCGGTCAAAAATACCACATACAAAGGTGACTTTACCGTCAAAAATATGAAATGGCAAGGGATATGTGATACATTATTTCAAAGAATATTTTATCTTTCCGAACGTTGAAGTTTTCGAGTTTGGCGGAGAAGTTCTGGAATATGGGTGAACATTTTTAGAATAACAAATTTGCTCACCGAATTAATTGATTGAGGATTCCGCAGCCATCGTTTAATCCAGATTTAATTTCTATCAGGCTCAAATGCCGTCGCTGATTGAAATCTCTTCCTGACGACGAACCTCCTTGCAGTACAAAAGAGATGACAATGTTTCCATTTATTGTTATAACTCTCTGGAGTGATGGAAGTAAACTCGAGGCCCCGAAAAGAAAATAGCTTTGTTGTTGCACGAGTTCTCAGTTCTCAAAATGAAATAATAATAATTTGAATAGACATACACGCATTCTGTGACGAAATTATCCCTGCGGCGGCCTATTTTAGCGGCGACGACAAAAAATCGCTAGTGCGCTTCTATGCTTGGGGAGGTAGATAGGAAAGGAAATTCAAGTACGAGTGATACAAGTCCCAAGAAGGAGCATTTTCAAACTCATCCATTTGACCCATGCAACATTTTAACTTAGTGTCCTCTAGACTAGATTTCGACATCAATATATCTGGCTCGCGCCAATATGACCAACTCCTTTATTGCTCACCTCGAATCTTCTGTAATGTTTTAGAATACTAACCCGAGGGGCCTTAGACTTCGCATTCAGGATAATCCCTGCACTGTTTTTGCAACGTCGCACCTCCGGCTGATTTACTACCATCTACCTTGCTAAATTGTTCGCCCTGATTGGCTTTACCTGGTTGCATCCAATTCGATGTATTCTTGTCCCTGTATGAGTTCAGCCGATGCACGAATTTTGGCATAGCTTCCGGCGGAAATTAATTCCTGTACACCAAGACATTGATCTTTTCGACGATCCTATATAATGTAGCATATGAAATGCTACAGTTAGTATTTGTTCCTTTTTTCTTTCAATTATAATATAAAATTGATTACCTTTATTGATGACAGTCGGGTGAGTGGCATTAAAAAAAAAGGAGATTTCTCTCGCCAATAACAATTGCAAATTATCAAACTAGAGGGCATGATTTTCGTTGAAATTTGACGTACCAGTTTATTACCAACGCTTTCAGTTGGCTATTTTTGACGGGAAGCTTTGCTGGTTAAGTTTGTCCTTCTCTTATGGCCGGTATTATAAAACACTGAACCGATGGTTGAGTTTCAACCTTCGGTTGACTCCATGCAAATTGATAGGATTCAACCGAAGGTTGAAACTCAACCAGCGGTTCAGTGTTTTATAATACCGGCCCTTAGTCCCTTTTTAATTTTGCTGTTCGCCTGGATTGTTCGATTCTGGCCAGAGGGGCAGCTATCTTCCTCAAGTGTGAATACCGTTCTAGTGGAAAAAGTACCTCATCGGCCATCAGACATTATTTTAACGGAATAAAGTTGCGTAAGGCAATAATCCATTGATTACCGAAAAAATATGAATTAAAAGTCTCGTGATTACCGTTTTATTTAAGTTTGAATTTCGAACCCCCTCGTGGGTTTTATCAGGGAGCCGTTTTTTTTTTTTTTCGGACAGCTGTTTTTTCCGAGGAGCTGTTTTTTTCCAAGGAGCCGTTTTTTTCTGAAGAGCCGTTTCTCTCAACAAATCCATTCCCAAAAGGCCACATTTTTGAAAAAACATCATTTTCGTGGAGCGTAGCATAGAGCTTTTGAAGGGATTCCAACAGAAATCAAGTCCCACCCGAGTTGATACGTGTACCGCCACGTTTGACGAAGAAAACTGAACTTCTAGCCTTGATTTCAGGATGGAAGCTGCAACTCCATTTCCTTTTCACCTTCTTGACACCGGAGTGAACTTTGGATAATTATTTCTGATGTTTGATTTATCGAATTCATTATGGGTTTATCGTTGCTTAACTCTAAGTACCGCCATATTTGAATAGTGTACTTATATTTTATCAATAATAATCAATCAGTAATCTGAACAGAAGTCAAGGTTGGACAACATGCTTTAAATTTAAAATTATTAGGTAAAAACCTACATCGTCGAAAATTGATCAATTTTTAACCCTGGGTCCTATAACATATATATTTGAGGATTTCTATCATATCTCCTGACCATTTAACTGTTATTTAACCCAAATTTCGATTTCATACAGGTACAAGTTGATTTTTATTTTCTGGCAGCAACTGTTAATTAATTTATATGGCAAGTATATTGAGGTACATTGTAATATCACCTTTTTTTGTTTTGAATTTGATGAAACACCTCTAGTTATTGATTTTAGTTAAAGTGTTTTACCAGCAATTGATTTTATATTTTGAAATTATTCAACACTTGATTTTTGACCTCACTTAATTCAATTTAAAACTTACTTAATTGTTTACCTATGTCAGGATTTGGTTGAGTTATATGTCTTATTTATTTCCTTTTCAGAATTATCTATTTACTGTTTGCTGTTTTTTTTTTCCGGTGTGTTTCTGAATTTTCACCCTCCCATATTTTATGTAATTTTTTTTTTTTTTTTAAATTTATTGGCGCCCTTGCCATTCTAGACTTATTAAACTATCAACCCATTCCTAATAATTATTCGCTGAGCAAACCGAGCCTATTATGGGCCTTCTGTTAAATTGTTAACAAAAGAGGTTACATAAATTAGCGCACAATGTGGGGCCACGAAACATCACATATTAACATCATTGAAATATTGTACACTTTGGTATTATCTTTTCTTTTTGCATAACTCAACTACTTGACTTTAGGTATACCAATATTACGTAAATAAATCTAAATTACCTATTCAATTTCCATAATAATATCTCTACCTATATCTTTAATAATTAACCGAACAAAATTTAATGAATACTTTCGTCACCTATCTACAGATTCTTGATATTTTTCCTGGAAATTTAATTCCGAACTTTAGTTTTCTTTTGAAAATGATAGGTAGCGAACAGTGCTTCCTAACAATCCCGGCGAAGGATAGACTATTCAGGAACACAGCGCTCCTGTCTACGCGAGCTTTTGATTCCCCTCATTTCCCACTCCGAAGAAAATCTTGTCCTTATGTCTATAGTCCCATAAAAATGCCTCATTGTCGTCCCTATTTAATAGTAAAGTTTTCTTGCTCCTATTGAATGCTTTTAATACCTCAGTCTCATGACATGTATATTTTTTTGCCTTGTCTAATCAATTAATTATCTTTTGTTTTGATAATATACATCACCTTTCCGTTGTCGATATGGAGATTTTATCGTGTGTTATGCAGAGGACTGCATTAACATAATATTTTACCGTTGTCTTATCGATTTACCTTTTTCCTTGATGTATATAATGTCAAAAGTTATCTTCATATTGACTAGGACATTTTAATTTACTCCTTTGTCTAACCAAGTGATATGGTTTTGATAGTAAGTATACATCATGATTAACCGTACCGTTGTCGATTTGGACATTTTTTTGCGTGTGTCATGCCTAGGATTGCCATGACATATCTTTTACCATTGTCTCATCGATTTATCTTATTCATTGATGTATATATTGTCAAAAAGTTATCTTAGTTGATATGGACATTTTGTTTTGCCCCTTTTCACTATCATTGATTCATCCCTTAGATTTACTATCTTTCCTTACCCTTACCTACATCATCTTCTGTTTTTTTTTATCTAAGACATTATAACCGTGTCTCTAACCGAGTCTTATTTCTGGATTGAGTCTTTGTTTCCCTCACATTACCTTACCGATTTCATTAAGTTTTTGCGACACAGCTCATCTATCAATTTCGTTACCTTAGGATTAAATTTCTGGCAGTTTTCTGAAGTTGCCATGTCTTATTTTCTCGTTTAGCTATTCCGATTATCGCATACCGTCGAAATTATACATTTGAATTATCGTTTATCATTAATAATTCTACCTACTTTATACCTTGCCGGTATTCATGATGCAGAATCAGATTTCACCATCCATTTTTGTCATGAATTTTGTTCGGAATTTTTCCCTGTACCTCTATTTACTACTTGTTTCTACCTACCGCTCTATCTTTATCTATATCTCTCTCTCTTTCTCACCTTACCATTATTTTGCTGTTATCGAGGATGTTACCGTTGTGGCCTAATACGTTTGTATTAGGGGTTGAGAGTTAGATTGCTTTTTTTTGAGTAAAGACTCTGCCTTCACCACACCTTTACTGAAGAACAACCAAAAATTTGAATTTGAATTTGAATTGATTATGACTGCGCGCCATTGCTCCGGGGTGAAGTTATCTTAAGTTTTCCCTTATAGGAGCTGAGCCGACTTCTGTTTAAGTGATTTCTCTTGTCCGTTGAGGAAAATCAATTGGACATTCTGTTGCCTACCACCTTATCGACACAGGCTTGGTGGGGATGAGCTAGAGTCGGGCAGTTCTTTGAGGAATGACGGTGATTTTGATGGAAAGAGTCATTCTTTGGATAATTGCATTCCTATGTTTGAAGCATGTTGTCCAACCTTGACTTCTGTTCAGATTACTGATTGATTATTATTGATAAAATATAAGTACATAATTTAAATATGGCGACTGAAAGTTAAACAAAGATAAAGCCATAATAAATTCGATAAATCAAAAATCATAAATAATTTTTCAAAGTTCACTCTGGTGTCAAGAAAGTGAAAAGGAAATTTTACATATCCAAAGGTAATGTCGGTAAAAATTTAATCAATTAGGGTACCTAATTGATTATAAACTAAATTTTATAAAAAAGGTAATAAAGGTTACAAATAAAACTCTGTCGAGCCTCCATTCCAACAAAAAAGTAGAGCACGGTAGCCATTCATTCTCGACCATTTGACGAGGGAAGCTGCAAGAGGAAGTTGCAGATTCCAGCCTGAAATCAAGGCTAGAAGTTCAGTTTTCTTCGCCAAACGTGGGGGTACAAGTATCGACTCAGGTGGGACTTGATTCCTGTAGCAATCCCTTCAAAAGCTCTATGCCACGCTCCAAGGAAATGGTGTTCTTTCAAAAATGTGGCGTCTTAGAAATGGATTTGTTGAGAGCAACGGCTCCTCGGAAAAAAACAACTCCTTGGAAAAAACAGCTCCTCGGAAAAAAACACGGCTCCCCGGTAAAACCCACGAGGTGGTTCGAAATTCAAACTCAAATAAAACGGTATAATCACAAGACTTTCAATTGAATTTTTTTTCGGTAATCAATGGATTATTGCCTTCTGCAGCTTGATTTCGTTAAAATAATGTCTGATGGCCGATAACGTACTTTTTTCACGAGAACGGAATTCACACTTGAGAGGAATATGGCTGCTCCCTTGGCCAGAGTCGACCATTCCGAGCGAACAGCAAAATTAAAAAGGAACCCAGAGAAGAACAAGCTGAACAAGCAGAGCTTTCTTTCAAAATAGCTATGGAAAGTGTTGGTACTAAACTGGTACTTCAAACTTGAACGAAAATCGTGCCCTCTAGGTGAATTACTGTTATTATTATTTTCAACAGAAATCTTCTTTTGTCCAATGTCCAATGGGGGGTCATCCGACTTCCCTGATTTTGCCCCCATGGGACTTGAAATAGGCTTAAATTTTTCCTAACCTATATGCTATTGTGTATGACAAAAGGTATAATTTAATGTGTAATTATATTTTCTTACCTATTCTCTCTATAGTATTTATTAGATTAACATATGGGGTAACACTTACATAGGATTGATTAGTACCTATTTTCACAATAAATTAAAATTTCCAAAATTCGTGCGGTTTAAACAAGAGCTTGGTCGAATCCAGAAAACATTGCGTCGATGCCAAACTGTCGTGATTTCTTAAAACTAAAATAACGTCAGGATATACCTAGATCCTTTCTCAACACTACAAAAACTGTTGTTGTACAACTGAATGTTCTAACAATTAAACAATCACAATAATTTTACTACTGTAGTGCGAAAAATACAACAAAAAACATTTTATAAACAAGGATAAAAACCAGGTTTCTAAAGACAATCTTGGGAAACAACAATGACAACGACAATCTGACATCGTTACACTATTCACTAATTTTCAGTATATGCTAGTTGTAGCGAATTACCTTATATTTGGAGCGTGCTTTGGGCTCCATCAGCAAGGACAAATCAAATTTTAGGGCGGCTTGTCAATATACCTCGTGTCTGACACTAATTATTGTACAGTTCGTGTTCAAGCATACCCTATTCTATTGTATAAAAAGCACCATATTCAGTGTTAAAATTGAAACAATTTTATTAATATTAAGTAAAGTCAGCAAATTATGTCCGACACCACCAAACTTGATTAGTAATGGTGATTCTACTGATAATATATTTTGACTTTTGTGGGCGCGTCGGAATTACAAGCTGAAATTTTCACAGAATGAAGGTTTTCTTATGTTAATTCAAAATCCCAAGGTAATACAAAATCAGAACGGGCAAAAGGGCAGTATATTTAAAAATTGAGATTATTGCATGAACAATATAGAATATTAATTTATGACTGTTGTGATACACTTCGTAAATGTAGATTAATCGATAGAGCGGTTCAAAATTAGTGGAAAGTAACCCTGACATCAATTCCAAATGGCCATTTTAAGCAGAAACAAAAATAAAAATAAAATCCTATTTTTGGCTCTAGAAAATTTTCAAAATCTTGACATGGTCATGAACAATTGCCCATATTTTGGTCAAATTGGATTAAATTATATACCATTGGAAAGAGCATTAAATTCTCTATAAATCTGTGCAAAATTGAGTTCGAAAGCTCAAATAGTTTTTGAGCAATTGAGCCTCAGATTTGACTTTTAGACCAAATTTTGTCAAAAACTTCAAACTCAATGTGCACAAAAACTATAAATCTGGGAATATTGTTAATTACAGGCCATATAGAGCTTAATAAGAGCTACAAATGCTGAAAATTTTAATGCAATTTGCTCAACGGTTACCGAGCAATTGAGGTTTGATTGGTTTGAATATTTTGAAATCAGAATTCAAAGGTATATAATACGAGAAAGGGTTTATTGTATTTTACAATTGGCGAGAATGAGAGGGAGCTACGGAGAAAAGTGAGATGGAAGAGTACTGGTGCAGCGCGAGAGCGGGCTGTCGCGGCTAGAAGAAAATTACTTTTTTTATGTTTAATTCCATATTTGTGTTAAAATTCAAGACAACAAAATAAATAAAAATAATCTAGATACATGGCGCAAACTTTTTGCAAGAATAAAAATTTTTGATTTTATCCTTTATTTCGGAGATAATGCGAGGTGAATGCAAAAATTTGTATATTTCAATCAGATTTTGCTCAGGTTTGAATAGAGATATTTCAATTTTCAGATTTATTTTACCGAAATATAATTTGAACAAAAATATAGATAAATTTTATATGAGAACAGTCATAAATTACTATTCTATACGTTCATGCAATAATCTCAATTTTCAAGTAAACTGCCCTTTTGCCCGTTCTGATTTTGTATTACCTTGGGATTTTGAATTAACATAATCAAACTTCATTCTGTGCAAGTTTCAGCTTGTAACCCCGACGCGCCTACAAAACTCATTTTTAAAAGGCTTTAACTGCGTTGGGCATTCTACTATGATTCTAGAGAGTCATTTAAATCAGCTAACAATAGCGGTCTGATTTGCGCAATACGTGTGCTATTGCTTTATAAGACAATAGAGAAACCTGAACTTTCAACCATTGGCTCGGAAACATGTTTGTTCTTTGATGCACAATTCAATCAAGTATAAAGTGTTATGATAATGGTTCATATTTTTTTGGAGAGATGGATATCCTGATTGAGTGGCATTATTGATTGAACCGAGCATATATAATAAATTTTGAGTACTATTTATGCTTATATGATAAACGTAAATTAGCCAATGTGCTACATGGATATATTTTTTTGTATTTGGAACTAAATTATTGGCCACATGTTGTCACGTCATCCGAAACTTTCTGTTCAATTCTCCTTCTTGGCACACCTGCATATAAAAGAAGGTCGCCATTCAAAGCGCGTATTTGAAAGTATTGCCTTTTCCCGAAAAGTTTCGGGATACTACTTTTTCGAGCCTCTCACCGAAAGTAATGAAACATTCAGAATTTATACTGTAATAAAGTTTGATAAGGTTTTTGCCTACTTGAATCGTTTAAAGCGGACTTTTTTTTTGTAATATAAAACTCTTCTGCGCTTCTTTAGTATTTCAAAATTGTTCAGAATATTAGTGAACGAATTTTGCTCCGATTTATTATGGCTTTGATCCTTGAAAACCTGACTGCAGTGACTGCTGACTTAAAAACTACAAAAAATACAATTTTCAGCAAGATATCATCATTAATTATAGAATTAAATTCATCGCGTGAAGCAATATTCACTCTTACTCAATACTCAATTATTTTTGTGCAAAAGATCAGACATGATGCTTCCTCCATATCCGAATTTCTGAAAGAGCCTCTTCTTTTTCAATATATTATATCGAAGGCAACCAAAAATATCGCGAACTACGCTCATGCACCAAGAATTATTGTTCAAACTGGAAAATCATTTAAATATGGTCATAAAGATTAATCTGCGCAGCCTTAAAAGGGTTTTATAAGAAATTAATCTTTAAAGTTTCCTAAACGACGACGTGCTTTACATTAAATTAGCGGGCTTCTTTGAACTTTGAACTTCAGCGCTTATATCTATAAAACAAGGCGAATCAAATAGACATATAAAATATTCAATTCGTTTTAACTGGTATGAATTAAAACGCAACAACAAAAAATAGTTTTTCAGCATAATCCACAGTTTCCTCATCTTACTGGAAGTTTTTTTATTCCATTAGTGTAATAATAAAAAATGCATTGTCTTGAGCCAAAGGCGAACAAAGTTACATGGACTCAAGTCGAGAGGATGTTCAAGTGTCCTGAAAAATTCCTTTAAGTTTTATTTTGCTTGGGGGGCCTGTCATTATATTACAGCAAAATCACATCCCATCGATTGACAATGGGTACATTCAGGCGGTGCCAGCGGCTTAGTTCAGCCACTCAGCAGGAACTTTATTCTCAAAACAGGGGAGCAGCGCTCTCATTGGAACGAAGTTTCTGTCTTTGTCGTCCGGCATAACACTGACAATGACAGAGCAATCGTTCTTATGAGAACGCTGTTCCTTGGTTTCGAGAATAAAGTCCCTGCTGAGTGGCTGAGCTTAGCCGCTGAGACCGCCTGAATGTACCCAATGTCTTTTAGTATTATGACGAAATTACCTCGGTGCGGAGAATTCGGGGATCCGAATGATCATAGAAGTTTGTCGATTAGATGTCTTTGTCCACAAGCGAGTTTTCGGAAAATTCCAGAAACCTCTGTACTTAATGTTCTATTCAGAAACTGTGAGTGATACAAAAATCGTAAACTTTGTGAGTGGATCTGATTATCTGATACCAAAAGGAACAGTTCACGATACGATTTTCTGAGACGTTCCAGCACATTCTATAAGGTTCCACTTGAAAACCAGACAAGATATCACAAAGTGGCTTCACAACTTATTTCCAAGAGAATTCTGAAGGAAACACACCACACTGAACAGTTGAAATAGAGCAAGCTAATCAAATCTTGGTGGACTTCAAGAAAAATATCGAAAACAAAAACCAAGCGGAGCAGGAATTCCATATAGAGAGAAAGACAAAACGGGAAAGCCCAAAGACAACAAGAACAGGAACGGCTGGCAAAATAGGAGGAATTGACAACACAATCATGAAAGAGCTTCTGGAAGAAATACGAAAGGTTGGGGAAGTTGAATGGAGCACTGAAAGTTACTTTTACGAGAGAAGAGGACTTTTTCAGCGCGCGTAACTGTAGAGTATATCTGAGATCTTGATCTCCTTCTTATAACTCTCAATTACTGACTCAGAATTTATCAACATCAAACCGTTTCTATTATAAGCCTCTGATTTGAAAGGAATGCGAACAGCTTAGAAGTAATCAGTCAGAACATAGTGACATCAAGTCATCATTTTTAAATCTAAATGAAACCGGCCAATAAACTGGAGAAAAAAAATCCTACGAGCGAAGAAAGAAAAACCAGGAAAAAGGAGATTGGTGGGATATGACATGAATATGACTGTTGATCCAGAAGATCAGTGCTACGGCAGTCCGCGCAAACGCAGACAAGGTGGCTGGCAGCATGGCGGTCAACAAGAAAAAGTTTGCGATTTCACAGGTGACCAGCCCACGCAAACATGAGGTTAGACTTGGATGGAAAGAAAAGCATCCTAGAGGCCATTCATGTGACAAGCATATGTATAGATGTTAAGCATTTCGATAGATGGAATGATGAAGATGATTATTAACATGACGGAGAACATAGATCATTATTTTCAAAAACATGGTTCTAACGATCCTGGAAGGCATTGTACTGCTGGTAGTAGAAAGATGGAAAATTAAAGATGGTATAATAAATGTCAGTCGAGGTATAGACGTAGAGGAGAAGGTGGTTTAGTGCACCCTGAAAGGGGAAGGCTTATCACGAGAATATATGGTCAGATGGGGACAATGTAATTTGAGAGGAAGGCAGGGCAGTGCTATGAAATTACATCGATGCGGGGAATCCGCAAGGATTGTTCACGAGCCCGCCCGCGAGTATTTAGGAATCCTATTGTGTTATATAGATAAATAGGCATTCACGTGAATATTGAGACTTCTTGAATTATGCGTATTTGTATAAGAACCGCGTAGTTTGTAAGTGATTCCGTTTCAATGATCTAGCTGGATATACGGTAATCCTTTTTTTCAACGGTCTGCAGATGTGAAAAATAAATCATTAAGTTCCCTAAATGGTTTAGGAAACATCCCATTACTCTTTTATCGAGAGTATCGTCCACAAATGAATTAAGGGGTGAAATTAGGGATAATGGAGTAAATAACTTTCCTCAGTTTATTGTGTTTCATTCTTCTGATGAGGTTGTCAATGTATTCAGCTGTGGTCGACTTCACTCGGAGTGCAATGAGAGAATTGTTGTATAAGGGTAAGTAAAAGTTGAAAGCGATACGTGAATTCCATGAAGTCAATTTGTAGGTAACGGTTGTTGTTAGTAACTAGCAGAATCCATGACAGTACGATAAGCAGCCTAGTTGCTATATTTCTAGAAGTTAACGAACGAAACACACTGGGCTAAAATAAAGAGATGCCCTCGACCTACGCTTCGCTATAGGCTTCAGAGCAATATTTGGTTTCATATCTCGTGTTTCAATACGCAGTAAACCATTTTTTATTTAATTTTTAGAAAGCATGCCGATAAACGGCAATTATTCACTAAAAGTCAAATAACAGTTGGTAATTGTGTGTCATTACACAAGTTTTTCAGTGAAAAATCAACTCTTTGATTTTTCGAGAAGTAAATTCCTGACAAGATTCGAAAGGACTTATCTTTCTCTGTCAAAGGAGTTAATGGTAAATTTCCTGTGCAGCATTCTTCACATTAAGTTAGCTCGGGATCCTTTTCGAGTTTAAACTACGTCGTTGTTAAATTCTGTAAGAGGAGGAATCACTTTGAGGAAAATTATTGTTCCGATCCGGACTGAAGAAATTTAATTGAAATATATATACCTTAAAAGAAAACGAGTTCAAGAATGTAGTCAATTCAGCCAAAATTCACTAGAAAGGAAACAAAATCCAGCAACCAAATTTAAAAAAAGGCGTCGTTTTCTCAATAGCCAGTCACCTCTGGGTTGGTTTTAACTCCAGGGTAAGCGTGTCCAGTTGAAATGTTTACCCTGGAGTTATGCTTAAACCGGGGGTGAATTGCTATTGAGAAACCGGCCCTAAGGAGAAAAGTTAACTAAATGTTCAAAACTTTCGCGTCGCAAAAATAAATATAGTCAACATTTTTCAATAAAAAGATTTCAATTCGAAAAAAACTAAGGTATGTTCTGATAATCTCATTTTTAATTAGGCCCATACGTTCGTTTCGACTTGGAAGCAGAGTGAAATTTATACTCTATAATTAAGCGAAGGAAAACACTACGACAATAGCGTAGGAGTTAAGGATCTGTCGACAGTAATTGCCAATTATTATTTCTAAAATATACAAAAGCACAATTAGTTTTTTAACATAGGTATAGATGATACGAACCTCAAAACTAAGAACACAAAATAAGAGTATACACTTTTCATTACTTGGCAGCGATTGGAAATTATATCGCATGTGTTTTATGATGGCCAATAAAGACTGGAAAGCAGTGGGAAATTACTTTCATCCACTGAAGCAAATCTAAAAATATACTATTACGATTGGTGCAAGAATTCTTCAACAATAACAATTTTTATTGAACTAATTGACTTTTCGATTTTCCTTTTTAAAATTTGTAACCCCTTTTGTTAATGAATTAACAAGAGGCCCATAATATGCACAGTTTGCTCAGCGAATAATTATTAGGGGTGGGTTGATAGTTTGATAAGTACAGAATGGCAAGATCGCTACTGAATTAAAAAAAAAAATTAATTAAATTACATAAAATATTGGGGTGTGAAAATTCAGAAACACACCTTAAAAAAATAATCAGCAAACGGTAATGGGTAATTCTGGAAAGGAAATAAATACGGCATATAACTCAACCAAATCTTGACACAGGTAAACCAATAAAACAATTAAGTAAGTTTCAAATTAAATTAGCGTATATTTCACAGTGAGGCCAGAAATCAAGTATTGAATAATTTCAAAGTATAAAATCAATTGCTGGACTTTAAATCAAATCAATAAAAAGAGGTTAACTTTCAATCAGATTCATCAAGCTCAAAAAAATAATAATAATATTACAATGAACCTCAATAAAGTTGCCCTATAAATAAAAAATGGCGTTCTTTTAAAAATGTGGCCTTTTAGGAATGGATTCGTTAAGAGAAACGGCTCCTCGAAAAAAAAGGCATTCCTTGAACAACCATTACTATAATGCCTGATGGTCGATAAGGTACTTTTTTCCACGAGAACGGTATTCACTCTTGAGGAAGATGGCTGCCCCCAGCCAGGATCGACCTTTCAGATCCAACAGCAAAATTTGAAAAGGCCTATCTAATAACCTAAAGGACAAACTGAACAAGCTGGTACCAAATTGGTACCTACTTCAAACTTAAACGAAAATCGTGCCCTCTAGTTTAATAAATTGCTATTATTATTGGCGACAGAAATCTTCTTTTTTTTAATGCCAGTCACCAGAATGTCAACATTAAAGGTAATAATTTAGCTTATAAAATTTATATGTGAAAAACAAAAACAGTAAAATTTAGAATGTTACAAATTTTATCATTCAAGCTGACAGACTGAAAAAAAAGTTGCGCGCTTTATACACAAAAAAATTAAATTGAGAAATCTCTAGATTCATGTTAATGCTTCTTCATCTAAATTACACAATGGAATTCGTGAATACTTCCCTTTGGGTCGTACAAAATGACGCCGGCTTCTCTGCAGCAATGCAATTCAATAACACATCCTTCCCCTCGAATCGGATCGACCCAATCTGACCATTCATTCACGTGACGTGATAATCCTTTGCCCTGTCAAGACGCGTCATCTTCTCTCTTACGTCTATTCTTCCATCACTCCAGTAGTACTATACCTTTCAGGGTCCTCAGAGCCATGCATTTGCAAATAATTACTGGTCTACCTACGTCATAGTCGTAATATACTTCATTTTCTCATCTATCCAAAATGCGTAGCATCTCTATGCCTGTCAAATAAATCTCTTCTAGGATGGCTTCTATCTACCCTAACGCCTGCGTGGCTCTTCTTCCCACGGACTGTCGGTATGGGAAATAGAAGAATGACCACCTGTTCCTAGCTGACTGTCATGCTGCTTGTTGCTTTATCTGCGATTACGCGAACGTTCGTTGCACTCGTAGTATTTCTCGTCGTAGGAATCTGTTTAGAGGAAAATATCGACATTCTGGATCAGTAGCATTCTTCTTGCTCCCGGTTTTTCTTGCTTCACTCGTCAGATGTTTCTTTTATATCGTTTGTTGACGATCTATTGCCAGTTCTCTTCAGGTTGTTGCTGCCAGCCGATACTGTTCTTCATGTCATCGAGTTTCTTCTCCTTGCCATATTTTATTCCTCGGGGATTCCTATTTCTCTCTGTTGTTTGTCTCGATATTTTTCATAAGGACCGCCAACATCTGACTAACTTCCACCATTCAGGTTGGCGACAATAAAGTCAAATAGGACACGATGGAATATTCTAGAAAAATTACTGTGTGTACTTATTTTTTAGTATTACAATAAGTACCTTTTGAAGTTTTCTTGTAACACATGTGGATTCCAAATAAAACATTAATTTGGAAGTCTCTGGAATTTTCCAGAAAATCCATTTGTGAAGTTTTCTTTGGTGTCAAATCTAGCAATAGCAGTTTTTCAGTTCAATAAGAGTTCACTTATGGTTCCAATTGATTAGCTCAATTTAATCTATGGATTATATCACTAACTATTCCCTTCTTATTTAACCTGACTTACAAACTACGCGCCTCGTATACAAAAACATTCAATCAAGAAATCTGTAAAATCTCAAAAATGCTTGTTTATTTAAATCACAGTATGGTGTTCCTGTACACTCGCGTTACGGTCGCGAACAATGGCGCCGGCTCCTCGATCCGTAGCAATGTTATTTCTTTACAATACTTACCCTTTAACAAGATGAAGGTTGTCAACATCGTTTAATCGCAATATTGGTCAATCTTTGGCATTGGGCAAGTTTCGGCTTTTTCACCTAGGTCCCTTTGTATTTTTTGTATAATTTGAACATTATTTTAAAAATATTTTCACAAATAGTTTCAAACAAAATGGATTGGATTCTACCGTAATTTGGTTAATTCTAGGTAAAGGTTTTTTGTCTTACTCACTACTTCTGCAAAACACCAGACATCCTGTCGATAAGTTTCGGTCTATAAGCATAACCTCTCAAAGAAAATTCGATATCCGGGCGCACAGCCAGAAATAATTGTACAATTCATTTTTTTTTTCATACCTGTAAAAAAATAACTTTATTCTATTTGGGCAGAGTTAGAAACAAATTTAAATGAAAGAGAAATACTTATGCGTTAGAAATGATAATGTAAAAGCCAAAAGGCATAGATTAATTAGAGTTTTTACTATAGAAAAATTAATTTTCTCTAACTAAAAATAGCTCTCCATCCTGTATACATAATTTTAAAGTTCGTATTGGAAATGATAAACACAAATTCGATAATTGAATTAGTCTAACCTGGATTTGGACGATCCATCTTTCTGATAGCGAGACGAAACACAAATCTCTGCTTATGCACTGTTCATCTTTTTAGAATAACGGCAAAAAAGTAATTGGAAAAATTCGGTTTTCGCGTAATTTCATTTAAAAAATGCCTATTTTTAAACGCCTCAATTGAGATTTCGTAGTGCACTAGCACACTAGCACACTTTTAAAGGGTACGGCAGGCATTTTTTATGTATGGGTTAATATAAAAATATTACACATGATAGGAGTGTTCGCATTTTATTCGAGACTCAATTTATCTGACGTTAAATATAAATGATCGCTCGAGAGAAGAACACAAGAGAAACAATAGAAGCAGAGGCAATCAAGGACACATTGTGCTGGAAATTGAACGAAGCTTGGGGAAAACTGACAAAATATGTCTTTAAGCGAGTTTATTTTTTGAGGTTTCTTACACGGCATGATGGTGTTTTGTTGTTCAAAAACCATTAGCTGAGGAAAAGAACGAAGCGCTCGTTTTTTAATTCTACCATTATCAGTAAAGCGAAGTTTTTTGAGTATTATTAACTTTTCCTGGGGGAAAAGAAAATGTCAGGCATTGGATCTATTGTTCTGTAATAGGGTACATGTTTGGCGTTATATTTTTGAAAATCTAGGTCGACTTATTGGACTGAAATCATTCTATGTGGAAAAATTTGAATTTGATCTCTCCTGAATACAAGGATTTTCAACTTTTTAATTCGTCTATTTCAAATTAAAGGCAAAATAGTTCGACTCAAATGAAATCTGCCTCAACAGTGTTGTTTTTTTTTACAGCATTTTTTTATTTTAAATTGTCGAAGTCTAGGTATCTGAAATGTCAATTTCGTTGATTTGGCTTAATTAATGTACGGTGTGGTCATTCAAAGTTAATTTCTTCAATATATTGAGTGTGAGAACTACAAGTTGCTAATCTATTGAAACGAGTATCTCGACTGTACGAGCAAGTTAAATTCTATGTGCAGCAAACTTGCAGCGCAGAAGCAACATCTGATCTTTATAGAACTTTGATTATCTAGAAAATTTCTACCAAAACAAGGTCTTAGAATCAATCTCGGGGTTGTTATGACGGAAACCATAAATTACTATACCCACATAAATATAAGTTCCAATCCTAGCTTAAAACACGTTAAGCGCCACAGCAAAATCGCTAAACTTGTTCAAGTGGCCATTATTTCCATTTTTGTTATTTTACTTTATTCCGCTTACATAGGGTTATCCATTTTGTGGTAGAGAAAGTACACGCGTCACATTTGACAGCGGTCAACGACACATGTTAACAAAACAGGTAGTTGTTTAGTTGAATGGTTGCCATTTTAGAATATGGATCGTTTTACCACCGCAGACGGGTCCACAAGTCACACAACACGCAATAATCGGGCTTTGTTAAAAAAAAGTATCCATGACGAGTAATTCTGAGATTGGCTGATGTGAATTGACCATCACCTGTGATCTAACACTGTTGGACTTCTTCTTGTGAGGATATGTGAAAGATCGTGTTTATGCCAACAACCTTCTAACGATTGACGCGTTGAAAGACAATATTCGTCAAGTTATGACCAGGATATGCCTGAAATGTGTCAAAAAGTTGCCAAAATTACCTCAACAGGATTGACTCTTGCAGGTGGTCCCGTGGAGGATATTCAAATGATATTATAATTCACACATAATGGCAATAACCACACTTTATATAATGCAATAAAAACTTTGTGTCTTTTCTTAAATTTATTTTATCAAGGTGAACTTGGATAACCCTATATTTCGTACAAGTAACTATATTTATAGGTTTTTTTTCAATTATTTAGCATATTTTTGGAGAAAAATTTAAGGCGGTCACTAGTGACCGCCGTGGCCCTATAGGAAGATTCATTGCAATTCTAGTCATCGGTCACGATATCGGTCATGTTTGTGCAGGTGTTTGTGGCATGGCGCTAGGTCGCAAATCTCCGCCTTTTAGTTCAACTGACAGTTTGTTCATTCTCGGGCAAAACAGGTATTTTTATTGGGATTTGTAGCTCTATCACAATACCTGAAAAATATGCGAGTGAACGTACCAAATGTATTATTCGAATGGTAAATCAGTTTATACCGAGTGAGGAAGACCTAAGGGCTGTTCCAACCGAGATGAGAACCGTTCCAGAACCAGTAATTTCCAGTTGCCTACTTATTTTTTGATGTTGAACGTTTATCCTACTTGACAAATGAATTGATCGACTGGAAATTAGCGTTCTAGAATGGTTCTCATGTCGGTTGGAACAGAGCTCATGAAGACTCCGATTCAAAATCATTTGATTTGGTTCAGACTTCCTGGATGATTCAGAATTGCCAAGGTCTAGCGAAAACAATAAATTCCTACTAATCAACCTAGAAACATTGAACCAAGATTAACTCTGTCACAACAGTGTTATTATACCGATAAAGTACGATTGATTTGACTACTGGAGGCCGTTTTTTGCACTGTCCAAATCAAATCAAATCAAGACTTCGTTATGAAAAATATCGGTCGTCACTCGTGCGAATAGACTAGTCGCTATTCGCACTAGTAACGAAATGTTCTATAAATTCTGATAGCTGAAATACTCTGACAAAAGTGGAAAACTGGCAGTGGCAAATGCATCAAAAATTTCCGAATTTGGAACATGGTTAATTTTACCCGTTCTAATAAGTAATTAACTTACTTGCTTACTTACCATTCCTTGCCAAACAATAAATATGACCGACCGACCGACGTGAAAACAGAGTCGGCAAATATTGAAAATAATCAAATCGAACAAAAAATTATTTATTTGATTAATATAAATACAACAAAAATAAACATTATCTTCTTGAAACATAAATAAAATAACAGTTCAAAGAAACAAATCAACTGATCAAAAGAAGAGTATAAAAAGAACAAACAGTAGTAGGCACAGATAAAGCCTAAAGGTGCTTTCAGACGAGCGCGATTTTGCGAAATTTCGCGGTGATCTATCATTTTGAACTGTCAAAAATAATCGCAGCGACTAAACTCAACTTTGAATATTCTATCGCAAGTCACCACAAAATGATGAAATAAGGGTTATGTTATGATTGTTTATTGTTTTGTTCGTTTTGTTTTTGGTAAAGTCATAACTGATAAGTAAGTAGTATAAGTATAGTATGAGTATAGTGTCGATGGATCCCTCAATAGTTGTTTCTGCGCTATTATAGAGTAAAAACAGTGTTTGCGATTATTCGCTTCATGTGTATTGAAGGAAAAATAATACATCGCAAAAATGACAGATCACCGCAAAATTTCGCAAAATTGTGCACGTGTCTAGTCTAGGAACTGATAATTTGAGTTGAATCTTGTTCCTCTGTATATTTTTTGCAGAAGAAAAAGTATTTAAATACTTTCGAAAGTATTTAAATAATTTTGATAGTAGTTAAATACTTGAAAGTATTTAACTACTTTTGAAAGTATTTAAATACTTCAAAGTATTTAAATACCAAATATTTCAAAAAGTATTTGGATTCATAAATACAAATACCAGTTCTAGAAAAGTATTTAAATACTAGGTATTTAAATACTTTAAAGTATTTAAATACTAAAAAGTATTTAGAATTGCAAATACTGCCCAGCTCTGGAGGTCGGTGACATTCGTGGTTCGCCGTTCGCCGTTCGCCTAAAATGGGCTTCAAATTTTATCTCGAAAACAAAGCAACATACGGAACAAAATGGAGAGACAAAAAAGTTGTATTTTCAAGTGTTCCATTTAAAAAACATATCCCAATTAAAAATAAATCTACTGGACGATGTTTTTCGTGCAAAAAAATCATCCGACATAACTTGAGGTACGCCCCTAAAATTACTGGGTCAACTCCGAGCAGTCCAAAAGATACCCCATAATGGTGTCAACAAACTATGCAAATTTAAAGAATTAATAAAAAAATTGACTTTTTTTACAAAGTTTAACATCCTGTATCTGGAATACCAAGCATTTCCGGACATATAGTTATCAAAAAACAAAAACTTTATTCTTACGAGATCTACCATTCCTAGAAGTTTGTAACAAACCTTTCGTGACACCCTATATATTAATATAATATCTTAGCAGAGCGCTTTCAGCCTCCCGGCCATTCTCAGTGTTAACTGATAAGAGAGAAAAACAAGCCTGTTTGAAAAATCTGTGCCGTGAAGCGGTGTGGTTGTATACGGCAGAAGCAGCAACGAACCAAATTTGAGAGGAGAAGGTTATACTCGCTTGTCAGTTAGAGTGCACAGGAACCACTAAATGGACAATTAGAGTATAAACATATATTGTAAATAGTGGAATTGTAAAAAGTTGTGAAAAAGGAATGGACTACGCATTAAAAACTGCGACGGACCCACACAACAACATCCCAATGCATTGAAGGGTTGAAGGCATTACCCTTAAGTAGGCAATTATTGCTTGAAAATTAATAATTAATATGTACTGACAGGGTGTCAATTAAGATCACATTTTCGCTCAACTTTTCAAAAGTTCGACTGTCGTCAGCTTTTCCTTCTCCCTTAGTCATTATCCGAGAATTGTGGTTATGATGCCATATGTCATAATGACACTCCTTATCATGTGATAAAAATGCAAAAATGCCAAAAGAAGAGACTTCAGTAGCAGGTGTGTTGAAAATGTAAGAAAAGAAAATACTCCAACTTGAAGAGGTTAGAGTGAAATGAGATAATACTAATTGATAAGAGAGAGTGACAGATTTTTCATATAAATTTTTAAAGCTGTTGTCTTTTCAATTAATTGATTTTCCAACCAAATTTCAACGGTTGAATCCAGGGAAATCAAACTTCAATGCATTAAAGTTATGTAATCTCCTATGCAGAGGGATGTAAGGTCCATTAAGATTGACTTGTATTGGTACTTAAACAGGAGGGGTTACTTCCAAGCATATTGGATCTGTGGATGTTTTCAAGGGAATCAAGATGATTGTAGTTCTTGGAGCTAATTTAATGAAGAATTTTCGAATTGGATCTAGGGCTGAAAGTTTGATAAGTGGAACTTATACAGTGAGAACATTAAAGTCACTCGCCTCTCTCTAACATTTGAACCGCTCGGCCAGCTGACAGCTGGGAGCAGTTTTAAAACTTTTTAATAGAAGGCGGGCGATTGTGAAAACATTTTGTTCAGCGGTTTTCAAATTATGGTGAAAAAACATAGGTTAATTTTAAAGTTTGTGAGGCTTTCGCGGCCCAGGTTTTTTGATGAAGTGTTTTCATTCGGGCTTAATTGCCGCCGTAAGTTGGAATTTCTTCCTGACTTCCTGACGTTTCGCTAGCACGCGTGGCTAGCATCTTCAGAGGTGCTTCCATGTCCGATTCTGGTAGCAGACTGACGCGTTCCCGACCGCAAGTTGTATTTATGTGTGAGTGGTGGTAGAGGGGGGCTCCGCAGCACGTGGCTAATCTGAACTTTCTCTGTACTCAATGGGATCTTTCTTGCGTTTTTGAAGATCAGGTTCCAAATTTGGTTAAGTTTTAGCGTTTGTTCTTTCCTGTTGAAGTTCTCCGTATGTTTGTGGATTTCTATAGCTTCACGTACAAGACGATTGTGGTATCAGGAAGTCGGTGCAAGAAGCTTGACCTCATCAAATGGTATTTCGTGATTCCCTTCACTAAGCGCATGTTCCGCTACTGCCTATTTTTCCGATTGTCCTAGTCTGCAGCTCCTTTTGTGCTCGTTGATCTTGGTCCCCATGGATTTTTTTGTTGTTCCTATGTATACCTTACCACATGTGCATGGTATAGGATAGACTCCAGCGCTTGACAGTGGGTTCCTTTTATCCTTGGCTGATCTGATTGATTGCTGTATTTTCCTTATTGGCTTGAGGAGCGTTTGTTTGTTGTGTTTTTTCAAGACTTTCCCTATCCTGTCTGTGCATTAGCCACCACTGGTTGTTCATCCACGTTTTGTTGATTTCAGGTGCATTGTATCCATAGAAAGGCCGACTTGAGGTGATCCAGTTCTTGCTCGAGATGTTGTGGCTCGCAGATGTTCCGAGCACGTTCTGTTAACGTTGCTATAATTCGACGTACGTTTTTGCCTTGGATGGTGGTTTGAGAGTGCATGCAGGTTCCTGTCTGTGTGTGTGGGTTTTCGGTACACTGTGTGGCTTAGTTTTCTTCCAGATTTCTTTATGAGTACATCTAAGAAGGCGATTTCTTGGTTTTTCTCCTTTTCCATGGTAAATTGTATGCTAGGATGTTGCGCGTTCAGGTGGCCTAGGAACTGGTTGGAGCTTCTCTTCCCCATGACTCCAAACCACAAAGGTATCATCTACATATCGAAGCTATACCGTTGGTTTGTGGTCAAAAGATTCGATATCCTCCATAAAGAAGTTGGCTATGACCGGACTGAGCGGACTTCCCATAGCTACACCGTCCGTTTGCTTGTGGAAATCGCTGTTCCACAGGAAGTAACAGCGAGACATGTCCGGAAAAGCTCAACTATGTCATTGGGGAAGGTGCTTGATATCAAGTCAAGAGATTCCGTCAATGGCACTTTTTTGAATAGAGACACGACATCAAAGCTGACCAGGCTATTCTTAGGTTGCAGAATAATAACCCTAATTTTCTGGACGAAATGAGTGGAGTCCTTGACGTAAGAGCTAGTTTTTCCTACATGCGGTTGAAGAAGCAATGCGAGATGTTTCGCTAGGTTGTACGTTGGTGCTCCAGGTGCACTCACTATGGGTCTTAGCGGGACTTCAGCTTTCTGAATTTTGGGTAGGCCGTAGAGTCGTGGTGGAACTGCTTCCGTTTTTATGATGCCTTTCTTAACCGTGTCTGTTAGGATAGATGACCTAATCAGTTTTTTGGTGTTCCGGAGTATGGCTTGGCGGGATCCTTCTTCAGCTTTCGGTAGGTAGATGGATCAAGGAGTTCACACATAAATACAACATGTGGTCGGGAACGCGTCAGTCTTGCACCAAAATCGGACATGGAAGCACCTCTGAAGATGCTAGCCACGCGTGCTAGCGAAACGTCAGGAAGAAATTACAACTTACGACGGCCATTAAGTCCGAATGAAAACACTTTATCAATAGGTTAATTTTGTTCACAAAAAAAATATGATTTAATACTTTTGTTTTTTTTTGTTAGGTTACCAATGTCATTACGGCATTATTTATCACTGAAAAAATTTAACCATAGTGAGTAAGAAACCGATAAAATCATATTTAATTTTTTTATGACCAAAACAACCCCATGTTTTTTCGTCATTTGAAAACCGCTAAACCAAATGTTTTCAGAATCGGAGATCAAATTAAGACTGAAGATACCTTTAAAACGATATATCACTCGACCCCGCCTTCTATTTGAGAGAAAACAGCGCCCAGCTTTGACAGCTGAAGCTGTCATTTCTCTTCCGAAAAATGGAGAATTTGCACAAATATCATCATTCCAAATTTTGTTGCAATATACCGAGCGATTCAAAAGTTAGAGGGAAGCGGCGGACTTTATGTCCTCACTGGAAATGGGCCTGCTTAAGTGTTCAGCGATTCGTGTCTTTAATGGTCTACAAGTACGTCCTATATAGGAACAACTGCACGAATCGCATTCCAACTTATAGACACCACTTTTGGCCAGTTTGTCAATTTTGTCCTTTGTGTTGACCAAGCAAGAACCCAAGGTATTCTTAGTTTAGTAGGAGATTTGTAGGTCTCTTTGATGTTTAACAAAAATATTGGAGTTGTTAAGAAATGAATTTATGTATGGGACTGAAATATATTTTCTATTTTGAAGTAGCTACCTATGTTTGGAAATATATGTTTTTTTAAGTTTCTTGAGTTTGATTTTGTCGATCAATGTGTCAATCAGGCTGGGGTCATAATTGTTCTTGAATGCAATCTGTTCTAAATATTTATTTGCTGATGATTTCAAAATTTTCAAGGGAATCTCAACAGTGCAGGACTCGAGGGAGCTACAGTGTGATTTAGATTCGACTTATCAATAATTTAAAGATAATAAAATGATGCTCAACACATTTAAATGGCAGGTTTTTACGATTACACGAAAAACATAAGTTTTGGAGAACAAATACATAATTGACAATTCTGTGATATGTAGAGAAAGTAATTGTAGAGATCTATTGGATTATTACTGGACAGGCATACAGAACTCAACGTTTTTTAAAAGAACTGAAACAGTTATACTAGTACGACCCCACTTATATTGCATCTGTCATATGAGCGCCGAAAGCCGAATCCAGTAGTGATGTGATAGAAAAAGTTCAAAAGAAATCCCTGGGGTTTCCTCTATGTGAGATAGGTTGATGTTTACCCATAATTATTTATTACATAATAAACAGTATTAGGTTAAAGTACAAATACTGCTCTCTGTTAAATAGTGTTAGATTTTTTTCTGTCCCAAAGGTACATTTAAGGATTAGCAACTTTGGACTGTTTTTCACCAATAGGTAAACTTGATTGCTCACCAATAAACAAAATGTAAGAGGAATGTAATATTGTGAATAAGAAATAATGTGATATAAATGAATAAATGAATACTCAAAGGATTTTTTATTTTTAGTATATCGAGTAACCGTTTGTAACCGTGTTATCACGAGCTATACCCGTACGGTTGTTACCCTCACCACTGGTTTTCTGTCAAAATTACCCCTACCTAATAAAGTTTGTTAATAAACCTCTTTTTCGCAAAAACGAGCCGGTTATTGAAAGCGATTATACAAAAGTGAGGTTATAGGCTATTAGGCCAATGAACTATAGCCAAAAACTGGAATGCGCACACATTGCCATATCTGCCAAAAAAATGTAGCCATGAAAGACAGATGCCATGTTGTTTTTTTCTGTTGCTCGCTGACATATGACGTTTTGGAAAGTTTTGTCATATTTACCTTCACAGGTTTCATCAATTGGAATACGTGTTGGAAGCAATTTCCGCCATTTAACATAATGAGTGCGACAGAAACAGGTATCCCCTCCTCAGCAGCGGCACTAGGCTTCACGTTCGTCAATATGTGTACGCATTCCAGTTTTTGGTTATAGTTCATTGCTATTAGTCAATCCAACGGCCTGTCAAAAATAGCGCTTGGTTATCACACAATAAACAGAAACATATGGCGGGATTATCAATACAATGATCAATACACATAAATTGAAATTGAAAATTGTTAAAAATATAGGTAGGTACCTACTCTTTGTGTAGTTACCTATAAAATGAAACAAGTACACATATTTTTTTAACATTAAGAAGTATATTCGCTAGGTCCAAGGGAACACAGACGGAGTATAATTCTTCCCTTCATTGTTTAAAGTTACTTCAGTTAAAATTTCGATATTCTCTGCCATGTTGGTCCCCAGGGATCTCCAAGGAATGGATTGGATACTACACGTTCCACCCGATATAACCAGACACCCACGTTCACGTCCCGCAATCATATTTTCTAATTTCCGGGTTTGACGTTAGAGTAAGGTAAACAAACCCAAACGTCCATTTGAATAAAATGGAACTGTCAAATGTTCTGTAACCGCCAGTCCCCCAAGTCCTACATAGGTTACTGAATTTAATACCGTGTTATGAATGCGTGACGTCATTGATTCCCCCTATTGACGTTGCTAAAAAATCCTTTTAGTTTTGGATTGAAAGATGTGAAACATTTCGTTGAAGTGCAATTTCACAGTTATCTATTTCTAAATATTTTTTATCATAAAATGTACTGAAGGTATTCCTGTACCATTAGAAAATGGAGTTACAAGTATCTTCTTAGAGTAGTATATGAGTTTTGTGCCAGAGTGACCAAAATAAATTAGATTTAGAATACAATTGGTTGAACTAGGTAACTAATCACAATAAAACATGAAATGGACTAAAAGTATTCGCTTGTATATTAATCATGAGCTACCATATAAAAACATATGAATTAATCCAATTACATTCTTAACAGTAAACCTTTGGAAAATTAAAAGTGAATCCAATTTGGATGGAAATATTCAAAATTTTACTTGTCACGATGAGTTTCGAAGAGTAGCAGTCTGATTCAAAGATGCACAGCTGCATCTCTGAATAATACCTGAATGAATTTGGAAAAAGAAAATTACAAATATAAATGCTATAGCAAGTATTCATTGCTCTGCCAGTTGGTTTATTTATTTTATTTTTACTGAATTTGCTTCACGAAAAAATGGTTCAAGTGTTATATTTGTAATAAAAAACTAAACCATGATCGTTGCGAAACAAAACCATGAAAATTAAGATTCCATTTATTGACCGACGCAGAGAAAATTGGTATCATTGGTAGGCGAAAAGACAAACTTCTTTGTTTCTATCAAAGCAAGAAACACCTTGAGCGATCATGTTTTAGCTCTACGTTACAATAATTTAATACTTTAACAATTTTTTCGTAAAGGGTAACGCACATCTAACATGAGATTTTTGGGCTCTATGGATTTTGCCCATTTTTTGATATGCTGTAGAGGATTTAATTCTTAACAACCTTTAAATGGGACGAAATATAGTAGGTATTACGGTCTCTGAGATATCAGCGTTGAAAGATGAACTTTTTTGCGACTTTTTGTGTGGAGAGTATACGAAAAACTGGTGTTTATCAGTCAAAATTTTGATAGGTCGGCATATTTCACGTCACTAACAAATGTCAACATAGGCTAAGGCCGGGACCGCAGTGGCGCCAATATTGACCCCAGTGCGGTTCCGGCCTTGACCTATGTTGACATTAATTTTTAATTGACGTAAAATATGTGAACCTGTCAATATTCTGACTGATAAATACTAGTAGCACCAGTATCTCGTATACTCTACACACAAAAAGTCGCAAAAAAGTTAATCTTTCAACGCTCATACCTCAAAGGCCGTAATACCTACAAGATTTCGTCCCATTTAGAGGTTGTTCAGAATTAATCCTCTATAGCATATCAAAAAATGGGAATAATCCATAGAGCCCAAAAATCCCATGTTAGGTGTGCGTTATCCTTTACTCGAAATAAAATAAATACATTTTAGCTATAGCATTTATGTAAAGTTATTTTTTTTCCAAATTATTTTACTATTCAAAGACTGTGCATCCTTGAATCAACTCTTCGAAGTTCAGCCTGACAAGTAAGATTTTGAATGTTTTCATCAAAATTAGAATCACTCTCATTTTTTTTTTCATATAAAGGCTTAATATTAGGGATGCAGTTAATTTATTTCATATATTTTTGTATGGCACCTTAATATTTTTATAAAAGTAGATACTTTTAATCCATTTTATATTTTATTATGATTAGTTAGTTCATACAATTGTTTTCTGAATTTAATATATTTTTAGATTATGTTTGTGACCATATCCTGTATAAAAATTTATTCGAATTCGAAAAGTAGCAATCAGGAATATCTCCAAGACAAAAAATACTATCGGGAAGATCTCAAATACCTGTATCAGGGGATTGGAGTGGGAACCAAAATGAGGTACTTTTTGAGTCACCTTGTTTGGAAGGGTTTTTATTCCCCTTTAGAGCCATGCAGAAGCACATAGAGTTACGATAAACACATTATTTGGTTTCACCGATATGTATTTGAGACTTTTATGACACAATTCTTTGGTCTAGAGATTTTGATATTCTTATCGAATTCTGACATAAATTTAACTATCAAAGCAGCAATCTATTATTAAAAATTTTTATGAAAGCAGAACATAAATAAAGCATGCCAGGGATATTCTGAGTTTTAGTTGAAAACAGATCCCGCGCTGTATGTCTAAAAAGTATTTTATTACTTAGTAGACATTATATCATAAAATCCCTCCAGAGGGATGCGCTATGAGTGCGGCTTTCTGGTAGTAAAATTTGAATTCATATATATTTTTATTAGCCAGCCAGGGTAAGAAAGGGCCAGGATCATTAAATTTTAATTTTTAACAACAACATTTTTAGGTACTTCACCTGGGAGGTGCATTCGTTGAAAGAAAGATGATTTATAAGTTGTAACAAATAAATGTTTACACAAGCCTTTCAGATATCTGAGGCACTTTATTTACCAAGAATAAATAGAGAATGTTAGAGTTGAATGAAACGTGTTACTTCAATATTCTCTAGAGTGTACTCGTATGTCACTGCCATGTGTCACTCCTCTGGAGATGGGTCGAAAAATCACATAATTCCTACATTACTAGTGGCACGCGTATACGGGGAATTTCATATACATAGTTTTGTTATACTCCCCCATCTTCTTAACATAGACGTGTTCATATGTGGAGTAGAGAGACGCTAATTTTCATATCTTAGGTCTACCGCGCTTCCTAGCAGATCGCACAGGCGCGGGAAGGTTGTCATCTTTCCGGTGGTGTTAAGCTTCGAAATCAGTAATATGATATTTACCACTGGACTCTCTGGGCTCAGACTGATTCGCAAATTCATAATGTTACGGGTGGATGTACCCGAAGAATAAGATAGAGTCAATTTCGTTTGGGAGCGAACTTGGAACTATATGCCTTACTAGCATTGCTTATAGCATGACTTTTCAGAAGGATTTAATCGGCTTTGGCTGCTTCTAGGCAATTCAAATATGGCGTGGTAGCGGGCACAAAGTTCTCCTGCTGTATGGTAGCTCGTAGGTTATATAACATACAAAATTTGAGGATCTTAGTATCCTTACAATGGCCGGGAATGCTGCTGTCTCACTTGTATTCTGGCGTACTGCGGTGTTCTTTTGAAAAACGAATAGCTGCTAGCAATTGATCCCAAGAAGAATGCTCGTCAGTTACCAAGATGGATAGACGAGGCTTGAGATCTCGATTCTTGCGCTCAACAGGGTTTAAAGAAAGATGGTAGTTTGGGATGAGCCTTTGATGACTTTTCAGTACAGTACAGACATGTTTTGTTACTTCAGTGACAGATTGTACTCCATTGTCCGTTGAAATACATCGTACGTGATATACCAAATCTGGAAAATACTTTTTGCGGTTGCTACTGCAGTTGCATCTGGCAAAGTAAATATTTCAACTTATCTGAAGGCCACATTTACGATTAATAAATATCCAACGGTTTCCACGTTCTGTCTCAGGCAAATGGCCGTCTGTCGACGGCTATAACGAAGCGTGAGTCTATGGTAAACCAGCTGGCTTCAAGTTGGTAGGTTTAGTCCAAGCAAACTAATTCAAAATGGCGGCGAATCGTGCATTTAATGATGGGGTTCCAATTTTTTCAAGAATGTGTAGGATATGGAGTCCTAAACAACGTCTTATAAAGTCCCGTCGAAACCATGTACCGTGCTGGGGGAGAGGGGGGGAATTTACCTACGTAAAAGGTGAACCAGGTGAAGCTGGATTGAAGCAATATTTAGCATATTTGAACTAATATTGGACACATTTTCAATATAATAATTAAAAAACATAGTAATAAGCAATACTAGACGGGAACTTACCACTCTTACCAGCTTCCAACGATAAAATATATTTTTTTTCGTAATTTACCTTAAAAAAATCGTTGGTTAGCGATATCTTCGGAATTGCTAAATTTAACTATAGGACATTGTAACATATATCAGGGCTCAAATTTAATGTAGAATCCGCAAACATATTTGAAAATGGGTAATCCATTTAAATCAAGCAAGAAAGGTAAAATTTTTTGCTATCTTTTCTAAAACCGACCATTTTTTTTAATGATAAATGCTCCTAATTCCTCATAAAAATCCCAACGACTTTTATATTCAACATTTTTTTGTATCTCTACAATTAACAGGTATCCTCCTGGACAAAATTATCGCACCACTGCTTATGGTGGTGCTTATGTTCAGTGGTGCGATAATTTTGTCCAGGAGTATATATAAGGTAGAAAGCACTTTCGTTGGATAACCCTGTACAGCTACTGCACACCTTGGAACAGTTCATCATAGCTCTCCTGCAACCTGCAACCACACCTTGTTCCGCAGCCACTGGTACAATGACAGAAGAGTGTTTTGAGGCCACTGCCTGGGGCTAAAGGGGCATCTATCTTAATGGGGATGAGGTATCCACCATCTTTTCTCATCCATCCCCAACGTTCAGCTTGAAGGGATTCGTTCCCCAACCATTGCTGTACCTGCAGATACAGTCTGTAGGAATGTTGCATTCCAGCTTCTTTTGTAGGCGGCAAAGCGCACAGGTGCTTTCCAGTGACCCAGAGTTACTCTGGAGCAGCTTCAGTTGCAAATTAAAAATGGATAGATTTTACGTTCTTATTTAACCAATAATTCAAAGTAGTTCTAAACGATTTTTGACTTTTTTGACTGTAAACTTGTTCCACTTATTTAAGCTTGGAGGCCCAGTAGGTTGACGTACCACAAAATTTTAATAAAATGTCAACTATACGAATGCCGAATGTGTGGATAACTCCACGAATAACACCGAAACGAGCGCTCGTCTTCTTTGATTCGTGCACGCTACGCTCGTGGTACAATCACATTTAGTGCAAAAAACACGCTCACTTTGCAACTTGTTATATAAATAGCTAATTTATACAGGGTATACTAGGTATACTATACGTATTCAACTAAACAGCATACGACGTAATTGAACGAGCTATAGAGCTTTGAAACGGAAGTTGATTAACGAGCATTGACTACCGAAATGTTAAAGCTTATCCCTAAACTTCCAAGCACTCTAACTACTTACTGGGTTGGATAAAGTACCTAGCAAAATTATATCTACACGCTTGTGAAGAAAATTTTTTGGTCTACAACTTTTTCTCTTACTGTCAAAAAAAAAAGTCACAAAAAAAATATTTACGAGATACCTTAACCGCTACCACTTTTATTGACACATTTTCATATTCAGCGGCTCATATCTGGAAAACAGTAACAATTAGGTATAAATACAACACCGTCATTTAATGCGAGATCGGAATCTATTTTTCCTAGTCCAGGGAAAATAGATTCCGATCTCGCATTAAATGACGGTGAGTGAGTTTTCAACATCCTACGCATCCCCTGATATTCTGAAATATGCTTGCTACAGTTGGATCAATTCCGTCATGACATGCTGTCTCGGAATCATGATATACTCTTTTAGTATCAGTGCTCGCTTGCTTTTGATAATTACCAACTGGGTATCTTCTGTATCACTTTCCGGAGAATACTTCCTTTTCCATAAAGCCTCTTTCACTTCAACGGCTGGATTCTCAAACGACTCAAGGGTCATCTAACTGTTCCTTCAATATGTTTGGGGCGGAATACCTTGACAATTCTTTAGTTATGTTAAAAAGATAACTTCGCAAAGCTCTTTGTTAAGTGGTGGCCTACCCAATAAACATTTTTAGTTATATATTGGTAATCGTATATTTTACAAAACCCACTTTAAATAACCTATAGTTCAATAATAATATGTGGGAAACATTTACATCACCCTTATAAAAGCCTTAAAACACTTAAATGGCGGAGTTTATAAAGGTTACCAACACCTGTGTTAGTAACGTAATATAACTGTAAGATTTATAGAAGTATTTATTTAAATATTTCCAGAAACTTTATAAACCCTTTATAAAAATATAAATTAAATGATGTTGACACCTGGAGTAACAAGTTTCTTTTTGTCTTTGTCTATTTAATTATTTTTGGTATGTCTATGTTTGTTTGATGATGATGCCTCCAGCGCCTCCGTCTCATGAAGGGATAAATAAATGCACAAGGACAAGTCCTATGTTGCACCAATGGCTTCTGCTAGATGAGTACTTGTTTCACATTCACATAAAAATAGTGTTGTTAAACCATTGATCCTGGTCCGAATTTTCATTGCCAAGCAATTTTTACTGATAAATATACATGTTATACCTTCAAAAAATGCGAGCGTCTTTTGAAAGATCCATATTTGATTGTATTGCCATAAATATAAAAATAAAATTTTGAAAAAATATTAATATTTAAGTGACAAGTTCTTGAGAAAAAAATTGCTTATTTAATTATATGAGGTTCTTATGCATATTTATCACAAATTGTTAGCTAATTGCCCTAAATTTTTGAATTTCACGTTGACCTGTGAAACAGCGTCCATTTTTTTTGCAAATTAAATATGGCAGACTGAAGACTAGTTTAATTTGAAAACTTAATTACCTTTATATTACCTAAAGGAACTTCACATAAATTATGCTACCCTATATAGCTTCTTTTGATTTTATAAAAGGTTCTTATAAAACTTTAAAGTTTATAATGGTAACAAAAATTACCCCAGGTACTATAACTTATAAGTTAGCAACCATCATTACACGTCGCCCATGCAGGTTTCCCAGTTTCCCATGACGTATTTCGCCCAATCGCGTCACCCGGCATAATTGGTCTGAAAGTGGTACGTGGCAGCTTTATCCACATTTCTGAGTTCTGACCAATCATAATTCGTAAATAAGGGTTGAACGATTACGCAAAATACCCGCAGTGAGGCACCGGCATCAACATAAAATGACAACAATAACCTCACTTTTTTCAGATCACTGCACAGGTTTATTGTTTCTGTTTGGCTTGATATGATGTTTGGTAATGCTGCTGGCCGCTGGTATTTATTTCACTCACCCAATTTGTTTATTATTATACCCCCTGTGAATTATATAAAGCATCCTCACATATCCAAAAGCAACAAAAAATTATGAAAGACTCGTCAATTACTTCTATTTTTATAAAGGCAAAAATTATCACCATTTTTATAACTAGGGAATGTAAAGTTATATAAAAAGGTAACCGCAAAATGTATAAAACTTTATTATATACCTACCTATTAGTAATAGTTACTCTAGGTTTTATAACTTGGTAGTTGAAATATTTATGTCACCTAGTTATATACCTAGAGGTTGGGGGATATTATAAAACTCTTATATACTAAAAGCACTATTCATTCCTCTTATATACCCTTTATATAATTAGACGTTACCATAAGTAACGAAAATTGTTTATTGGGTAGACAATGTATCAGCGACCACGTTAGCCTTTCCTAGTGTATAATCTACTTTTAGGGCAACTGATTGAAGTTCTAATGCCCGACATGCCAATTTTACTACAACTTTATTATGATGAAAGCCATTTCAAGTGTTGATAGTCACATTTAACCAGCACCTGTCAACATGAATATAGCCTCGGAATCGCTTGACGGCCTAAACCACAGCCAATGTCTCTCGTTCTGTGGTTGTGTAGATAGTTCATCTCCGCTGAGTTGAGGAGACGGCTAACGTACTCATTGGGTGTCTCATAGTCTCATCATGGGTCTCCCCATATTTAGAAGAACTGCTCCGATTGCGATTATATAACTTAAATATATAGTCTCTTTTGTTTTTCAAAATCATTTTACACAAAAATAATTTGTGTCCGAATGGGTGTACTTTTTTGATTTTCGGGTAAAATTAATGGTTCTTCCAAAATATTTGGTAACCTTATTTTAACATAAAACAGAGGCAAGCGAGTATTTTTCCGTTTCGTAAATAATATTTTCAAAATGTTCCCTTAGTTGCGGATCATGCTTTTTACAAAATTATAGATTACACTTTGACAAAATACCGGTTCAATTTTTTAAATAACTTTATGAACGTTGTTCTGCTTTAGGTCAATAAACTTTTGAGGATTGTCGGTATAAACTTCAACAAAGCCTTTAAGAAACAATGCAGGGATTTAAATCGAACGATTTGCAGGCCAATAATAATTTATGTTACTATTTCGAAAAATGCGACGAGAATAAGTTAACGACAGGTCTTATGATTGGAAAACATATAGAATCTGGAGCTTGTTCTTTGACTCAACCTAACTAGTAAGGGTTGAAAATGTAATTTTCGTCCGTTTAAATAATATATTCTTAATTTTTATTTAAGCAAATAAATGAATCTGTGTAAATCTTGAGTAACGACCGTTCCAGCGGCCAAGTGGCATTTTAAGTTAAAATTTAATTTGAATGCTCCAAGTTAAACGAGCACTTCAAGTTTTTATTATCAGAATCAACGCGCGTATATTTTCTTGATATAAATTAAGGTTTTCAATTACGAAAGGTTTGCAACAATCATAAAACTGTAATTGATTTGGGGAAATCTTGAAATTTGGTGGTAAATAATCGCCATTAGTTTCTGGACAACATAAACTATTTAAAATGGTCGTTTAGTTGGTTAGAGCGTAGCACCCGCAATTCTGAGGACGCGGGTTCGAATCCCGCCCAGGGCCAAATTTTTAATCCTCCAATTTTCCTCAACTTTCCCTTCATTTTCATTTTCAATAAACTATTCGATAGATGTTTATGTTCTATATGGAAACTCAATGGGCCTCGAGGAAAACATTATCAGCCTGCGGCTTGCAAAAATAAATAGTTTTGATATGGGTAATATTCCGACAGGAAATATTAAAAGAGATTCCCGAGATCAATTTGGAAATTCATAATATTTTTTTCAGTCTTCTTCCCATTAGAAATATATCATGTTTTATCAATAGCAATTTAAGCCTCATGCTTATTTTCCAGGCATTTTTTTTTAGAAGTTGTTGCGGTGACGCCCACAACTGTAAGCACAATAGTGTTCCGGCAAACAGACAAACATACATACATACACAAATGTGTTTGTGTATCTCTAATGGATTAGTTGCCAGGCCGATTCCTATTATTCCGCACTCGATCCAATTAAGGAGCCCCGTGTTTGCTGTTGTGTAAGCTACGTGATTCCCCTGGTTTGAGGGGCTCCGTATTTAAAGGAGATTCTCCGGATGTAGTCACCGAATTATTCCAACATTAATAGGGCAAGATTGATCATGGCTTTTAATAACTATCACCCCGGTGGCATATATTATAGATCGGTAATAAGTCATTAATTGATATATGTTGAAGATAACTACATGTTGAGAAAAAACTTGGTCAGAAACTATTATTTGGAAGAGCTGGTTTCATTCTTAGAATTTTTTATTGACATTAAGCGCATCGATTTATTTTTAAATCACTACCAGTGAGGGGTTTTTAAACTATTTTCAGTAAGCTTCGCTCTCAGGTAATGGATTTGAAACGACGAAAATGATCATGAGCTTATAATTAGAATAAGATTATCAAAATAATGCCAAAATATGCATGACTTCAATGTGACAAGCACATTCTAAACCTGGTGAATTGAATGGCGTATTAAATTCGTTAACTGAGAACAACAATACTTACAGTAGATAAAAAAAAAAATAACTTGTAGGTTTTGGTTCTGTTTCCGAAAATCCAGATTTTAAAACATCTTATATCAGTTCTCCAACAGCAACTACTTTTTAACTTGAGAACAGAAATATATGTTTCACTTGTTTAGAATTCCATCCAGCTTTGGAATGAGGTTCGCTCATAAGCATCAGGCCATATAAAAATGTCTTACCAGGAATTAACCCATTTTGAAATTTTGCAGGGTTGTCGATTTAAGTTTCCTCTGAAAAGGGCACATTTTATCACAGACTAGGTTTTTTTAATGAATAAAAAGCCTGGACGCAGCAGTCGATTGATGGTGCGGCGATATTTTTTTTCAAACTGGTAGCTGTTCTGGTCCAGGTAGATACTGAAAATGGTAGATTTTTCAGATTTCTAGAACTGTTTATTATATAAATCTGAGTCCACCGCAATTCGCTCTCTGTATTTGTTCTACTTTTCCTAAATCGTTTGTTAAAGCCGATTGGCATAGATTTATAGGCTTCAAATTAATACTCCCACATCAATTTACAAAAGAATTCCTTATCGAATGACGCAAAAAAAGTTACTTCAAATCCATTACGAGAAAAAAACGAAGACTCGCTTTGATCCAGGCTACTGCACATACAGATACGCTGTCTGAAAATTGGTATATGATTTACCCGATACAAATGTGAGCGAACAATGGATTCCTTTTATAAATATGTGTTAGTACTTATTTAGTAGAGTTTTTTTCCAAATTAAATTCGTAAAAGCAAAAAAATCCTATACGTAAGTGAACTTGAAAGAAATCAATAGTCTCATCGGCTCTGCCGTCTTCTATTGTGAACATCATAATAATAATAATAAGTTTGATGTCATTCCATTTCTTGCGTTTTTAATATTGTCACGGCTCTGGCGTGCGTTACAGAAATCTTGGGTCCGTTTATCGAAAAATCAAAGTCCAATTAACACAACAATAATTTATTCAACGTTACTATAACACTCTGACAGTAATTACTTCACTTACAATATTCACTATATAAAACGTATGACAGCCAATCTTAAAATTAAAACTACTTCCGGCCTTTGTATATCCGTAATCCATTCTTGTAAAATCCAGCAGAAGGCGATAGTCTTTTTTCCCGAATAACGCAACACGTTCTAGAATTCTTCAGCTATGCGATTCTATGCGCCCTAGCGGAGGCCTCCCCACATATTCGTTACACTGCCCTCCTCTTAACGTTGATCGTCCCGATCAACTTCACGGCCATGATATTTCGTCAATCTGTCTAAATGGACAACTTTCATCTTACTCCTGGTGTTGCGCTGAACTCGATAAACCAAATTATCGATCCTCTTGATTATTCCGTAGGGTCCTTCTCATGTTGAAGACAATTTCGGCGACAGTCCTGTCTTTCTTGTTGAATTATACAGCCACATTAAATCACCTTCTTGAAATCCGGCTGAATTGGCTTTTAAGTCGTATCTGGTCTTCATTCGGTCACTGGCCAGCTGAATATGCTGCTCTGTAAGCCACTAAAAATAGAGGCGAATGTTTATCCCAATTTCGTTGGTTCTTTGCGACTTCTTTTGTAAGGTGTTCCTCTTTGGTCTTATTAAATCGTTCTGCCATGCCATGACTGTGGATGTAAAGGTGTTGCCCTTGTCTTACGAATACCCATGATCTCGCAAATTTTCTTAAAAATTGCAGATTCGAAGATTCGTTCCTGATTTGAATGCAACTCTAGTGGCACACCATGACGACGAAAAACTTCGTCCACTAGCACCTGGGCAATAGTGATGGCTTCTTAATTGGAAATAGCGAAAACTTCAGGCTATTTATTGAAGTAATCCATGATATCCAAGATGCATTTAGCATTTTCTACCACGCTCTGACTCAGGGAACGGTCCGGCAACATCTATCGCTATTCTTTCAAATGGGAGACCGACGTTGTACTGTTTCATGGGCCCCCGAGATCTTAGTTTAGAGCCTTTACTGGTAGCACAGATGTCGCATTTTCGGCACCAGTTTTTAACGTCTCCATGATAGTAGACCTAGTAGAAACGTTCCCGAATTTTGTCTTGTCTTGTTAACTCCAAAATGTGCCCATGAAGTTGCTTGCGTCATGTATTTCTTTTAATACATCTTCTACTCGATCATTTGGAATAACTAGTTGGCTCTTAGTAGTTTTTTCATCGGCAGTGTCCAAAACTATTTTGAGTTAACCATTTTCTACGGCCAGAGAGTTCCAGTGAGCCCACAATATCAAACTCTTATTGTTCGACTCTTCCCTCCATTCTGGCCTACATTCATCATTTTCTTCAAGATGTCCTGGTCTGTCTCTTGATCTGCTTTCATTTGTTTGGTGGCTCATTTATCATCGACGATGAGACCCGTTCTTCTCACAGCTGGACCAGGGTTTTTCTCATGCATATCGATTCTTTGACGATGCTTGCAGTCTTCTTTGCATGGCCGTCTAGACAGAGCATCAGCATTTTAATGCACTTTTCCATGTCGATGTTTAGGGCTGGCGCGGTGTCCCTAGATCCCCAAAAGCGTTGGGAACGATTCCTAGATGGAGAGGACATCCCTACTCTACAATCCCATTGAATATGTCCAAGCTTATGGCATCGGTAACACTTCACTCGGTTTCTCGGTGTTGGACACTGCTCGTATTCTAGGTCGTAAGGCACCAAAAATTGCTTCCAGTTCCAATGCTCGGACAAGGGCTTCGCTACTTTTTCTGAACTTAGACATTCTCAGGTTTTCCTGGATCTTGGAATCTCTGAGACCATCAATAAGCGCAGATACTGCCATCCATTCCTGCATGTCTTCCCCAGCTGCAAGAAACGCCAGACTCACCAGCCTTTTAACTTCCGATTCGAATGCTTGTGAACTCTCGCCGGGTTTTTGAATTCTGGATTCAACTTGAGTTCGAAATACAGTATCCGCCAAAATAAACAGTACTGAACATATAAATTATATAATTTTTTAATTTGTATCATGCGTATATGTTCAAAAAATACATCATAGCGACGCAAAAAAGCTTCATAACGATTTCGCAAATCATGGAAAATATTTATTAAGAGTGGTTGCTGAAATTTTTCTGAGACTTGTTTCAGACTTGAGAATGTATTCCTTCCAAATCCATATCACCGGAAATAGTGCTCTATAAAGAAAGCTGTTTCTTGAATTGAAAGATACATAATGACGAAGATTTTAACCTTAACTTAATGTCAACCTTATAACTAATCCCAAGTAAGCGAAATATTCTAAATGCAACTTGCGTGCGCAATTACTAAGAGCTCCAGATTTCGGTACTGTTTATTTTGGCGGATACCGTACTTGTCTGTAATGGTCTCCGAAGCGCAATTCTAACGTCTGAGTTAGATGCTGGTAACTTGTTGGTAGATTGAAGGAATGAACTGAAAAAGATCCAAGGCAGGTCCTCGTAGTTTTTTTTTTAAAGTTCCATCCGTAGGTATTTGCAGTAGCTTCAAATTGTCGGGTATACATGGGCCAGGACCTAGAACGGTCAAAAGTTGGTGGTTTCATCTTCATACCAGAGAATGCTTCAACACTACCTGGATTCACGGACTGTATTTCCAATTTATTCACCTTATTTTCAACTTCTCCAACTTGGTTCTCAACTTCTTGTCTTAATTGCTGAAGATCGTCTTCAACTTCTCAAACATTGTCTTTAACTTTTTGAACATCGTCTTTAACTTCGGCTTTTACTGCCTTAATCTTTTGTTCTAGGTTAGCGACAGATCCTTGCATGGTTCGAAATATTTTCTGCAGTTGTCCAAGGTCTTCTTGCCGTTCTTCTTGTCGCTAGCTTCTTCTTGTTGTCGTCTAGCCTCCTCTTGTTGTCGCCTAGCTTCTTCTTGTCGTTTTTCTTTTTGTAGATTATCGTTTTCTTATTGTCGTCTAGCTTCTTTGTCTTGTTTTTCTTTTTGTCGCCTGTCTTGTTTTTCTTGTTATCTTAGGTCTCTTGAAGTTCCAATATTTTGCGCAGAAGTTCTTCAATTTTTGGTTCTTCCATTTTTGCTTGTTGTCTAGTAATAGGCATATACAGAATGTTCTGGAATTTCCCTCAAACTCTTTTGAAATATCTTTCCTGGTCTTTGATTGAAGTTCCAAACACGTCGCGTCGGTGAAGTTACAAATTGGATAACTTGCTCTATTCTCGAATAGAATGTTCTAGATTTTTTTTTGAAATGTTTTTTCTGAATTTCGATTGATATAGCAAACACGTCGGAGTTCTAGAATTTTCCCGAAATTCCTCGAAATTCTATTTCTGAATGACGATTCATGTATCAAATACGTCGGCGAAGTCAGAAATTCGATATTACCCTTAGTTTTCAAATAGTATTTTCTAGAACTCACTTGGAAATTCACTATCACAGTCAAAATCGGGTATACAGTCACTTTCGGGGTAATTTACACGATCGGTTAACTCTCTTTTTGTGATTGTCACTGCTTACACCGACTAATGGCTGTTTGCACCGACCATTTTAAGGGAAGTTTAAGGATAATCAATGCTTGAAGCGACATTTCTACATGTAAAAATTTCATTTTAAGCCTGGATTATCGTTAAACCTTCCTTAAAATGGTCGGTGCAAACGACCATAATTGTCCCAGTGTTCACTTACAGCCGTATTCATAGTCAATCGCCAGCGAGTCGCCAGGGAGTCGCCGTGTGCTGGGCCAAATACGGCGACTCGCTGGCGACTTGCTGGCGATTTACTATGAATACGGCTGTTAGTGTCCACACTATTCTGCAATCGGAATTGCAGTCCTCGAATTATATCTCACTTCTGACACCAATGTCACGGCTCTGGCTTGCGTGATAGGAATCTTGTATCTTGGGTCCGTTTGTTCAAGAATCAAAGTCCAATTAACACAACAATAATTTATTCAATATTACTATAACACTCTGCTACTAATTACTTCACAATATTCACCATAAAAAACCATATAAAACGCATAACGTCAAATTAAAATTACTAACTAATCCCAGCCTTCATATGTCCGTAATCCATTCTTGTAAAATCCAGAAGGACGCAATAGTCTTTTTTCTCGAGTAACGCATTACGTTCTAGAATTCAGTCATGCGATTCTGTGCGTCCTGGCGGAGGCGCCCCTACATATTTGTTACCAGATTGGGTCTATTTTCACAGAAATCACAGACCAGTCAGAGCGAATTTCATTGGTTGAAAATAGCCAGGAAACTGGTTGTTGGCGATTTGGACCAATTAAAAACGTTCTGAGTGGTTTGTGATTTCTGTGGAAACAGACCTATCATCACAGAGAATATGCACTGACTCTAGTTTCACAAGATACCAACAGGATTGAGTTCTGTGGGGACCCTTGCCTGTTTTCTGATCCCAATTGACCCCTATGTCCTGTCGAATTTAAGAGGTGTAATTTTCGATTAATTAGAAAACAGTACTAAAGTGGGCTTAGTGAATCACCCTGAAAGACCCGTTGGTATATGTAGTTTCCTTTTGGTTCTTTATGGCACCGACATAATGAGCTCTAAACATATTGCGATTATGGAGTCATGGATTCTTTAAAGCGTCAACAAGCTTGTGGTACTGAATCGAATACCTTCTAATAGCAGCGAAGATATTTCTTCACTATATGCTTGATTACAAATGACGGAGTAAGTGATAAGCTGATAAGTATTTTAGTTGTGGATCTTTTTGTTAAATATGGATACCTCTTCTTGGGGCATCTGGCTTTAATTTTGGCAGCTATGCCTTTCTTGCAGTGGCGGCTCGTGACTAATGATGGTTTCTAAATTTGCAACTTTTGGGGCATAGCCACCGCCGTATAAACTGTCTAAATCCAGAACTGTCATGTTACAGGTCACAGCATAACCTACTCAATATACAGGCAGGCATCATGAACGACACGAATTGCTTACAATGCGTAAGAAGGAGAGGATAATGTTTGATTTCTGAACAAAAAACCTATGGAGAAGATTCACAATCGTCTGATTAGATCCAGTACAGTTAGTGAGTGTACAAAAACGAGGCACGAAGAATATGTTCGAATTATGAACAAGTGCCCTTTGTGAGCGACTTATGCCGTTAAGTTATTTTAGTGCCAGAGTATACAAAAGCAACCGCTGAAGTAGATATAGAATCTCGAGTCTGTTTGTTCAGATCTTTGGTTGTTTGTTTGCTTAACTCTGCGAAAATTCACCCTGTAAATATGTAATTATTTGGTGAATAAAGATATTGGTCTAAAATATATCCAAGCATTAGTTTATAGGTGTGTTTATGTTCTGATTTATAAAAACACGTTTGTAAGAAGTTATTCATCATCATCATTATAGGCGATCACTCGATACCGAGTACGATTATCTCCTATTCTATTTCCAATGATTGTGCGTTTTCTGATGGCTATAGAAACCAATTCTGGAGCCGCACACTCTGCCATAGTATTGGCATACCCAGCCTCTGGCAGCAATATTCTTGTCCTCGGTTCTCTTGCTCCTTCATGCGGTCCTTCTTTTCGGTCTCGTGTCTGCGTGGCTGATCTTGTGGTCCGTCGTGGACTACTCGACTCCATGAGGGCGTATCATTTGCCGTCGTCTCCCAGTTGCTGTTATCGATGCGGCCATATTTTCCTAGGAACATCTTTGTAGCGTTTTTGTTGACTTCCTTGATTTAGTTTTCCCTCTTTCAGTTGACTGTAGAGAATCTGACGTGTTTTGGGCATGCGGATGAGGTGATCTGTCAACCGAAGTTGGTGCTTGATGATATGGCTAGTTGTTTGGACCTCTTCTTAAACACTAATGTTCGTTCGTCGGTCTAGCCATTTATTCCGTAGGATCCTTCTTAGGCATCGATGGTGGTATTTTTGTGGGTTTTTTTGTGTCTTCTGTAAGTGGTCTATGTTTCGCAGCCATATGTAAGTGTTGGTATTACAACTGCATTGTAGACGCGTAGTTTGGTCTCAGCGGTGCTATTGTGATTATTAAAGACTCTCTTTAGAAGTCGCCCGAACGCTGCTCTAGCACACTTCAAGTGATGTTGAATTTAAGCGTCAATGGTTGTAATCGCTGACAGATGGCTCCCAAGGTATGGGTAGTGTTCCACGTCCTGCAAGCAATGGTGATTTATAGTTATATTTGGAGTTTGGGAATTGGTGCCCGGTGCGGGTTGGTGCAGATTCTGCGTCTTGTTAAAATTGACATCTAGGCCGATTCTCTTGTATGCCTGGTTGAATGCATTGTATTGGTCATCACGACGTTATCATCCGCATATTAGAGTTCGGTTATCGATGTTGTCGATACTTTCGTCTTGGTTGCTGTTTAGGTTGAATAAGCCGCCATCAAGCCTGTACAGGATTTCGACTCCTGACGGCAGGTGACCCTCGACAAGGTAAATTATGGATCCTACAAATAGAGAAAATAGAGTGGGAGCAATAACACAGTCCTGCTCAACGCCTGTAGTTATTTGAAAAGATTCTCTATGTCCATCATCGTTACTTATTAGGACAGTTGCATTCATATTATCATACAACAGGCGGAGTATCTGGATGTACTTTTGCGGATAACCAACCTTTGCCAATATCTTCCAGAGAGCTTGTCTGTTGACCGAATCAAATGTTTTTACTAAATCTATGAAGGCCATGTATATAGGGCGATTTTTTTCTCTATATTTCTCTTGCATTTGTCTTGAACTGAAAATTATGTCAGCTGTACCTCGGTTAGGTCTAAAGGAGGTTCTCTTCGGCAGTAGGGATTAAACGATTTGATGATATCCTGGCAAGTATTTTTCCCGCAACAGAAAGTAAAGATATCCCTCTGTAATTTCCTCATTGAGCCTTGCCTCTCTTTTTAATAATGGTAACTATTAACGCATCTCTAAGTTCGGCAGGTATGGTCTCAGTAATCCATGTTTTACTTAGTAGGATGTGAGTTTGGGCACTTAGCGTGGGTCCTTCTTAGTGCTTGTTTAAAGAATTCAGCAGGAATGCCAGCAGAATCTGCAGGCTTATTGCTTTTTAGTTGTCTGATTGCCGTTTCAACCTCCTCTAATCTAGGAACCTCGCTCAGTTATTGTTGTATTGGTTTCTGGTGAATTTCATTTAAGATGTCATCATTAATTTGTGATTCTCTGTTGAGCAGTTCCTGAAAATGTTCCATCCATCGAGAATTATTGGAGCAATTGTCCTCAAGCAGTCTTGTGCCATCTTTGGATCGTTAGGGGATTGAGTCCTTGAATGGTTGTTCTGTATACGATCTTAGTAGCCTAAAAAAAGGCCCTGGTGCTGTTGGATTCAGCTAGTTGCTGCATTTCGTTTGATTTTCTTATCCACCATTGGCTATTCAATGCTCGCGTTTGCCTTTGAACTTCTGCGCTTTTGCTTTCTGGTATTGCCTTTTTCTTACAGTCGAGCTGGGGTCGCTTTCTATGCATTATGCGCTTTTCTTCCTCTTTCTATAAGATTCTGGATTTTCATGTCGTTCTCACCAAACCAGTCTTGATGTTTCTTTTGTATGTAGCCGACCATTTCTTCCATTGCGGTCTTCAGTATTTTCCAGTGCTTCTCAGTGCTTCCGGGTAATCTAACGGAAGTTTCTTGCTTAGAGAGGCTTGGAAGTTTGTAATGATATGATCGTCTTGAAGGCGAAACCCACTCCGTGGGTGCGAGGTTCATTCTCCTCCTTTCCTTTCCAGAAAAACGTATAGCCTCCACCGTGTTACTTGAGTTGACCTATATCGGTGGTAAATCTCTTAAGTATCCGCCAGCCTATTCTCTACGAACAGCAATTACATAGCAACCAGCAACGGAGTCGCAGTTGCTTTTTTAGAATAGAAAAAATGCGTTTGACAGCGACTTGACAGCGACAATTACGCAATTCTCTGCGGTCGCAAGTTACAGAATAAGCTGGCCGTTCTCCGTTGTCCATAATATTCGACGAGACAAGATTGAGTGTTTTTTTTTTGTATCGACCGCACGGGGTGCACCCTCTGGACACAGGGTTCCATTCGGGCAGTTGTTGGCTGGCTCTGTTTAGGGCACCTTTATAGCCCCTTTCCTTTTAGGGTGAGCAGAGCGGATCCTAAATAGGGCTGCTCAGTCACGAGTTGCTCTACAGCCAATCCTTGAGCAATACAGCGATCACGCTATCCCGCGTCGTCGCAACGATCACGCTACACTATCCTGCTCTTGTCGCAACTTTCCGATCGCCGGAGAGAAGTTATCAATGAATATATATAAATATAAGGACGCTTCACAGCTGTAAAGCTATCTTTAATAGGACTTTTACCCTAAGTACAGCGTTCATGCCCTATTACTTTTATTCCAGCACATGGGGTAAAAGTAATAATTTGCAACAGAAATGACCACCTTAAATATAATTGTAGCAGTTCACAAACAGATACACTTAAGGCTTTTACTGTGAATTTTCCACACTGAAAATATTCCGATGAGAAATAATTGCGTTTTTTTGGGCTTGTGACCTATGAAATAAACTAGAAATAGTTGGTATAAACTATTCAAACAAAAACGTATTAAAATCTTAAATCTTGGCAGAGATTTTCGTATTCGTTAATTGCTTGGTCTACGCTAGTTGATCAGTAATATAATTTCTGTAGAATACTGAAAACAAAAAATACCTCTAGTTATTAATGAAAATTTGAAGCAAAACGTTATTTTTGAGACACTAAGTGGATTTACCAAAACCGAGCAACAATATAAAAGCAAATGCAACTTCCCATCAATTGTAGCTCGACAATTAAACGGGAACATTTTTTAAATCGGAATGCACATCAAAGTGGAACGTCATCATGATTAATGGTCGAGAAGGTAGAAATTATTCCATGAAATTTCAAAGGAAAATTTTTTATAGACCACCAGAGGCATAGGGACTTATTCAATTATGGCCATTAACATAGCCATCAGGTGTGTAAAATTGGAAAGTTGCGTGTCTTGCCACAAAGAGTATAAATTTGTATTTAAAATTGCTACTTAATGCACAAACGAGCCGGCGGCTTATTTTCACGTGAGTTCTTAATTGACTACAATTTGGGCGTCAAGTGCTAAGTACTTAAATTATTAGAGTTTGCTAACCTGTATATAGGGTATCCGGAACCTTGCTGGAACCAAAATACCATGTAGACTTTATCGTGTCCAGGCGGTGTGACGTCACATGGTAGGTTTACAATTTTTCCTTCTACTGCTTGAATATCTATTGCTGCAGTAACTGGAAAAAGAAATAAAAGCTTAGTTATTTTTTTTCAAATCGTGCAAATTTATCTAAAAAGTTTAATTTTCCTAATTGTAATGGACTACATTTTCTTAAATATAATGGGTACCGTTAATTCACCTGTGAACTGCGGAAATTTCCGCATATTTCGTGGCGTTCCAGGCAGGGCATTCCGAAAAGAAGCACAGGACGCATTAATTTTGCTTGAAACTCGTGTAAAATCCCATTTTGCACTATTCGAAGCAGCAAATATGAAAGCGTGAGTGGTTCTTTTTATCCTATTGCGAGACGAAAAACTTGTCAACTATTAAAATGAAGGTTTGTGCACGTAGTTCAAGTTTATTGATTAAGCCTCACTTCTCTCAATAAGATAATAATAATAATAATAATAATAAATGACTTTATTTGCACAAAATTTAGTACATAGGCGAAGTTTAGCCAAAGGCTACTCTACTTAACCTACAATTAATAAAGTAACAAAAAAAAACTTAAGCATAGATGTCGCCAAAAAAAAAAATGGCATGTCACGATAAACCAGTAACCTACCTACCTCGCCCAAAGACATAGTTGAGCTTTTCCGGACATGTCTCACTGGTAGTTAGTTCCTGTGGAACGGCAATTTCTACGAGCAAACGGACGGTGTAGTCTGCTCAGCCCGGTCATAGCCAACTTCTTTATGGAGGATTTCGAGAGGAAAGCTATCGAATCTTCTAAACACAAACCAACGGTATAGCTTCGATATGTAGATGATACTTTTGTGGTTTGGAGTCATGCGGAAGAGAAGCTTAACCAGTGCCTAGGCCACCTGAACGCGCAACATTATTATTATTATTATTATTATTATTATTATATAGCATTTATTGATCAATTTTTCATGTAATACAAGAAATTTTGCACATGCACAATAAATACAGTAAGCCCACAAGAGTAAACTCGCGCGTGGGCATCTTAGCATAAAATTTACCATGGAAAAGGAGAAAAACGAAGAAATCGCCTTCTTATGTTCTTTTAAAGAAATCTAGAACAAAACTAAGTCACACAGTGTACCGAAAACCCACACACACAGACAGGTACCTGCATGTGCTCTCGAACCACCATTCAAGCCAAAAACGTGGAATTATAACAACGTTAACAGAACGTGCTCGGAATATCTGCGAGCCACAACATCTCGAGCAAGAACTGGATCACCTCAAGTCAGCCTTTCTATAAAATGGATACAATGCATCTGAAATCGACAGGGCCATGCGTCCCAAATAGGCCACACGACATAACGTGGATGAACAACCAGTGGTGGCTAATGCATATCTGCCTTTCAATTCTCGGTTGATAGACAGGATAGGGAAAGTCTTGAAGTAACACAACATAAAAACGATCGTCAAGCCAACAAGGAAAATACAGCAATCAATCAGATCAGCCAAAGATAAGAGGAACCCACTGTCAAGCGCTGGCGTCTATCGTATACCATGCACATGTGGTAGGTATACATAGGAACAACAAAAAGATCCATAGGAACCAGGATCACCGAGAATAAAAGAAACTCCAAACTAGGACAATCGAAAAAATCGGCAGTAGCGGAACATGCGCTTAGTGAAGGGAATCACGAAATACTATTTGGTGAGGTCAAGCTTTTTGCACCGACTTCCGGATACCACAATCGCCTTGTACGAGAACTTCAACAGGAAAGTAGAAACACTAAAACTTAACCAAATTTGGCCCGATGCGATGTCCCGATCCTCAAAAACGCAAGAAAGATCCCCATGAGTACAGAGATTTAAATAAGCCACGTGCTGCGCCCACCACAACCACTCACATATAAATACAACTTGCGATCGGGAGCGCGTCAGTCTGCTACCAGAATTGAACATGGAAGCTCCTCTGAAGATGCTAGCCACGCTTGCTAGCGAAATATCAGGAAGAAATTCCAACTTACGACGGCCATTAAGCCCGAATGAAAATACTTTATCAAACTATAAAAATTTAATGAGAATTATCTAAGGCGTTTTTTAGATAACGATAGAAAAACGACTTTGCTTCGAAACTTTAATATATTTATCTAGCAAAAAATGTTTATTTTGATGTTTTCTATGTATGCTAGTTATGAAACACCCTGATTGAACTGAAATGTCCGTCTTTCACACGGGTCTACCGTGAGACCTGAAAAATTATTAAAAACCAATTCCAATATGTAATTAGAATGAAAAACAAACTTCAATAAAACAGACAATCCAAGATGACCCAACTAACAGATAATGTATGGTGAGGACAGAGCCGCAATTAAAGTTCAAAAAATAACTTTGTCTTGCATTTGTATCTAAAACCAATCAAGTTCAAACAGTCGCAAAGGTTAGATACAGATGCCATTGTCTTTTGCTTTTACATTCGAATAAACTGCGTTTCAGTTCAAAAATTCCTACTTTAAGGGTTATTAAAAAAAAACCTCAGCAATCATTTTAAAATCTATACGACGGGAGCACAATTCGGTTGGGAAAACGACTTTCACAATTTCCAGAGCCATTCATATTTGGTTCGGTGAACTGTCAAACTACATTTCAAAGATAACTGGGAAATAAGTTTCCTGGAACTTCGAGGATCGACGTCAACGCGATTGGTGAGCCATAGAACTTTTATTCGGTGGATATAATACGATATGTATTTGATGTAAAAGCCGTTTTGACTTATGTAAAAGGAAATAGCATTTCTATTTTATGAAATTGATATACCTAAACGTAGCAGATGGGTATATTGTTTTTTCATAAAATATGTATTGATGTGTTTTCAATATACGTGAAAGTGTAAGCTTCTCCATGAAATCACTTAGGGATTTCTGGAAAAGTGAGGTAATATAATTTTTCCATTATAGTTCATTTCTAAATGGGTAGTAAAACTATACCCTCTTTTAGTCTCCGCATGCGCAGTAGACATTTGCTCTGACCTTGAAATAGGCTCCGCACACATAGCCTTCAAGGTGGTCTTGCGTTTGAAAGCCAGGCTATTTAACAAAAAAAATTCTCAACAAAGCAAGCCGTCTCTTCTAGACAAAGCAGGTGGATGGTACATGTTTGTATTCGCAGCCCTTGAAAACTTAATTCAGCTGTTACTCTAGCAAAGCAACAAAATCTTTTAACGTGATTTCGCCTTGCCATTGAAAGCCAGGTGTTACTCTATTTAACCATAAAAGAAATCCGTCTCGTAGGCTTAAAATGCTCGTTTAACAAAGAAAAACAACATAAGTTTATAGTCATACAAATCCTTTCCACGGCGTATTTTTGGTTCAAAATTCCCGTAAAGAGCACAAAATAGTCCAAATTTGTCCTGTTTTTTTGCTTTATTCCATCAAAATCTATCGGAACTAGTGTGTTTACCAAAAAAATACACAAAGTCGCACAAATGAATACTTTCCTATACGTATTTTTGGTAAAAAAATTGCATTAAAAACAACATGGTCCAAAATCCTAAAAGTGCTTTTTTTTGGCGTTTTCCCTTGAAATATGGAAAAAATATCCAAAATAACAGTAAAATTGCATTTTCTAGATATTTTATGCAATCAAAATCCATCCACAGTACCTAGGCTTAAAATGCATGTTTAACAAAAAAAAAAACAACCTAAATTGAAGATTATAGCAAAACAAATTTGTTCCTATGCGCATTTTTGGTTCAAAATTATTAAATACTATATATGTATTAAAAACCACAAAACTAAATCCAATAATCGATTATCATTAAAAATAATGTTTAGCAATATTATTATTCGTAGTTTATTCCATTGAAATAATTTCCTTATAGTACGGTTGCTTAGCGAAAAAAAAAAACGCCATTTGATGATACAAGCATGAAATTTGGCACAGTTGCTAGTTAGACCATTTTAATCGATTTGAGTCGAGGACCCATCGACTTTTCTCATTGGTACGCCATTTTTTTAAAATGGCGGTCAATTTTTTAATACTAAATTTTATTCTGGGTAGACAAGCATGAATATACTCTAGTCTATATATTTCGGGGGCGCGGGATAATAAAAAAATAGTTTTAGACCGCTGTGACCTTTGGATGGCCTGAAAAAAAGTCAATTAAGGTCAAAAAATAAATTTTTGAAAATATCTGCCAAAGTTTTAAAGTTAAAGTTTGTCTTAGCAATGCAGGCATGATCATAGTTTATTGTATATAATTTGAGGAAGAGCATTTCAAAAAATATAGTTTTAGACCGATATGATCAATAAATACATTTTAATTACAACCACATATGTAATATTGACATTTCTGACTTTTTAAAAGTTTGAAAGTGACACTTTTTTGAATTTTACTTTCCTCCCGGGTGGAAAGTGGTCCCGGATGGAAAGCGAGTCCTCATTTCGTAAAATGTTAAAGACAAGTCCTGCATATCAAACTTTTTTTAGGTACCTACGTCAGAACTTGTCAACAGAATTTTTTAATTTTTATTCAGTATTTAGTCAAAAACTGTGATGGTTGTAATTGTTGTAAATAAAATAGTATAGGTACAAACCTCGGTAGGAAGTTTCAGTCGTGTGCCAGTTTCACTGTTCAGAGATTAGGGACTTGATAACAGATATTATCATAGTTAGTCACAATCCATGAATCCAAAATATTTTTTGTTTTCGTATAATTAAAAGTCTTTTATATACAGTTACCTCAAATTTATCAACTTCGCTTCTAATTCGTAGAATTTATAAAGTAATTTTCTCAATTTTTTGTCTATATATTCAGTGTGATGTTTCCAGTAGTAATATAACTAGTGCATGAAATATTTCCGGAAATTTTTGAAAATTTTGTCTGAAGCCAATTTTTTAAAATTGGCTAACGACGAAATTTTTTAAAATTTCCCTTAGGAAATATTTTATGCACGAGTTATATTTTGATAGGAAATTTCCCGAGTTTGAAGTCTATTTACTACGTCTTGTTGAATTTTTTTATTGATGGTGATTGTTATTGATTTTTTCCATTTAAAGTGCGTTAGTCAAAAAATATACACTTTGACAGATTTCTGACATCAATACGTTTTAAATGGAAAAGCGGGCATCAATGTCAAAAATTACAATTCTGGAAATTTTCTCCGGGATATTTCCAAAAATTTCCACTTATTAATTTTGACAATCTGCATGCAAAATTTCCAGTGTAATTTGCACAAGGGAAATTTCCAAAGGAAACCCCCAGATATTTTATATGATCTTTTCTTTTCACCTGTACGCAATTACATTTCGAATTTCTGGTGCAATCAAAGTCATGAAGTTTTATGGTTCCTTTCTGAGGTAGGCCTCTTAGAGTCATAGCAAAAGTTGGGAAAAATGTTTTATCAGCATTTAGCGTCAACAAATTAGAGTCAAGCCAGTGTTTAATACGTGTCATGGCTAATTCACATCTGTCGTAGGCACCTTGCCAAGTTCTGTCTCTAATTAACAGGGCAGTATCATCAGCAAAGCAGATGACCCTATTCTCCTTAGTGGATTTTGTTAAGGAGTTAACGTAAATTAAAAAAAGTATCGGACCTAGCACAGTACCCTGTGGGACACCACACTCCATTGGCAATTTGCCGCTCAAGCTATCTTGAACCTTCACCACCTGAGTACGGTTGGTGAGATATGATTTAAAAAGTTCTAGAACTTTTTCTCTTACACCAAGTTGCTCCACGTTGCTGAGTAGAGTGCGGTGTTTCAGAGTGTCGAATGCCTTCGACAGATTCAGAAAAACTGCAAGTGGCTTATATCCCTTATTAAAACTTGTTACTACAAATTCAGTGACCTCGTTAATGGCATCTTCTGTATTGCATCCTTCTCGGAATCCAAACTGATATTCTGATGAAAGATTTTCAGCTGTCAAGAAGTTACAAAGTTTTAATTTGATACATTTCTCATTATGACTGAGTTTTTGAATATAGTGGGGAATACACTTTCGGAAAAAATGCTATTCATTAAATGCTTGATTGGGTTAATTGAATAAAGATGATTTGATTTTACAATATTTACAGTAATTCCATCTTCCCCTCCCGCCGCGCTGTTTTTTAATTTAGATATTTGGCTACCTTAATTTTACTTGACAATTTTTTTCCCACGCTACTAAAAAACCTATTAAAGTCTTCAGCTATTCACACATTATCACAAATATCTTTACGGATCTTTGGAATTTTTGTCGATTGAATTTCTATAATATAAGATTTCAGCTTTATCAATAGATTTATTTACCAAATTTTTATATATTTTAAACTCATTGAGCAACTCAACATTGTGCGGATGACAAGATGCTTTTTTTATAAAATAATAAAGAATAAATAAAATTTTAAACTCTATTTTAAACAAGTGGGGGTCTTCAAGGTCATCCAAGGTCAAATTAACCTTAAGCGTATTATTTTTATTATTTGTATTCACCATCGGTATTAATATCTTTCCAGTATATTGGAAAACAAAAAAATATTATACTAAAATACTGAAAATGGACGCCATTTTATAAAAATTACGATTTTCAAGGTCATGCAAAGGTCACAGCGGTCTAAAACAATTTTTTCATTATTCTGCGTCCTCGAAATATATAGAGTATAATCATGCTTGTCTAACCAGAATAAAAATAGGAATTAAAAAATTGATCGCCATTTTCAAAAAATGGCGGTTTTTTTAGTACCAATGAGAAAAGTCGATGGGTCCTCGACTCAAATCGATTAAAATGGACTAATTAGCAACTGTGCCAAATTTCATGCTTGTATCATCAAATGGCGTTTTCTCTTGAAAAAATCCCTTAAGCAACCAGACTATTACCTTTATTTCCTTCTATGTAAATCACAGTTTGAGAAACTGAGTGGAAATGCAACTGGTTAAGACAAATACTTTTTTTTTTAGTCCTTTGCTGTGTTCCTCGTAGACTTGAAACGCAACATAAAGTATTGTAAAGTTTATTGTTACGCAGATGACATACAGCTTATGTATGATTTTAACTTTCAAGACATCGACAAGGCAATTAGTTCAATCAACGAAGATTTGCCAAGTTTAATCCAATGAATAAATATGAACGGTCTTGAAGTTAATGTGTCCTAAACTGATGCCATTGTGCTTAAGGGTAGAAGGAAACATCTTGGCTGGTCAGCTTACCTTGAACGGTGAAGCATTAGGATTTAATGAATATGTTAGAAACTTGGGTCTTATCATGGACAAAAAACTGAACTATGCAAAACAAGTGGCGTCCCTACGTAGATTATCTTCCCCAAAGTGCAAAGTTAAGACTGTGCGATTCTCTAGTACTCTCCAAATTAGACTACTGTGACACTGCTTATGGTCCGTGTTTACGTGCTGAAGATGCAAGAAGGCTACAAAAAAATCAGAATTTCTGCGTTCGTTTCGCATTACAAATCCCATGAAGAAACCATATTTCTCCATACTTGAAAGACATTCAGTGGCTGAGCATGAATGAGAGTAGATGGGCGCATCTCTGCATTTTCATACACAAGGTGATTTCGGCTAAACCACCCAGATATTTTTATCAATGCTGGAATTCCGAAATATGGCCCATGCGAGGGAACTTAGACATGCACCAGCTTCTTTAACAATCCCCTCCGATAGTTTCGAACTTTTTAAAAACAGTTTTTCCTACAAAGCTGCAATCATTTACAATAAATAACTAGCGTACATCAAGGCTGTAAGTTTACCAGTTTTTAGAAAACACATAGTAACAAAAACTCTTAATGGTGATTTTGCTGTACTTTATGATTGTGATATCCGTTATAATTTTTCGTTTTCTTTTCTTTCTTTCTTCTTTTTTTCTTTGTCTCTCATTACTACCATATTTGCTTCCAAGTTTCTAGTGATGTGTATTTTTCTATGCTTACCTAAGTACTTTCAAATAGACATTGAAGTCAACCAATTTCTTAGAAATCGTAAAAAATTTATTTTTTGTAAACCAAGTATTTGCAAAATAAACGATTTATTATCATTCTGTCAATTTTCGGGGTTGTGTCCATTGCGGCGCACAGGCGCGGCTCCTCTGTAAGGTCATTTGGTCAATGACCCACCAAAAAATCAAACAATAAATTTTCAATTAAACATCTTGAATATTAATTAACAATAATACGCTCAACAAAATACAGAAATCGAATTATTTTGCGCATTGAACTGATTATATTGGGTACCCGACCCGCCTTTAAAATTACCAAATACAGGCCTACTGGGCTCGGCCGTATTTAAAATTGGGCTTATAGCTTTTAAATGATCATAGGCGAATGCAATAGGAATCAGAGAGAGAGAGAGACATAATGGGCGTAAATGAGTAAGATAAAGAGGCACATTTGCTCCCATATGTTCTATCACGTCGACGGCCGGCAGCGGCGCCAGATCCTCGATCGATCGATATAGGTATTTATAGGAATGGAACCAGAGCGCTCAGAATTCGACGATTTTTTTGTCTTTTTTCAATCGCGTTTATTAAAGAAAGATGAAAAACAAAAGGCCTAAAATGTTGAGGTGTCCAGATTTATTTTTCTTAAAACAATTACTGAATGGGCTCTTTCACTAAAATTTAAATACGTAATTTAAGTATAAAATCCCAAAGGAGGGACTATTTTAGGCATATATACCAAAAAAAATGTTCTACAAGGTTAAATAAGTTTTTCACAGGCATTTTAAACTAGCAAAATTCAAATTAATTAAAAACGCGCCGATTTGCTGACGTCGCATAAATATTTTTCATTTCGCTTGTTATTGCAAGGAGCTGACCGCCTCGGCTGTATTTACCCTGTAGTAAATGCAGGTAAAGGTTCGAATGCGCTGTTGTCGGTGGTGACTAAATGTAGTGCAACGTAAAATAAATAAATAAATCTAAACATAAAAAATTATATTAAATTGTGTTTAAGCATAATTTCAATAAAAATGTTATAAAATCTTGAATCCATAACTAATTAATTTAACTACTTTTCATGATATTTTGCGAACATTTCAGAATTAAATCTATTACAAATTTTCAATGTTGACAATTAGTGGCAACACGGTCAAATTGCGAGCTGCGACGTCATAGAAATAAATTCTGGGTTTTTATTTGGAGGTATTTCTTTTTTTTCTGTTTTCTCAAGAAGGACTATGAATTTTTCAAAAGTAAAAATACAGAAAATTCTGTTTTTAGTTGCTTTATCCAAATATGCCAATTTCAAAAATTAGTGAAAGAGCCCGCTGTCCCTCTACATTTGACCCACCTGTAGAAAAACTCACGAGCCGCGCACTTATATGACGGGACGGGTCCTCAATTTAACGAACTCGATGCTATTGATTAATTGATTGATCTATAGTGGGTTTTCAAGACAAGATAATACAGAAATCATCTTGACGCACTTTAGTTTATTCAAAAAATGTCGTTGTCTGACTGGTTTAGTTCATAATGAGGGAAATTATCGCCGAAAATGTCCCGCTTGATAAGAAATTTCCAGTACACGAAGGATATTTGCTGTAATTTTTTCTACTTAAAAAAAAATATCGCTGTAATATTGAAAACGTCACTGGTCTTTCGGGATTTCTAACGTATGAGTGAAATATTCGGTGTATTTTTCCTGATTTTCTAATTCTTTTTAGTTCCCCAGTCAACTCAATTTTAGACTAAAATCCATAGCCCATATATATTATATTTTTATTTAACATAGGATTCTCACAAGGATTTTAAGAATTCACCATTTACCAGTTTCGAGAGATTCACGAATTTTCTCCTCCTACTGCTTCCAGAATCTTGCATATGCATTTGATAATAAATCTTCCACTATAAGAAAAAATCAAAACTATATTATGTATATCAGAAATCATTTTTGTTTCCCACAACTTGAATACATACCTTCCTAATCGTCAATCGACTATATATAGTCCAGGAAACGGGGATCTGAAAAGAGGGTTTACCTCAACATAATTAGAAGTTAACATTTTTTTGGGGGGATCGGTCCATTTTAATATGCTAAATAACATATTAAGTTTGCGACCTTGTACTTCCATAGGGTTTTTAGTTAGGGTTGGTTTTTAGAGGTAATTTGCAGTTTATGGAGAACGCTGCTCAAAGGGATGGTCCAATAACAAAAAGTTTCAAATGATTGTTGTAGCTGAAGTTTTTTGCTATATAAAACTCTGCCCTTTATCTTCTATAGTTTTTTTCTTCAGCGTCTTGAATAGTACCATGTTTTTGTTCAAAGTCACTGAATCAATGTTTCGCCTGTTTGCGCGCATTTGATGCAGCAGCGGCCGAATGCATAATCCGATTTCAATTTTTCAAACACCACATTATTGCTAATGGAATGCACTCTCCAATGCTTTTTTGTTCGAATTTTTTGCTTGAAAATTAAGCGTGCATGGACTTGCCTAATGTGCGAGGAAGTTGTAAATTGCATCGAAAACTACCCCTTTCTTGCATTTACTGTAATTTCTAAACGGGGCCAAATATTTGGTGACAGTTTTCGACAATCGGCCCATTTATTCCTCTCATAATGCTCCAGCGGATTTGTTTTTTCGTTAATTACTCAATGACTTATTGGCCTGAACACGTGGCGCGGAATTTTTCAAAAAGTAAAAAAAAAAATTGTCGCACAGCGCTAAAATTTGGTACGATGGCTTTATTAATTGTTCCTATGAATATACTGCAATTTTAATAGCTTCACATGACTGCTCCAACAATTAGAATTGAAGTATATTCATGAGAACAATAAATAAAGCCATCGTACCAAATTTCAGCGCTGTGCGACAATTTGGTACGACCGATTTCCTCGGTTGTTATTTGTTGTTCTGCTGTATTAACAAGCAGCTTTGTTCTCCAGGTTCCCATACATGTTTTAAGAAACTTCACAATTCTTTCGTGTACCTTGTATATTTCCAGGACTTCGATCAGCCAGCTGTGGGGCACAGAATCGAATGCCTTTTGGTAATCGATCCAAGCCACGCCAATATTTCTTTGATGATGTCTCGCATCTTGTGTAATCACGCTGTCTATCAAGAGCTGTTCTTTGCATCCTTGTATTCGTGCTCGGCTTCCTTTTTGCTCTTCAGTAATTAGCTTCTGTCCACTAAGGTGTTTTTCTATACTATTTGCTATGACGGATGTAATTATTTTATACAAGGTGGGCAAGCATGTGATGGGGCGGTAGTTCTTAGGTTCTTCTGTTTTTTCAGATTTAGGGATCATGAACGTTATTCCTTTTGACAGGTATCCAGGCATTGTTTCTATTTATTTTATTATTTGTTATTTATTATTATTATTATTATTATTATTATTATTATTATTATTATTATTACTATTATTATTATATGTTGTTATATATGTATTATATAAATTGAACAACATCACCTACAATCTGCTTACAAGTCAAATCCACAAATTATGCCAAAAATTCGCAGTGTGGGTCCAAAATGTACCAGGGTTGCAGATGGAAGGGTTAAACAGGAATTTTAAGCAAATTTTGATTAGGAAGAAGTGAAAAATAGTAGAAAATATCTAGAAAATAGAATTTTACTGTTATCTTGGATAGTTTTTCCATATATCAAGGGAAAACGCCAAAAAACTTTTAGGATAGGTACATACATTTTAACCAATCCTTATATTGGTTTCAATTCACATTTTAACCAAAATCCATTCATTGAAAATTCGACACTAAAAAACACAAATTTATTGTTATTTTACGTAACACAGAGGGTGAGCAATGCGTTAATATTGTTTGTAGGGGGTAAATTGGTTTCCGTTATGCCTGCAAATTGACAACTAGGGAATTTTAGGCTGATTTCAATTCAACGTACGGCACGATTTATACCTCGTCCAAACATTAAACGCCGTGCTAGCGCGCCGCCCAATCTCTCTCTAATAATCTATCAATTATTGTTGCCATTCCCCTCCCGGCAATACGATTATTTAATGTTTGTGTGTTGTAGCCAGATGCATGCAACAATGCACACATATTCTCGGAAAATTTTAATTGTAGAATTTACCACTGGATTAATTGACACTGGTGCTTTGTATGAGGGCTGTGAACAATTAGTCATGGATTATGAAATTCTTAAATATTTTTGGTGTCTCACAGTGTTGCCAATATCAATCCATGAAATTCGACAGTGCAACAACACCAGCAATAATTGGCATCACGGAGGGAGTTTTTTGATTGAATCTTCTGTTCAGAATACAATACACCTCAATTGATAAGGCGAGGCAGTTGCGAATCAATGTTAAAATCGACTTTCCTTAGCAGTCCCATCCATGTATTTTTCAATAAGACTGTAGAATTTTAAAATATTTCAGAAACAATACAGTTATGCTCTGAAATAATACCTAGTTATAGTTTCTGTAATGACTAACTTTTTTCGGATTTTTTTTTATTTATTTTTTAATTAGCAGTGGACAAAATGCTTCAGCGAAATATTTAGTGGTAGTTAATTATATTTATATTTACTGTAAGTCTCTTATGTTCCGCCTATTCAGCTACCTACCTATTCAAAAATTAAATAGGTATGTGATTTTGAAATTTTGAAAAAGACAGGTGGACGACATAATAATATTGTCAATCAAAAGCTAAGGTTAGATAGGCAGACACTAATCCCGATCTTCACAAGATCGATGTGTTTGCACCTTTGGGCAATTCAGACCACAAATTGATTTCCGCTCGAAGTTCGTTTGTTATACCATCAGACCCTGCTCCAATACCTTGTAGGGTGTCTCGACCTTTCCGTGATCCGATGTTTGCTCTAAATACAAAGATTCCTCCGACGCTGCACAAGAGGTTACCGAAATAATTTCTTGAGGTATGGAATTGTACATTCCACACTTCAATAAATTATCCCGTGTCGGAAAATCGTGGTTTAACAAGCAGAGTATCCGAGCGGTTGCAAAAAGAACACCGCATATCGTGCCTGGCGTAGAAACGAATGCAACAAACTCGATCGTCCTTTACGGCTGCCAGATATGATTGCAACGGTATAACGAACGAGGCTGACAACCAACAAGTGCGTAATCGACTTTTGGACTGCCTCAGTGGATTATGGTCCTTTGGGTCCTTTGCCAAGGTTATAATAAAAAAAATCCCATCTACCTTTCCACCTTCACCTGAGGACAATAATTCCATTGTATTATCGTCAAAGGAGAAAGCAGATCTCTTTGCCAAACAGTTTGCATCCAATTCCATGAAGGTGGACAATGGTAGTAGAGCGCCACAGGTAGTGCCACACATTGGTTCCTACATGGACAACGTTGGAATTAGACCTGAAACTATTAGGAAAATTTTTCTGCAACTTGACACTGGGAAATGTGGTCCCGACGGCATTCCACCATTGTCTCCAAAACTTGCGCACAAGAATTGGCCTCAGCTCTTTGCCGTCCATCTGGAAATTTGCCAGAGTGCATCCCATCGCAAAAAAGGGCAAGAAAACCTTTCCTAGCAATTATTGTCCCATCTCATTTATATCCGTACTTACGAAGTCGACCTGAAAATGGTTAAGTACCTCGAAGCTAATAAGCTTATCATTGGCAAACAGTACGGGTTTCGTTCTAAAAGATCAACAGAAAATTTGCTGCCGTACATCAGTCATATTTGGAACTGGACTCACGAAAAACATGGCGAATCCAGTATTGTAGCATTGAACATCTCCAAGGCTTCTGATCAGGTGTAGCACAAGCCATTGACTGGGGAGCTTTTTGGAAGGCAGCTCACTGCATGTTGTGGTCGATGGTGTGACTTCTGATAACTTCCTATAAATGCCGACGATCCCTGTCAATTCTGTCCCCAACAATGTTTCGCATTTTTATAAATGATTCGTTGACTGTGACAAGAAAACCCCATACACAGGTTCGCGGACGGTAGTGGTTTGATAGAATCTTTCTCTTGACAAACCGCTCACTGTAGCCACATTCACACGCCTCGCCTGAGAACAGATTTACTCTATCAACAGTGCTCTTGACATCATTACCAAATAAGGCCTCAACAACCTAGTCAAATCCAATTCTTCCAAAACTCAAGCAGCAGTATTCTCAAATAAGAAATGTGCCGCTGACGATAACCCAGTTTCAAGAATTTCGGGACAAAACCTTTCTATCAACCCCTCAGTAACTCCTCTTGGGGTGACCGCATCGACCAACTTGCCTTGGAATGATCATATATCTTCGATCGACAAAACCGGTTCTCAAAAATAAGGTTCTTTGTTTCGTGCAAAAAACTTCTCTACTTCTGAACAACTTAACATGCATGGAATACTGCTCACATCAGTAGCGATGCGTCCAAGCATTCTTTGGCTCTATTAGATGCATCCAATGAACTATAACCAAGAACTGGAATGCGCTCGCTAATTGCCATATCCGTCAAAAAGTGAAGCCAATGAGGATTATATTCAAAATAGTCTCCGAGAAAATTCCTTGTGAAGATAAATTATGCAGGAACTTGTGATGTCACAACCGCCGAAATCGCAGTCTTCTGTTCGTTCAGTCGTCAGTGAGCCGTACCCTATACTTTAAGTGGTTGCAATTTGCTCTAAGAGATAATTGTCTTTTGTTTTGGAAAATTCTTCGTGTTAATACTGTCCCTGTTAATCCAGTGTGACGTTACAAATACCTAGTTGTAACTTTAAACCGCCCTAACTCGAAAACGGACCATCGTAGCAAGATGCGGTTTAAATACTTATTCTCAGATTTTTTTCCATTAAAACTTTCATTTTTGGGTCACACCCCCTTTAACGGAATGAGTTCGACAAAAACAGGCATCCCCTCCGCACTAGGCTTCAGGTTCGTCAATATGTGTACTTGTTCCAGTTCTTGGTTATAGTTCATTGTTGTTCGTGAAATCTCGTTTTTTCTCAGTCATGAATGTTTCGCGGATTGTTTGCGTTAACATCACTTTTCACATAGCACTATAGACAGTCATCGAGAGGCGGTAAATCGCACGATCTCGGCGGCCAGTTGACATTATCATTTCTTGATAAAATTCTTACTCTGAATTTCGTTTGCAGAGTTTCATGAGCGGCGTGATATGTCCCACTGTCCCACCATCTTGTTGAAACCACAAATTGATTACTTCCATGTCCATTAAATCCACAAAAATTCGTTCATCATGGTGCGGTAACGTTCGTAATTGATCATAGCGCACCAAACAGTTACACGTTCATGGATGTGTTTTGGATTTTCACTGCCTCAAATGCGACTGCTTTGTTTATGTACCTACATACCCATTTAAATATAATAATAACAATAATAATAATAATAATAATAGTCTTTATTGAGATTTGAAATTATCAGACAAAAATTTTTTTTTTACAAAATTTCTTAATACTAATATAAACTGATATCTTAATTAGTTACATCTCAAATGGCGAAGTCTAGCTTAAGATCTAGATCTCAGCTACTCAACATTAACCATTTTTGTGAATGATAGGTACAATAATAATAAATCAACAAGCTATATTAATTGGAGTCTAAATTTCATTATTGGTAGAATAATAATTTGTTGTTTCAGTATAGAGACTTTTGAAATTCCAATAAATGAGCCTTAATTTTTTTTCTAAATACTAGAACTGAAGTGGATTCAAAATATTGGTTATATTTATTATATAGTTTTACCGCATTATAGGTAAAGCAGCGTTCAAATTTACAGGAGTTATGCTTGGGCATATTTAGAATATTTTTCTCTCTCAGAGGAGCACTGTAAATTTCATGCCGAAACACCAAATGATCCTTCAAGTACGTTGGTAAAGAAAATTTCATCACCTTAAATACAAGAATTGCCAGCAAAAATTGAAACAGGTATTTAGTTTTGAGCCATTTCAACTCGAATGTTTTTTCTGAGATACCATCAAACTTTCTCAAACCATAAACGAATCGGACACAGCTGTTCTGGATTTTTTGTAACCTGTTTTGATCAACAACCGTTAAGAATGGATAGTACAATGGAAGACAGTATAACTTTAGATAGGACGTATGCCTCACAGAGTTTTTTTCGTACTTTAAAATTTAATATATCTTTATTTGCATACAGCGTTTTGAGGGATATATAAGCCTTTCTACATAAATTAGAAATGTGCCCACTATATCTCAATTGACCATCCATTAGCACACCTAAGTTTTTTGCTTTATTTGTAAATTTAAGATCTTCATTTTCTAATTGAATTTTTATATGATCGCGCAAAAAACTGGAGCTTCCAGGGGAAGCAAACAGCATAATTTGTGTTTTTTTAGAATTTAGCTTGAGATTGTGTTTTCCACTATATTGAGAAAGGTTTTTAAGATCCAAGTTAAGATTGGTTTCAACATTTTCGTAATCAGTTGATTTAAAAGTGTGCAACAGCTGGGTCTCATCAGCATATGAGTAAATTTGAGAAAATCTGACCTCCCTATACATGTCAAATGTATACAAGAGATACAACAGAGGTCCCAGAATTGAACCCTGTGGTACTCCTGAAGTAACTTTACCAGAATCTGATTTACCGCTATTAGTTCTAACAAACTGCTGCCTGTTATTCAAATACAACTGGAAAAAAGATACAGACCGATTGATGAATCCAAAGTGCTTTAGTTTAGCACAGAGTAACTCATGATCCACGCAATCGAATGCTTTCGAAAAGTCAAGCAAGACCAATATCGTTGAATCGTTTTTATCTAAATTTTTTATTATTAAATCATTAATATGCAGTAAACCAGTAAGCGTGCCATGATTTGGCCGAAAACCTGACTGGTTTGATGGAATTATATCATGACTAGTTGCATACAAAAAGACTTGCTGATGAACAACCTTTTCCAACACCTTGCTGAGGACAGGCAATAGGCTGACTGGTCTAAGATCATTGACGCTGGAAGGAGAAGTCACTTTCGGAATTGGACACACTATGGCTGTCCTCCATATGGAAGGAAAATACCCAGTTTCTAAGCAAACATTTATAATATGAGTAATATGATTCAGTATGACCGGAAGGCACAATCTGATCATAAGTAAAGTAACATCGTCACATCCTGCAGCATTTGATTTAAATTGTCTTATGATCTTGCTAATCTCTTCTTGAGAAGATAACACAAAATCGAAGATCGAGTCGTTTAATCTATTTGATTTATAAAATTCAATCAGCCCAGTATCCGCTCTGGTATTGGAAAAAGTAGACAAGAAGTACCTGTTGATAGTTTGTGGATCCTGCAAATTAGGTGGTAATACTGGCTTAGTTTTTGACGTGATATTTATCCTTTTCAAACGTTCCCAAATCGTAGCAGCATCTTCAGAGTTAACAAATTTTAAATATGCAGCTTTTTCACGTCTAAGGGATGACAAAGCATAGTTACGTAAAGTTTTGTATCTATTCCAATTTTCAACAGTTTTGTTTCTTTTGTATTTTTGAAATGCTTTATCTCTTTCTCTCTGTATCTGCTTTACTGCATCCGTAAGCCATGGCGCTAAGGGTTTGCTTAGTCTAACCGTTTTCACTGGGGAATAAATGTCAAATAGTGCTACAATATTGCCGCTTAAAAACTTTATCTTTTCCTCAATGTTTTCAATATAATAAACATTGTCCCAGTCAATACTCTGCAAATCCCTAACAAATTCAGCCTCCACGAAGGACCTAAAAGATCTGAAAGTATATAACTTTTGCTTGGACTCAGCCGACTTCAAATATAACTCACAAAACACTAAGCTGTGATCTGAAATGAAATCTGTATTAATCACACCACAGTTTTTAACTAAGTGTAAATTATTTACTAAAATAGGATCGAGGAGTTTTGAAGTTGACTGAGTCACCCTAGTTGGTTCATTGATGATCTGAGTCATATGGTAGGTATCAAAACATTCTGAGAGGGGGTTATCTGGGTCAACCAAGTCAACATTTACATCCCCAGTTACAATAATGTAATCAAACAACGGCGATATTTCACTCATAATGTCATATTTTGCAACTGATTCATTTACACTGCACACTGTCCTTGACCGGTAAAACACAGCAACAAGCAAGCTACAATTTTTAACATTCAAACTTACTAAAAGACTTTCCAGCAAACCACTATCACAAGTAGTTAATACGTATTTTTTTACTACGAGGCTATTGTGGAAGTAAACCGCTATACCACCACCACGTCTGCCGACACGGTCTTGGCGAATTAGATTATATCCATCTATGCTTACAATAGTCGTGGGTATATGAGCTTTTAAATTACTTTCAGTTACGTAAAAAATGTCAAATTTGTTTTCTAACACAACATCCCGTACATCCGGAAAGTGTGCGACAAGAGAACTAGCATTTAAATGTCCAATTTTTAAATGTTTACAAGTAGAGTTTACAGCCATGGTAATTTATTTAAGCAAATACTTACCCATTAACAATATAAAATTCAACTTGGAGACTATTCCAAGTGGTTCACTAAAGTGTCAATGTGGCCACTATCCCTTATTCTGATTGCACGATCATCCTCATTTTTTCGAACAAATACTGCTCCATCACGGCTCCAAACATATTTATATCCCTTCTCCTTGCATTTCATAGATTCCTTGTACAATGCGTAGGTGACCTTGCTCAGTTCTTCGTTCAAATAAATTTTTTGATTTTTATTGTGCCACATACCGACGTACTAAGAGTGCCTATTTGCTTTCGTTTTTGTAGCATGTCTGTCGCCGAAGTTCTTTGTTTGAAAGTTATACTTGTCAGAGGATTTTTATTTTTTGGCCTTATTATTTTAATATCCTCAATGTCAATTTCGGAAAAATCCTGGTTTATATGTTTAAGGACCTGTGTTGTCTTTATTTTAATAGACTGCCTGTCGTCTTTCTGTTCATATGCACCATTGATCATCAAAGTTTTTCCTTTTTTTTCAGATTCTAAATTCTGTATTTGATTTTTCAACGCAAAAACCTCCGTCTTCAGCTGATTATTGTCTCTCTTAATTTCATCGATCATATCACCCAATACTTTGTTGGTTTGTCTTTGTTCCTCAAAAGACAAGTTAAAGAACTCTAGAGATTCTCTCATTACTGACACATCCTGTCTAAGCTCACCGATTTCTGATTTAAGCTCCAAAACCAACAATCGAAGTGATTCCATATCACTCAACTTATCACCATTAGGGCCACCAAGCGTTTTACGTCGCATTTCTAAATTGATGCTATCCAGACTCTCCCTACGTGAGTTTCTAGCAGTACCACTTGTATTTGCATTTTCGAAGGTCCGCCGTTTACATTTGCTGCAAACACATTTTGCTCACTTATAATTCGCATTTCTAACTCGGTTAGCTTCGCACATTCACCATGAAACCATTTATTACAGGTACAGCATTTTATCCTGTACACACTTTTGGGGATGTTTTTGGAACAATCTCCACAAGCCGAACTTTTTTTGCTTCCCATAATTTTATTATATTATATTTGTTATTTTCAAACCACTGGCGAAACGAGTCAACCGTCTTGCAAACACTGATAAAAAACGATGGGACCGCGTGAAACAATATCACGAAACTGCAAAAATACGTTGTTTTCGATTTTACGAACACTTACACCTGATTATAAATGTCTAATTTAAATATTGTACTATTTTTTAATAATCAATTTGGACCGGAAATTACATTTTCAGACTTTAATCAGGAGCCAACCAATAACGAACATCACTCTTTCCACCGCCGGTACCTACATGTAATATATGAAAGTGGACTTTATCTCCAAAAATTATCTTCTTGCATACATAACTTATAACATAGGTACAGGGTGATCTATTATAAATGTCATCCCCTGCTAACTTTTTCATTTGACGTTTCTGACAGAAGTGCCAAATACAACGGTTTTAAGAAATTGTCAAAAGTTTTGGCTTTAATTTCGTAGACGCTCCTAACATATCATTCTTACCATTTTTTTCAAATATCTTTTTCCGATAGTTTGATATCTTACCCTTCCATGTCGACATTTTCAAATTTACCGCCATGACAGTGATCACGTAACCGATGTCAAAACTGTCAGGTTATCGGACATGCGGAACGATCGCACATAAAAAAAACCCATATCCTTCAAAAAAAAGCTTTTCCACGTGTAGCGAACATTATGGTGGACACTGTACTATTAAAAATTTTAAAATTAATGAGCAGTCATCGAATCATGTAGCACTTATCGTATTCCTACTTTCCTGTTGGTACTAAGGAAGGCCCACATATCTACTTCTTGTTCACTCTGTCAATAATTTTCGCATTTGAGTCTAAATCAAAATGATATTACCAGAAAATTGGGTCCCTCTGGCTTTGCTGCTCTGTTCGTACCAAAGAAACAGTAGTCAGTGGTTCACAGTGTAAAAATTCCATTTTTCCTTTCGAAATTGCATGGTGAATTCCGAAGTGCATCTCGCGGCCCACCCATCGACCATTGCTTGTTGCTGGTGAACTCCTAGATCTATTTGTTCCATACTTCTGTTAGAGTCTGAGGCAAACTTATACATACTCATAGTTGGTAATTTCCTATAGAGCTTCGTTATATATTTTTGCATCTCGCGTAAGTTCGCGTAACTACTACATAGTACGTAATATAAAAATACTCATATCAATAAAGAACTTCACGTGAAAGGCACTCGTATAGCCTCAACAGCTTCGGGATCTCCACTTATCGTGGTTTCTATGCCTCTGACTGCGATTGTTGTACAGCATCAACATTCACGCGGTATCTCCATAGAGCCGTATCTTCGGTATTAATTGTCATAGAGAGGTGCGGTTTTCGCTGTTATTCTTAGATTTTTTTTTAGGCGCACACCCCCTTTAAGGACGACTTTAAAGCAACTCGTGTGCTGCACCAGTGACTGAGCCGCCCTATTTATGATCTACTCTGCTGACCGTGCATAGGAAGGAAGCTAGGAAAGATACCTTACACATATTGAATAAAACCACTCCCTGACAAGAATACCTCATCAAAAAGTTAAACCACAAGTAGCTCGTGTGCTCTCACTGCGACTGAGCAGCGCTTTTTAGGATACACTCTACTCTTCATGCATGGGAGGAGTCTCGAAAGGGTGCCCTAATCCTAGTTATCCTAGGCACACTCAACACTCTGACTAGAATACCGCTTCTAAAAAGTACAACACAAGCAACTCGTCTGGAATCCTTTAACTAACCAAATGCTCAGAGCACAATATCGTCATCACAAATACTCTTTTTCGTCAGTATAATAGGCTGGAAACAGCTTGGCAATATACAGGATCAAATCACTGGTATCTCATTGACTATACCTGCGTTATTTTGAGTGCCAAAAACGATGAAACCAAAAGAAACGAATACAAACTAGGTTAGATATTGAGCGACTTTAAAACATAATTTTTTGACAAAGACGTACAAAGATACTTGCGTACAGTATCAGAAGGAGGCTTGGGTCAGTGGATTCCTTGTATACAACTCTATCTTGGGCGCCACCGAGTTATGTATGACTTAACTTGTAAGTTCACTTATCGGTGTTATCAGCAAAATCTATACAATTACAGACCTTAGCAATAAAACAAAAATATTAGGTACAATAAGGTTCCTGGTTCCTTTATTAAATAAAGACAGTTCAATTATTATCGAGTGGAATATAGTAAAAATCCTGCACAGCAAGACAATTAATAACAGTACAACCAGAATATTGTTGATAAAATAAAAAAAGGAATGTAAACATATGAAAATTTAAATATGTGATGTAAATTCGACACGACAGACAATTTTGAAACTCTTGAAAATTAAGAGTGACACGACGAATCTGAAACGTCATACCATAGGCGTTTTCATTTGTTGGTTCTAGATGTTCTCTAAATCAAATCAAAAGCAAATCTTACCATGGGAAACCTGCATGAGTAGTTCTCTTTGTTCAAATTTTTTTACTGAAATCGATTTTTTAGATTATTGCAAGTTCATCCACATAATAAATTACGCCTTTTTGTCGAAGCACCAAATTTTATATTCATAACGAAAAATATTGCCCAAAATTTTGCAGCCCCACCTTTAAAATGAAGATAAGATGATCAATAAAAAAAATCCTTATCATTTACAATTTTACCAGCAGGCAAATTTGACACCAATAGGTTAGTTAGGTACCTATATACTATGTTGGGCCACACTCAAAGTAAAATTCTAGAACTTTATATTGATGGGACAAGGGCTGATCATAATTCAGTGTTAAATACCTAACTATAGTTATCAGAGAAATTTGCCTAAATAGTACTAAGTGCAACTTACATGAACAATTATATTACAGTTTCTAAAACGTGTTCCTTTCCTGTGCAAACTATGATGTTTAGTGGAAAATCTATCGATAGGGCTTTTCAAGTCCTACGAGTAGTATCTACCAAACACGTGCAATACCAGGCTTAACTATTAGCAAGAACTTGGTGTGTGTTCAAAAGTGATGGTAACAAAACCTGGTGTCGTGTGGTTCTGAAGAAATTCTGCTAAGCCAGCACGCTAGTATTCGGCAGCCGTACTAGAGTGGTATCGAGTTCACTTAGGCTCTATCCAATTCAATCAAGCCTCAACCACACTTAGATGGTATCTAGGTCATATGCCAGTAATTTCCGTTTGGAGTACATTTGGCATGGAACCAAGGGCTTCAGTTGGGTTCACTTTATATACTCCGCATCCCGATCCTGTTTCAGTTTTGGATCCGTCAGTGTAGATGTTACTTACACCTGTTAGAATATAGATGATTTTGGGAAGAAAGTATCCACAATCATAAACTATTTACATCAAATTATAAAAAACTATAAAGTTGTTTGGTTTGGCTAAACAGTGCTAAAACAAAAGCACAGAAGTAAATGTTCCTCAATTTTAGCGAAACGTTTTTCTAATGGAGGCGAATCCTCGCGCCAATTTTGCGCGTTTGCACATCTTCATCGAATGTTTATCTCGAATTTTGCCGATGTCTTTTCGCATAATTGAATCTTCAATAAAAATAGGACTGCTGCTGTTGATGGATGGATTTTGTGTGTATGTTGACCTTTTCTGTCATTGGTAATGCCCCCCGCGCCCCCTCCCCTGGGTCTGCCACTGGATGGATTTTGTGTATGTTGACCTTTTTTCTCATTGGTAATAAAGGGCTAAGTATACCTTTCTTAGGATATCTTTATTAGATCGATTATATAATATACACAACAGAAAAAGTTTTGCAGCATCTCATTTTATATATTTAGCGGCATCTAAATTGAAAAATTATCGATAAAGAAACGGTAAACAATTTCTGATCCCTAAACTTTGTTTAGTAACTGTACTGGACACATTCCGTAGTTGAAGTTAACAATATTTCTATTTTTTCGATGAGTATATGTATTTGCATTACAGAGTAGTGCAAAACTTTTTTTGTTGTGTGTATTTATGAGAAATCTTGAGCTCAGTTTCTGCAAGTGAAAGCGAATTTAGAAAGGTAAAGTTATGTCGAATTACATATTTCGATGCAAAATAGTACCTTTACAAAGTTAAGTCGATTAAAAAATTTCTGAACAAGTCCTCTGGAGAGTTTTTCCTAAATTACATTATGAATTATTTATCATCATATCATGAATGTGATATTTTTGCGTTCCGCCATAATAAGTTTAAACTTTAAATTACCTTTTTTTTTCTGTTTTCCAGGCAGCTTTTCAGTCACTTAAATATCATTTTGCGTATCCAAAGCGGAAGTTCTGACCTTCGCGAACACATCGGTTTTATATTCAATTTCCAAATGCGATATGAGGGTGGGGTATCGTGCATAGAAAACGTCATAAACAATCCCTCGTTGCAATTTCGATAAAAATCAAATTGTTATGCGGCGTACAGCCGAGATTTATATGCCACATGAACGTAAGTACGTTGTTCGGTAGGTACACCTACTTGGAAATATTGTTTCTCATGTCACGAAACTGAATATTTTAGTACAAGAACGTGTCAATTTTAGTATTCTCAAGACCCCTTGTGCACTTATAGCTTTTGTTGAAGTAGATTAAATATTTTAGGGTCTTTGCCGTCGGCTTGACTCTAATGAGATCACCCTACCCACCCCGCCCACCTTCCTGTGATATCATTTCTCTGTTTCGGTATCCAATATCCAAATCATCCACTGTCTCTCGTCTCCCCCCTCTGCTTTCTCTGTCCTTCACTCTATGTTTCGTCAGTCAGTACGCTATCAACTTCTGCTTGACTACGAGTTACTGTAACGGCGTTGCCTTTCAAGTTTTTTGTTCAGAGGTAGAAGACGACGTGGCCTCATCCTATTCTTCAGACATAGATGAAAATTCTACTACATGGAGACTCCTTCCACCTTCTCCAGTTATTGATTCTCAAAGATCCCGGCGCAGATGCCGATATTCAAGAGATTTTTATGGATTGTCATAGCGAATTTAGATCGCTTTCCTATGATCTCCTCCAATATACTTGTGGTAGACGTTCTGAGGTGATCGAATTATAAAGAAAGGCCTTCAAGCCACATAATGATTATGTGGCATCCCTTCTTGAGGATATTCAGTTTTTTCCGGTTCCACAACCGTTAAGGCTACAGCCAGAAGCAGTTCTTTTCAACAAAAACAGCCATTTAAATCACAATCGGGAAGAGTAAATATAAACGCTATATGACCAAGATAAATTACAGGTTTATCTTCCGACAAAAAACACCAAAGAGAAAAATGAATATCCCACAAGCTTCGGCTCAATCAAATTGGTAAAAAAGCACTTGTCAGCCAACGAGGACATTTTCTTAGCCGAGACATTAACATTGTTAACTCCCTCCAAGACTATCGCAAAACCTGACTTTGTTAACTTACTAACAAGCGAATCCATACCAGAAACAACCTCATTAAACTTATAGGCTTACATATTATTTGTATACAATAAGTATCTTCAAAGACAGATTTTAAAAAAGGGTATACGTTTTTGTCATAATCGTCTGACAATATTATTAGTTTATTTTTCAAATGCGCATTCACTTCCTTTTCTCTTACCCTTTTGATAAGTTTGTTTTCTAAGTCTCTGTTGGAGTCAACAATCCATCGTTATTGACTGCCTCACTAGCACTAAAAATTTCGTTAGGGATGAAATTCCCTCCACGCGCCTCTGTTTCACATGGTACTGGCTTGTTAAGGGTCTCTTGTTCGATTCTATTTTTTAGGCAACCAATATCCATAGAATATGCCTCATTTTCAGCTTCCAAGGTCCGAATTGAAGAAATCATATTTCTACTTATAGAGCTGTATTCGTGTATTCCTCAATTTCGTTATTTAATTTTCGCATATCATAAGACTGCTCTTTGATTTTAATTTCCAGAGCTTCTTTCTCATCATTCAATTTACAAATCTGTTCCTCCAATGCAACAATTTCCATACGCTTACCAATAATGTCCATGCGCTTACAATTAAGAGTTTCAACAAGTTCTCTTTTATTTTGAAGGATTTCTTCTTCAAAATCTTGGGTTAGTCTACGTGTTTTGGTATTCTGTAGTTCCATTTTCTCTATGTTATCTTTTAGAGAAGCTATCTCCTTGCTAAGCTGCCAATTCCGCACATATGAAAAACTTAAAAAATAGGCCAATCTAGCCCACCAAAATGTTACAAAGACCAAGAGCGCAATACAAAAGCAACCGGTCCGTTTTGTGGAAGTAAACGGGATGGCAATTAACGACAGTCCTGTAGGACTCATGTTATACTAAATCCAAATAATTCTCTTGAAGCATTGTGTAGAACCGCGAATTAATTTTAATACCCAAGTTAGTTTAACTAATAATAGCCTAGTTGGTTGAGCACAATTTTATACACGAAGTGACAAAATTAGGCTCATAAGTCATAATGAAATCCCATGAGGTAATTAAGTCGCTGGACCAAATAATGCGGAAATAATCCAGACCAGAGGCCCTTGGTAAGCATCGATATCAATTATTTGTGAGATTTCAACAAGTGGAAACGTAATCTGTCACATTTTTGTGTGAAAATTAATTATTTTTTCTTTAGTCAAAATCCAATACATTTCAACCAATATAAAAGTGGAAGAAGGTACAGTGAGGGATCCATAAGACTGCCGAAACAGGTAAACTTATTTCCGGGAATGTAAGGAACTCTCAAGTAAGAGGAAGAACCTGATATTTCCAGAAGAGAACACTCTGGTATGTTATAAACAAGTTAATTCTGCTTGAATAACAATCCGAGGCGCACCTGTCTGCGAATCTATATATATGTACAATAAAACACAGTTGTGTTAGTGTGGAAGCGCTTATAACTCGAGAACAGCTGGACTGACGAAGCTCACCGATGCGCGGTAATTTCATTGCAGATGCAGTAGAACCATGCTGCTCAGGAACTGGAGATATTTAGAACAGAACTATTCCACTAATCTGATTAGATAGAGTGATGCAGAAATAGTAGATCAGATAGAATAGTGCAGATAGAGTAGAACAGATGGAGTAGTGCAGTGCAGATAGAGTGATACAGGGCTGCGCTGTAGATTTTTTTTTGTTTTCTTTACATTCTTTGAACATTCCTGTGCCTGAGTTTATTTATTTGGTGGTACATTTTACAAGAAAAATGCCCACAAGCTGCCTTGAAAGGGATGATGTTAAATTTTAATTTTAGGTGACTTCTGATCTAGCGAGTAAACATTAATATTCTTCAACCAAAGCCAATTTCACCATCGGAAAAAAAACTGAATTTAATTCAGCTAATAGATACGTTAACACAACATTTAATAGGTATTTAATAATTCAGAGGCGCTACGAAGTTCGCCGGGTCAGCTAGTATATAATGAAATTACTTTTAGAAAAGAGCGAGTCGCATGAAGATGCGGCCTGAGTTAGAACTCGTGTACCGACAAATGAACAGCTCTGCCATAGACGCGGATTGTGTGCTTTCGACTAAAACTTCCTCAAATGATGAAACATTAAATTTTAAAGCAAAATATGAACAGAGAGCAAAGCTTAGGTTTCAAAATGTAAACAGAGAGCAAGGATTTAGTATCGAGAAGGAGGAGTGAGAAGTGTTGAATTGAATTGCTAAACTTTGTTTGTGGAGGCTTTCAACTTTCGACTCGAAAATAAATTTTGGTTTACATAAACCTCTGTTTGATATTATTTAAACACTTTAGGATAGACAAAATAGATAACTACATTGTCACGTAGGGCTCACCTGAAAACTAGTCGTTGTGGAATTACAGTTGGTCGAGGGGCTATTGCCCCTAGTCAAAAAAACTATATCTATAAAGTACCGCGTTTTATTATATCGGATGGTACAATGGAAATATAGTTTAGGAAAAAAAATATTTATAGATTAGAATTGGAAAAAGCGATTGTGGCACTTGAGTTAAATAGAACATCGATAGCTTTGCCCTCACTGAAATATGAGGAAGAGGCAAGGGCAAGCTCACAGCGCATGGTGGAGGCTACACTTCTGGAAAGGAAAGAAATAAAACTAACCTCGTATTCACTGGGTGGGCTTTGCTGTAACGCGTCGATCATTTTGACGAGCCTGTTTCTGGGAAAAGTAAAAGACTCCTCAAAAATGCTGTTCGTTCGAAGATCCTTGTTAGTTTGTTCAAGTCGTCTCCTCAAGCAGTGCTGATAATAATTTCCAAGCACCTCAGGTGTCTCGTAATTTAGTCCTGATGGTATATCATGCGTAGACCACTCTTGGTATGCCGATGACAATGTAGACCGAGAGTTTTGTTAAAGTCCTGTTTGTCAGATAGCCTGAACTGGTTCCCTTGAGTCCATGGTGAATTTTTGAATCAATATTTGGATGTGCTGAAAAATTACTACAGGGGTATGGAAAGTATTCTATATTTCCTAGAGGTGGTTCATTGATGACTAAATCCAGAGTAGTGCATAAATATTTTGAACAGACTTAGCTTTCGTATATTGCTTAATGCATATGGAGTAGTTTATAGGTATTTCGCACTGTTTGCCAGGACAGCGATGATCAGCTAATTGAAAATTTTTAAGCAGCCGTTGAAGATAATTTGGTATTGGCTTGAAGTCTACTAAGCTTGGACAGCTTATCATCAGTTCTATAAGAAGCTTCAACACCAAACTGAAGATTTCCTATGACAAGGCGATATAAGGCTCCTACAAATATTGAGAATAAACTGTTTCGGAACGTTGGCCTAATTGATTCAAATTTTTCCATACAATTGTCTGAACAAGCTGATATTTATTCCACCCATTGGATTTCTGTTTCCTTCAAAAGCTCTATGCCACGCTCCACGGAAATGGTGTTTTTTTTTTTAAAACATGGCCTTTTAGGAATGGATTTGTTGGGAGAAACGGCTCCTTAGAAAACCCTAAGTAATAGAGGCATTCCTTGAACAACCATTACTTAAAAAAAAATCAAAAAAGACTTACCACGAGTGGGTTCTGAAATCAAACGTAAATTAAACGGTAATCACGAGACTTTTTATTTAAATTTTTTGGGTAATCAATGCAACGCAACTTTATTTCGTTAAAATAATGCCAAATGGCCGATAAGGTACTTTTTCCACAAGAACGGTGATCGATATTATATTTCACTCAGGAAGATGGCTGGCCCAAACCAGGATTGACCTGTCAGCTCGAACGTCAGAATTTAAAAGGGTCCAGAAAAGGACAAAAATGAAGAGGCAGAGCTTCTTTTCAAATACCCAACAGAAAATGTTGGTACTAGACCGATACTTCAAATTTAAAGGAAAATCGTGCCCTCTAGGGTAATAATTTAATAATTGCTATTATTATTTTCAACAGAAATCTTCTTTTTTTAATGCTAGTCAAAAGTAATAATTTAGCTAATAAAATTTATATGTGAAAAAAAGAAAAACAGTAACATTTAGCATGTTACAGTATTCGGTGCTCCGCGAAATGTCATCAAATTCCAACCAACCAATTGCCAAAACCAGAACCAATGTCAGCCACTTCCAGAAACCCTTCGTTCAGAACAAACAGAACTAACTCCGATGATAGAAAACCTCCGAATTTCACTTTCGCAGAATTATATAATAAAGAAATCGACGAGACTGGAGAAGAGTTCACCTCCAATTATGGAAATTTCTATGGAGAACCTTCATTCAATAACTGTGACCCTTCTTTCAATAACTTTGACCCTTAATATAATACAAGTGAAAATATTATTCTAGCCTATAAAATCCGACGACCTAATAGAAATAAGTATTGCTTCAAACAACGCATTACCATTCATTGAAATTGGAAACCCCAACGTGAAATTGTTAATTGACACCGGCAGTACACGTTCAATATTGGACCCTGCCATAGCAGAAACCTTTTATCCACAGTGTATATACCATGCACACAATGTCATAAAAAGAGCTACAGGAAGTCGATGTGCAAACTTTCGAGCTTTAATTCCTATATTTTCAGATTCTGGCATTGATAGTAAACTAGATTTTATTCTTTTTGATTTTCATGAATTCTTTGATGGTAAAATAGGCATTAATGACCTAATGAAATTGAATGTAGATATTGATCTAACAAATAAAGGAATAATTGATCCTAATCTAGAAATACCCTTCAAATATAGAAGAGCTGATGAGGTCAACTTTTCTTTCTCTGTGAGACCACAAAAAAAAGTTTTGGAAAATCTACCCGTTAGCATTTATGAAGGTGAAATCTTAACAAAACCTTGTTAAGGTAATAACTTATACATTTCCCAAATTTAAACAATTGCCAAAGATGAATTTGCACCAATAGAAATCGAAAATCAAATTGATAGAACTATTAGTGTCACCATGGATCAACCTTTACCAGTGGATTCGTTCGATTTAAACCTTTATGAAATTTTTTCAATAGATCATTTTCATACCTACTTCGATCCAAAAATCTAATTTTCCACATAATAATGAAAACATCAATTCCTTATTGAGAACCGAACACCTCAATTGCGAAGAAAAATCCTTATTATCTAAATTATGTAATGATTATTCGGATATATTCTTAAAAGCAGGCGATAAACTCATATTTACCTCTAGAAGGAAACATGATATCAAAACAACCGACGACATCCCGGTGTTATGATCCAACTATGTAACCAATGTAGTGATCACAATACCGACCGTAATAAAACAATACCGTATAACTTCTGTTTAAAATACTTTTACTATAGAATGATACGCAGTTGTTGAGGAGAGAGTCTTACAAAAATGTCTGTGTAACCAAAGCTGTCTTCTCACTGAAAGTTATGTCTTGACTCAAAGTTGTCTCTTGACTGATCTCTCTTCCCAAAATCCTCCTTCGACATCCCTTCTAAAAATCTATTGCTATAAAATCTATTATCTACTTAATCTAAGAAAAACCCTCAATAAATGTCGGCGACATATTTCAAAGAATGGTCCTTCGGGATACTTGGAAGGTTTGGGTGTTTATGATGGACAATGTTTATTTTATTTAAAATAATTACAAACAGTATTTTTTGCTCACATAAAGTCTGCAGGGTTTTCAATTTAATACTAACAATTCACATAGTCTAGGAAAATTGTCGATTTTCAAAAAAAAATTCCTACCCAAAAGAACTTTTCAGGGGTGATAGGGGGAGGGTGGTGATCATAAAACCGAAAATATCAAACATTTACCCCTCTGGCGTTTGGCGCTATAGGGGTTGAAAGTGCGCCATTGGCGATTACTTGGTACCTATTGATTTTACAAAAAAATGTTTCAAATAAAAGATGTGCAACATTATTTGATCTACAATGTTTATCTAAAGACTTTTTTGATTAAGGGCCGTCTGTGGTCATAAGGGCCGTTTGAAATTTTATAATGAAAATAAAAAATTTTAACCAACGTGAACAAATTTTCTACAACTCATACAACATTTTTGCTTTATGAAGTTTTTACTCACCCCCTACCGTTTTTCAATAGGGGTAGTTTAAAGTTTTTTTATTTTTTTACAAAAAAATTTTCCTAAAGTTATATAAGATGACATTTCCTACCATTTTTTCTTATCAACTTTTTTTGTAACTCACCCCCATTCAGCGGGGGGACACTTCCCTTAGGGAAATTTTAGTTGTTAGGGGTATATATATTTTTTTTTCCTTCTCTCGCCTTTAGTGCAAAAAAAAAGGTGCAATTAACATTGTATTTAAAGGATTTTTTTTCCACCACCTTTTTGTTTTTAGGGGTAGTTCGCCTATTTTCAACTTTACAAAAAAAAGTTATAGAGAAAAGTTGCTCAAAATAATAAAATGAACAAGTTTTTTTAATAATTTTTTTTTTGTAAAGTTGAAAATAGGCGAACCACCCCTAAAAACAAAAAGGTGGTGGAAAAAAAATCCTTTTAATACAATGTTAATTGCACCTTTTTTTTTTGCACTATAGGCAAGAGAAGAAAAAAAATATATATATACCCCTAAAAACTAAAATTTCCCTAAGGAAAGTGTGCCCCCGCTGAATGGGGGTGAGTTACAAAAAAAATTGATTGGGAAAAATTGTAGGAAATGTAATCTTATAAAACTTTTATAGGGAAATTTTTTTTGTGAAAAAATAAATAAATTTTAAACTACCCCTATTGAAAAACGGCAGGGGGTGAGTAAAAATTTCATAGAGCAAAAATGTTGTATGTGTTGTAGAAAAATTTTTCACATTGGTTAAAATTTTTCATTTTCATTATAAAATTTCGAAAGGCCCTTATGACCACAGACGGCCCTTGATCAGAAAAGTCTTCAGATAAACATTGTAGATCAAATAATGTTGCATATCTTTTATTTGAAACATTTTTTTGTAAAATCAATAGGTATCAAGTAATGGCCAATGGCGCACATTCAACCCCTATAGCGCAAAACGCCAAAGGGGTGAATGTTTGATATTTTCGGTTTTATGATCACCCACCCGCCCCCTATCATCCCTGAAAAGTTCATTTGGGTAGGATTTTTTTTTTGCAATACATGTATTTTTCGACTATTTTCCTAGACTAACATCCTCCTTGCTGGAAAAGGTCTAGACAATATAATAAATTTATACCTTTTTTTGATGCCGAACCGAACCATTATTTAGGATAGAGGATACCTGATATAAAATAAATGTCTTTATTAAAATAATATAAATGATCAATTTCATTACAACAATAGTATGGTATATAGTATGTATGGGGAAAACACTACACCGGTTCATACGAAAACTTATCGTTTTCCGTATGTACACAAAGATGAAGTGCAAAGACAAATAAACGAAATTTAAGATAAAGGCATTAGACGTCCAATTTGGATAGTGCCAAAGAAAATGGACGCTTCGGGTAAAGTAAGATGGAGAATTGTTTGCGATTATAGAAATCTAAATGCTAAAACAATTAATGATAAATAACCAATTCCTAACATAAACGACTTCCTAGGCAGGTTAGGTAGAGCTCAATATTTCCGACGCTCGATCTAGCTAGTGGCTATCATCAAATCGAAATACAAAAAAAATCTATTGAAAAAACTGCTTTTACAGTTGATAATGGACATTACGGATACCTACGAATGCCATTCAAATTAAAAAACCCACCTTCTACTTTTCAGAGAGTTATGAATGAAGTCCTAAAAGAACTCCAAAACAAAAGACATAATTATTTTCAGTACAGAATTGCAAGAGCACATTCAAAATCTAAAATTAGTTATTTCCAAATTAGGAGAAGCAAATTTCAAAATACAACTTGACAAAAGTGAATTTTTGAGAAAATAATTTGAATTTTCAGGTCATATTGTCACAAAAAGTGGTATCAAACCCAACCAACAAAAGATTGGAGCAGTCCAAAAATTCCCAATACCTAAAACACAACGTGATATAGAATCTTTCCTCGGACTTTCAGGTTATTATCGCAGATTCATAAAAAAATTGGCGAAAATAAAAAAGCCTATGACTAAATGTTTGAAAAAGAACGCAAAGGTTGAGACACTAAAGAATTTCTGGAGTGTTTCGACACATGCAAGAAAATTTTAGCATCAGAACCCGTACTAGCCTACCCCGATTTTTCTAACCATTCGAATTAACAATAGATGCTCCCAAATTTGCTACAGGAGGAATCCTGTCCCAAGACAATCATCCTATATGTTACGCTTCATGGACATTGAACCCTGCCGAAATAAGCTACTCAACGATAGAAAAAGAACTCCTAGTTGTAGTTATCGTATGAAGCTGTAAATATTTCAGACCCTATTTATTTGGTCGTAAATTAATCATCCTTACTGATTATAGACCACTTCAATAGTTGTTCTCAGTGAAACAACCGGAATCCCGTCTTGTTCGCTGGCGACTCAAATTAAAAGAGTTTGATGTTTGATTACACCATTCAGTATAAAAAAGGCAAATTAAATAAGGCAGCGGATTCCCTTTCACGTACGTTGATTTAAATGCTTTAGAAACCGAATCAGTTACCAATAATCCGGGTGATATAAACGACATTATAGAGGATTACCTAAATAATCCGGACAAAATAGAAGAAATAAGTGAGACGGAAATTGAAGAAATTTTAGGAACACAAGAACAACAAAAAGCTTCAAAAATTACATTCTAAATAAATACACCAATTTCCAATAAACACTTTCAAAAATCAAATTATTATGACTTCAGGTGATACAGAAAAAAATGCAGTGCAAGCAAAAGAAAATTTTCGAAAATAATCGTTTATACATAACTCTTTCGAAGAAAGATCCAGTTCTGCACTTTATTAAGCTCTTGAAAGAACATATCAACCCAAAACAAACCTATGCCATTTTTTCTAAAAATGACTGTAAAAGATTTTACAGTCACTGTGCAAAATCTCTTTAAAAATTCATCATTCAAATTTATTCAGTGTTCCAAATTCTTAGACGACATTAAAACTCGACAAGATAAAAAAAAAACACTCGAAATGTATCACACCACAAAAAAATGTCATAGGTAAAGGCATTAACGAAATGAAAATGGCCCTTTCCATGAAATTCTATTGGCCAAAAATAGGCGTTGATATAGAAAATTATATTAATTATTGCAAAATCTGCCTGAAGAATAAATATGATAGAAATCCCCCAGTAATTGAAATTAATTTAACACCAACAAGTTCTAAACCGTTTGACATGTTCACTTAGACACTTCTAAAATATCAAACGAAAGTTATTTAATCCTCATTGACTCATTTTCCAGACATGCACAAGCATACCCGTTAAAAAGTGTCATCGAAAATTTCCTAAACTTTATAACTCATCACCTCTTAAAGTAACGGTAGACTCAGGAACAGAATTCAAAAATGAAGAATTCGAGGATTTTTGCAAATTATATAAAATTGATCTTCATTTTACCACTCCAAAAAATTGTAATTCTAGTTCCCCTGTAGAAAAGTTTCATTCAACTTTAATTGAATACTTTAGATGTTTAAAAGAAGAGAATAAAGCTTTCTCAGCAGAACAGTTAATTAAACGTGCCGTACTCGGATATATCTAATAACGCTATATAGTCAAGACTATATTTGAGAAAAAAGCCTTCCGTTACGAGTCTAGAAGCAAATCGTGTTACTTTCTAGTAAATGGTGTTTCCTAGCTAATTTGACTCCGCTGAATCCAAAAATGCCTGTTACCAAGTCGATATCTCAACCAGGAACGAGATATTCAAGATGGCGGCCAAAAACTGCGAAGCAAGATGTTTTTTAATACTTAACGCGTGAGTGTGAATAAAAATACACTTACCTATATACTTTTGACGGCACGAAAATATGAAAAGAGCTTTTGGCGTCGGTAAGATCTCATATTATACATTTGGTCAGTGGCGCACTAAGCCTCCCGCTTTGAATATTATAACCTCCAGAGCTTGAAACATTTAACCAATTTCGTCATTTTAAGAGCCATTTATTTAAAAATATAAAGGTGCGTCCAGACCGGTGCAACAAATAGCGCAAAACGTTCGCGAACGTTTTGCAAAAAACATTCCGCGCAGCGCGGATAACGTCCAAACTGATGCAACAATTTTTTGTTTGTGTACCGACACCGCATGCAAAACATTTTGCGCCGCGCAAAACAGAGCGCGCACAAGCAGGTCTGAGCGCGCAACCGTCCAAACTGAAATGTTCTGCAACGTTCGCGAACGTTTCGCGCTGTTCAGTTTAGATGGTTGCGCGCCCAGACCTGCTCGCGCGCGCACTGTTTTGCGCGGCGCAAAATGCTTTCCATGCGGTGTCGGTACATAAGCAAAAAATTGTTGCAGCAGTTTGGACATTATCCGCGCTGCGCGGAATGTTTGTTGCAGAACGTTCGCGAACGTTTTGCGCTGTTTGTTGCACCGGTCTGGATGCACCCTTAAGATGTCAAAAACTATGTAACTCATCGCATATTTCTCCTAGACAATGGCTTTTCTGAGGGCAAAGGAAAAACAAGCTTTGTACGATTTTCAATACAACTCTACGATTTCACGCATTTTGAAGACCATCAATAAATCTCGATGACTGGGATTGTGACTTTATTTTATCACAGAACTTATTTTATATTCAATTCAAAGTGGAAAATAGAAAGGATGAGATCGAAGACAACGGCTGAGGCCAAGAAAAAAACTGTAAATCAACAGAGAAAAATAGCCCATTTGATAAGATAGCGGGTCTCGTAAAAAAAAACTAAATCAAAGAGTGCTTTGATTACGAACACGTACATCGCATTATTGTTTTTTAATTGGATTCCAATATATCTAATAGTCCCCAGTACATCAACCTTTGGAAGTCAGACAATTTTTTTCCTATCTTCAACCTGTGCGATAGGACATTTTCGCGCTAGCTCTTTGTGAAGTTTTCCTCCTGACGTCCTTAAGGAAGTTGATACATGTACGTGTAATTTCAATGGTAATCGACTGTTTTTCTATTACATAAACGATATTACATTTGTCGGACAAAAGTTTCGTGGCTTTGGGGGGATCCGATGCCCGATGTCCGATGTTGTGGTGTGGTGTCATCTTAGGGCGTCGGACTCCCTCAAAGCGACGAGATTTTTGTCCGACAATTGTGATATCGTTAATGTAACATACAAAACAGTCGATTGGAATTAAAACTACACGTACATGTATCACTGTTCTGAGGGACGTCAGAATGACAACTTCCCGAAGAGCTAGCGGGACAATGTCCCATCGCCCAGGTTGAAGATAGGAAAAAAATTGTCCGACTTGGTGTTATAAGCCGCTCAGGAAGTTAGGCTTGTACATGAATTACAAAATCCAGAGGTCGATGTACTGGGTCTATAACGCAAACTAAAAAAGATATCAATGAGCGGTTTGCGGAATTTAACAAATAATTCCACAGGCGCAAACCGCTCATTAATATCTTTTTTAGTTCTCGTAATATTTGGAATTTAAAGTTAACCTAAGATTCTCTTATTCCGCTTTATTTGTCCAGCAGTTTAGTTTTTCTCTTACTTTCAGGTTGCACTGATGATGGCCTAGGCCGAAAGCGTTCTGCACTGAATTGATAATCGATAAATTGCACGAGATACAAAACCTTTTCCATTTCTATAGTAGATGTTTGGTCCAATATAGCGTTATTCTTTCAATGGCCTAAGATATTGTTTATGCTGTTAGCAAGGGAAAAAACTTACACCCAAACATTTTGGACTCGGTCATACTCTTTATCAGGCAACAAGAAGCAAAAACTTGGCAAACCTGTTCCATGCTGCTGTGCTCGGCATACAATGAGTTACAGTAATATCCTACAGGCTGATTCTTCTCTGGAAAATCTTAGCCTTCAATGATTTGAAGAAGCAATTTTTGCAGTCGTTTCCCCTAATCTCAATCACTCTACAATCTCGAATGATAATAGAAGTAGTATTTTATGTGTTAAAGCAGATACCTACCTAACATAGTCCTGTCTAATACATAGTGTAACAAAATACACACCGTTCGAAATAATTAAAGGTCATATCCTTTTGATCTAAACGACCACGTGTTGATATCAAATTACGTACAGTCACATAAAGATAGTACAAAAGAGCTCTATAGGCAGATCCAAGAGAGAAATGAAAAAACCAAAGAGAAAATTATTTCAAAAATTAACGAGGAGTTTTGAAAATCAATATACAGCCTAGATTAAAATAAAAGCTCGTAATAAAAATATTCCAAAGTTTAAGAAAGTTCCAATAACTGGCCAAAATACTTTTTGGTAATCGACACAATTCGGGGAAAACACACTAATTGCAAAAGAATAACTTTTTCCTTTGAATTTACCTATACCTATACCTATAGTTTGTTTACATAATTTATTTTTACATCTTTCTCTTGGTACCTTTGTGAATCTTAAACTATCTAAATAAAAATTTATTGGAAAATATTAAGCCGGTCAAAAAATTAACTTTTCATTCTTGGGTGGTTACTCCCGAAAATAAATTTTGCACTAACCCAGATTCCGTAACGGATAGGTATTTTTTTTCGTAAACTTGTTGGCTGGAGAGTGGTGAGCTTCAAAAATTAGCCTTTATTTAATTTTAGTATGCATCAAATTTTTTACAATAATTATATACAAGAATTAAATTTGATTGTTAGTATGTACTACAGTATTTTCCAGCTCCTGTTCCAGTTTTAGTGTCAAAAAAAAGCAAAAGCAAAACGTTGAGAGGCACCAAATTACGTTATAAGCGACGTATAAAACAATTTTAATTAAAATGTGCGGCGGTGTTTGTGCTGCTATACTCCGTTGCATGACTTGCTGCTGCTTCCGTGAAACAAAGGCATCAGAGTCTTAATTATGTAATTAAGAATCACGTAAGCATATGCTGTTCTTAAATAGCTAAAGTCGACTTGAGCTACAAATAAAGCAAGCCTTGGCTACAACTAAAGTTTAAAAGTAGTATTCTGGGAAGGGCTGTAATTACCCTCGCGATAGGGACGTGATCATAATAACTGGTTTTGAAGGAAGATATATCAGAAGCATCATACATTCTAGAAAATATGACTATTTTTCAACTAGAATTTCAGAAACAAACTAACTGGAATAGATTCATTAAAGTTAAAAATAAAGAAGTTCATATTGCAGGTTATGTTTATTATGAAAATACACTTTTTATTTATTTACTTACTGTCAAAACATTTACAAAATAAGAAATTAAATCAGATTTTTACAGTAATATTTTTTACTACGCTGAGGGTGTGGCGGCAGCTTGTAGCAAAGTCTAAATTCTCCACAACCTCGTTCACCGGTAGCACACAAATTTTAGAGATGGCCCGTTTGATGATTCCACTAGGGCATCGTACCATGACGACGCGGGGTAAACCGTCAGATCCTGGGTAGACCTCGGTGATACGACCCATTTTCCAATGACATGGCTGCAGGTTGTCCTCCTTTATGAGGACCATGTCACCTTCACGGATATTAGGACACTTGGCTTTCCACTTTGTACGGACTTGTAGCTCGCACACATAGTCCTTTCGCCAGTGATCCCAAAAGGTTTGAATTAGCTTCTGAAGCCTAGAATACAGTTCTAAGCGATTTTCGGGTATGTGTTGCAATGGCCGTTCTGGTAATGCTGTTGCAGGACGCCCTATTAGGAAGTGGCTGGGAGTGATAGGATAAAGGTCAGTGGGATCGGAAGACATGGGATGTAAAGGACGTGAATTGAGAATAGCCTCAATTTGTAATAGAACGGTCGATAAATCCTCATAGGTGAAATGTGTTGTCCCAATTATCTTTTTTAAATGATTCTTCACGCTCTTAACTCCTGTCTCCCAGAGCCCACCAAAGTGTGGTGCCCTAGGAGGAATGAAATGCCAACGAACACTTTCGTTAGAGGCGAACTCGGTAATCGCATTTCGCTCAGCACTGTTACTTAAAAAATTGGCTAGTTCGTTCAATTTAGTTTTCGCCCCTACAAAATTGGCGCCGTTATCTGAATAGATAGCATAGGGTTTGCCTCTTCGAGCCACAAATCGACGCAAGGCGGCTATAAAACAATCAGATGTAAGGTCGGTGACGAGCTCAATATGCATAGCCTTTGTTAAAAAGCAAACAAATATGGCGATATAGGACTTGCAAAGTTTATAGTTACGGGTTTTTCTGTCACGCAGCAGAAAAGGTCCAGCATAGTCTACACCAGTTGTCTGAAAGGGATAAGACCCGTTTAGTCTTTCAGCTGGAAGTTCTCCCATTATCTGCCTAAGGGTTTTAGGGTTAGCTTTTGAACAGATGACACAGTTGCGAACAATTTGTCTAGGAAGGTTACGTCCCGAAAGAGGCCAATAAGTTTCACGCAATGAAGACAACAATTGCTGAGGACCACAATGCAAAAGCTTTCTGTGTTCATCTCTAGCAATTAGTTTCGAAATTAAGTGGTGGTTTGCTAGGATAATAGGATGCCTTTTTCCATAATCAAACGGTGAGTTACCAAATCTACCTCCAACCCTGATTAGGTTCTCATCGCCTAGAAAAGGATTCAAACCAAGCAGTTTGCTTTTTCGGCATAAAGGTTCTCCTTTCATATCATTTGGAAAAGATTGACTTTGCGCTAAGGATACAAGACAGCGAGAAGATTTTTCGAGTTCTTCGACAGAAAAAACTTCCAAGAATAATGGATGATTTGATAGTTTAAGTCGCAAATTAGAAGCAAATCTGAGACAAAATGCGATTACTCTACGAAGTTTATGATAGGATGAAAATTTCGAGAATATGTCGAACTGTTCCAAAGAGCTAACCAAAGAAACTTCAGGTCGAGATTCCGGTATTTCTATGTTACAGGCCGAACTACTTGAAGTGGGCCACTCAGATTGATCCATGAGAAGCCAGGAAGGACCATTCCACCACAACGCGGAATCTTCAAGATGTCTAGGATCAACACCACGTGATATCAAATCCGCAGGATTCTCGGCGGACCTCACATGATACCAGTTGCAGATATCCGTCTTACGTTGAATTTGTGCCACTCTATTATTTACAAAGGTTTTCCACCTTTGCGGTTCAGATTTTATCCAAGTGGAATCAGAATAATAAAAATAGCTCTCAATTTTCAAATCTAATGATGACTGTATTTTTTGGCTGAAATTAGCTAAAAACAAACACGCACACAATTCTAATCTTGGAAGGGTGGTGGTATTCTTTATAGGAGCGACCTTCGACTTAGCACACAGAAGTTTAACAAAGATATCACCATTAGAATGCAAAGATCGGAGATAAATGCATGCTCCGTAGGCCTTCTGACTTGCATCAGCAAAACCGTGAAGTTCCACAGGATAGCTAAAGGAAGCTATAGCATGCCGGGGTATTTCTAAATCATTAAGCTTATACAGATGGTTACCAAAATGTTTTCAAGAAGTTTGAAGATTCATAGGGATGGACTCGTCCCAGGAAACCCTTAATTGCCACAGCTGTTCCATAATTAGTTTAGCCACGACAACTACTGGTGCCAACAGCCCAAAAGGATCAAAAATCTGTGACGCTATAGAGAGAATCGCTCGTTTTGTAACAGGGCTTTCATTATCAAAATCACGAACAGAATATTTAATGACATCATTGTGAGGTGAATGATGCCCAAAGTTGATTGGCTTACGTCTTTGCCGAAGGTATGACTATTATTTCCATTGAAAATAACTGCCACTTCCTCAAATTAAAACCACCTTTCTGAAGTATCTCTGAGGCAACCGGATATTGATCTTGGTACTCTTCAGCCAAATGCTTCAGTACTTTAGTGGCTAAAAAACTGGCAGACGCAGTGCCATACGTTACTGTATTCAAGGTGAAACATTTAAGTTTATCATCTGGGTTGGATCGCCACAAGATGCGATGATAATTTCTATCTCTATCTGATAGAACCACCTGCCTATACATATTATCTAACAGGTTACATGCGTCAGTTTTATTAGTAACAGCATGATGATGATGACTTAGAAAGGCCAAAAGATAAGCAAAAATGCAATGGAAGAAGTTTGTTGGGATTGTTCTTCAGGAAGTAGGCAATATTTGTTAGGAAGTTCGACATTTTCGCAAGTAAATTAATAGCAGTTAAAATAAAATTGAAAAGTTGGAATAAAACCTAATATCAGGTGATATCTCAGCTCATCCTGCAACCGGTATTAAAGTTATACCAGCACCATACGACGTGACGGTGAGACATGATGGGCGAAATACAGCGGTCAATTTGGAGCTGCTACAATAGCTAATGGTTGAAGCTTTGACGACATCGCTACAAACTTGATTGTAGCAATGAGTGACCCTGTTTCAGATAAACAAGGAGTATCAGGTTTGAGTAAAAATATTTTAACGATGATATGACGTATTTCAAGCTGAAACAGTCCTATTAAGGGAGTGATTGCAGATTTTAAATTTAGAAACATGTTAGCAATGTGACAACATTGTACAGATAGGTTATTCTCCGGGGCGCCTGAGATAAAATTATGTAAACAAACTATAGGTATAGGTATAGGTAAATTAAAAGGAAAAAGTTATTCTTTTGCAATGAGTGGGTTTTCCCCGAATTATGTCGATTACCAAAAAAAGTATCTGTTTAAAAAGTTTATTTTCAAAAGTTACAAGTTGTTAGGAACTTATTGAATTGACAATTTACCTATCAATTCAATTATTCCCTAACTAGGAATTTTAACTTACGTGGTGAACCAAATTGCAGAAATGCATAATTATGTCGCAATGAAACTGCCACAATGAATTTATTGTACCTGTTTTTTAGATTTGGCAGAAGAATTAGCATTGTCAAAAATTAATCAAAAAATTTGTCAAACCCGCGAATTAGTAGTGAATTTTCCTAATGAAATGGGCGCGTTTGGTGCTAGAAACCAACTTCATGTTTTGATAAGTCGTCGCCTTATCCGCGTACACACGATTTCTATTCAAAATCACTTTAAACTTTCCTGCATTTTGGGTTGACCAGCTGATATCGTAAATTTTGGTATTCGATAAAGTTTTCCAGTCTTGTTACTGAAACGTACAATAAATGTATACAAGGTGAGTCAAGCTTGTAATTTCATTACGTATTGCTTCACAGGCTCGACGCTGTGCGAAACAATATACGTGTCTTTGGGCAAGAATCTTGCAGCAAATTTATATAAAAATTTGCATGACAAGTAGCCGACTGTTACAATAAAAATCTACCGAGACTCAGTCGATTTCATAACACAAGTAATTTCAAGAGTAAAACAATATGGAATGAAATTATAATCTTAAACTAAGGTACATTTATATTTTAGTTTGTGCTGAGCTGTCCACGTGCCTGGCGATGGGAAACATCTTGCGTCGGCAGGTTCTATGGGATTCGTGATGAATATACTTAGTAGCTACAGTGTAACTCCTCCAATCCTAAGTTAGAAAATATCTCTGGTATTTTCTAAGGAACCTCTTCTTTCGGCTTGCGGTCGGATTTTGGCTTCTTCTTGAAATATTTGTCAATGGCCATTCTTCTTTGAAGTATTACGATTATTAGGATTACTTAAGTATTCCCTGAATGGGCATTTTTTAACTGAAGAACTCGAGTCAAAAAACATGTCGTTGTTGTTCTTCTGTTAGGTTCTTGGTTTACTTTTTTCGGGAAAATGCGGATAGGCATACATTCCACTTTGCAATTATGCTGTTCATTTCTGTGTTTTCTGCTTTGATAGATGCGATAATTTTTGTGCGGTGTATATTTGGTTTCGATACATTGTTATTTGATTTAACATATGAAGTATTTGAATTTGATTTAACCCTTGGAGACGCCGTCGGGAGATCCGGGATGCGGGATGGGTCTTCTTTTCTGCATGAGCATTGGAGTCCCATGGACTACTCTAGTAGAGAGATGTATCGGGCTTGGCGAGGAAGCAGGTGCTGGTTAACGAGTTGGGCCTAGGCGGAGTGAAAGTTTAGGCTGGATCCGAGCTCGGTCCGGCCGGCGTCATGACCTCCCGTCGAACCGCTTTGCTGCTGGAACCTGAAAAAAGATGAAGTAAAATAAGTTCCTGTTTGAAAAAATCGCCGATTTGATATAATAAATCAAAACGAGGGATTTTACTGAATTATTTTCCCGCAAATCTTCTACTGTATTATATATCTATATAAAATAAGTAATGTGTAGGTACTAACCTTCAAACACAGAGCTTAAATGGAGTACATTGTTTTCACTCAAAAAGCCATTTTTCTCACCCGTTGCACAATTTACTCACGCGTCGCACGCCGTCTACGTACTTTCTTCGGAAGGAAGTACAGTACCTGTGTACAGTACTAAAGAAACAAAAAGGTAATTTTTTGAACGGCTTAATATTTTGCAATAAATTTTTATTTAGATAGTTTAAGATTCACAAAGGTACCAAGAGAAAGATGTAAAATTTTAATTTTATAGCTGGTTTGCAAAAACTGCTCACCCTCACCGCATACTTATGCTAAAATGGTACAAATAAAAATATTTTCAGCACATAACAATTTTCATGAAGTACCTACTTACGTGCGAATAAACATTATAATCCCTAAAAAATTTTATGCATACTTCCCTAAATATTACCTACGACTTTATGCTTTATGAAATATTCTAAATAATAGAAGGGCCAGACTTTAATACTAATATAACGCAGGAAAAGCCATTCTGGCATAGAAATTATATCTATAAAATCACTCAAAAAATACTTGCTTGAATAGCAGCAATGAACTTTATAACTAATACAATGAGTGTAATCGTTAAAGATAAATCAAATCAACCGTATGTGCAAGACGTTTTCTCAGAAAAGAAGGTTTTTTTTGTTTTAGATATCTGTTTAACAAGAAAAACATCTTTCCACATTCTATGATCGGTGAATTATTTTCTTTCTGGGTAGTGGTGGAATCATAACCAAGCCAAATTGAGTGTTTGAGGGAAATAAATTCACTAAGATGAGGCGATTTTTACATTCAAATGGGCTTAATTCGATGTGGCCGCTTTTATGCAATTTTTTTTTTAATAAACAAAAACAAATTTAAAAAAGAACGAAGATCTACAAATAACTATAATTTTTCAATTACTCTTTAGGACAAGATATACACATGCAGTAAAACACAGTAACCAAAAAAAATGAATGTTCAATAAAGAAAGTGGTCCATAGTTCAACTACAAATCAACTTACGAAGACAACAAAGTGGTTGACGAAAATCCAACAATTACGACAATAGAGAAAATGCAGTATTTCAAAACGCATGTGAGAGGGGAAGCTGGAAGACTGATCCAGCACCTGTCTATAGCAGAAACCAACTATGGCCCTGCTTGGAATATTCTCAATGACAGATACCGCAACAATAGACTTATAGTCTCCAAGCTACTCGATAGGATCTTAGATCTTCTAGTAATTAATCACGAATCATCATTCAAGATTAAATAGCTCCACGATACAGTTGTGGAATGTCTTGAAGCCATTAATAATAAGTATCGATACTTCCAATCGGGGTCCTATTATCAGTCGCATCATCTGCCGAAAATGGGATCATGAAACCAACAAGCTTTATGAACAATCGCTAAGCAAGCCCCATGAAATACAGTACTTTGTTGAAATAAGCAAATTTCTCCAAGCAAGATTCCAATCATTAGAAGCAATGTCAGACACATAGAAGAGAATTCGCTCCAACTCAAACAATAATGGCAATGCCAGAAGTACTGATGCTTGCAAGTAGTGCAATGAAGCCCACATGATTTACTAATGCCCAAAATGCTAAAAGCTGCCAAAGAAAAAAAACTATGTTTAAACTGCTTGAACCATGACTACAAATCCAAATGCAATTCGTCAATGAAATGCCGTATTCGCACGTCGATTCGTTTAGACCACAACAGTCCAGAAAATAAGAGTTCAGAACTGATCAAAGAACCGAAGCAATAACAAGCCATATCAGCCGACAAGATGAGATGGTATTCCTGGCAACAGCACTCATTGAAGTTAGAAACGCTTATGGAAGTTATGAAAATTTGAGAGTTCTCATCGACCCTGGTTCCCAATTAGCATTTATAGCCGAAGATGCTGCAAGTCTACTCGCCCTACCCAGACCGAACATTCAAGCAAAAAATACAGGGCTTGGCGCAGGAGAACCACAAGTGTCAAAATCCAAGTTTCAGCTACTAATCAAGCCAAGATTTTCCAGCAATTTTCAGCTTGATGTTCTCGGAATCGTTTTACCTAAACTAACACAAACTCCTCCTGGAGTAGACCTTAACGTAGACATATTAGAATGTGCCCAGTTAATCTTGGAATACGAAAAACTGAAGATGGCCTCCTTCGCCAACAAACATAATTAGGATGGATTCTGTTTAGATTTCTTTAATAACTCAAGTCATTTATTGCACGTCATCGACGGTTCACAACACGCCCTATGTTATCGAACGCCCCTCAAAAAATAGACAAATGAATATAACCCAACATTTTAATGACAGTTTCGGTCTGGAAGATTCGATTCCAGTATCATCCAGTTTCACACACTCAGCGCAACAAGTTCCGTGTCAATGCACTTCCTCCACGTGGTTAAAAAACCAACACTGTTAATTGCTATAATTAATTTAATCGTAACATTGTACTGTTCGTCTTTGTTGATCCGTTTGTTTGCGGTAGTAAAAGTGTTTTGAGTTGGAATTAAAACGATTAAAAACTAACCGCGTTCGAGTTTTATTAAAACCACCCAAGGTCTATCTGGTCCACTCTATCGAAGAAACTCTAAAATCCCCACATAATTTCTGGTCTCTTCTCACGGATTGTTGACTTGCAACCGATTAAAATCGATAGACAAAGTGGTTTTAAGAAACAATTCGGATACTTTTGACGTTGAAAATAGTACTTGTGTGCATTGACTCGTGAAAACAAAAAAGTGAACTCTCAGTAATCCAGTCTCCGCCCCATTGTAGCAGACTGTAGGATCGCAGTCCTCTCGCTACGCCCCAGTGGCCTCGCGGCTCTAGTTTTGTGGCCCAATCCCGTGGCCTTGCAAATTGGAAATTGAAGATAACGGCACTCTGCCACCTAGATTTCAAGGAAAATTTAAGGTCAGATCTTTCAATTTTATTTATGATGGTTATGGAAAGTCGTTCACTACAGAACTTCAAGAATTTCATCACACTGTGACTGTACTGGTTTTTTTGTAGTGGTTTTGTGCGTTTGTTTTGGTGTTCTATAGAATATTTTTGCACCCTCTGTGGCAAATACTTATTTGCAATTTAACTGACATTAATTAATGTAGGAAGGAATAATATAGACTCTTTTCTCACAACTTTTTTATAAGATTCTTACAATCTTTCTCGTTTTTCAAAAACAAAAAATTTCTTATTTCATTTAAAGCTAAAGCGTAGATATTTCTTTCAATTTAAAATGTCTGAATTAGGAATTGATGTAGAAAGCCTCAAACGCAAAAGAGGCAGGCAAAAGATAACAAGAATTGAAAATTTTGTTCGACAAAATGTTGATGTTGCAAATATTGATGTTAATGATTTTGTTGTAAGGGAAGTGCAATTACACAAAGCTTATGCGTCATATCTAGAAGTACAAGATGATATTGAAGATGTTGACGAAACTCAATCTGCTGACAGAGATGAATTTGAAGGTAGATATTTCAATCTTGCAGCAAAGTTAAAATCTTTAATTCAAAGGTTTTCTCAGGTATCAATTAACTCGCCCACCCCACAACTTCTAGCCACACCACCTCTAGCCTTGCCTAATGGCCCACCAATTAACCCTCATTCAATTCAAGTTAAGCTTCCTAGTTTAAATGTACCTACTTTTACAGGTAATTTCAAGGATTGGCCCGCTTTTAAAGATATTTTCTCTGCACTAATAGATTCAAATCAGAATCTCTCCCCTGTGCAAAAACTAATGTATTTGAAATCTGCTTTGAAAGGTGAACCATTGGACCTTGTGAATAGTTTGTTAATGACCAATGAAAATTATGCAGTAGCAAACGAAATGTTGAACAAGCGATACGACAAAAAACTTTTGATTATTAATTCATTGTTGCAGGGTCTATTGGACGTCCCACATATTTCCAAAAATAATTGCACAGCCTTGAGGCAATTCATAACTCAGGTTAACAAAAATCTAAAGTCGTTAGAAGCACTACAAGTTGATATCGAGAATTGGGATTTGCTTTTAATTTATATTTTCTCTAAACATTTAGATGCTACAACAAGGCAAGACTTTGAACTAGAGCGAGAAACAGACGATTTGCCTACATTGGACGAATTTATGGATTTTTTAGAAAGAAAGTGCTCATCGTTAGAATCACTAACAGATAATTTCAATACTGAAAATAAGTATTCTCAAAAAGGTTCACGAGTTCATGTCGCTCAAGAAACTGATACAAATAAATATATAGGTTGTTTTTATTGTAAATTCGAATACCATAAGATTTATAAATGCTCTAAATTTTTGAAAATGCCTGCTTCTCAAAGAAAACAGTTTGCTATGCAGAATAAATTGTGTTTTAACTGCCTCGGTAATAAGCATAATGTGTCTCAGTGTCCCTCGTCAAATTGCAGGATTTGTTCTGCAAGACACCACTCTCTGTTGCACGAAACTCGAGAGAGTGGAAGTACAATGCATCAAGTGCATGAGCCTTCACCCAAACCACCTGGTAATAATGTACAACCGAGTGTACAACCCAGTGCACAACCCAATAATCCCCATGGTAGGCCTCACTCTCAGGATGCAAATAAACATGTTGTTGCAGAGCACGCTGCGCTAGAGCTCTCTACGGATAACGTCTCAGAAGACAATAATCCACGCTCATGTCATTTGTCTCAAAGCTATTCTCAAATATTGCTTGCTACAGCAAAGGTGTTATTAGTTTCAGAAAATGGAACCAAAGTGCTTGCACGTGCGCTATTGGACTCCGCATCTCAAACGACTTTTATCACTTCACATATGTTTAAGAAGTTAGCATCGCCCTCGGTTAAAATTCATCTACCAATTTCAGGAATAGGTAGCACTAGAACTCAAGTGACTCACTCTGTGAAAGTGAATATTTTGTCTCGACACGAAAAGTTTTCTCTCTTTGCTCATTGTGCCATATTGGACAGAATTACGTCTGTGATTCCTCATGTCAGAGTGGACACAAGTAAATTGCCCTTGCCTCAAAACTTAAGGTTGGCTGATGAAGAATTTCATATTCCCGCACCTATAGATTTGTTAATAGGAGCAGATCTATATTATGAAATTATTACACCTGGTATTATTACTCTTGGCAAAAATCTGCCTACTATCCAAAATTCCCGATTAGGTTGGGTAATAGGTGGGCCAGTTCCCAGTGAGAACGGAGCGATGAATTCTCTTGTGAGCGTCTCTTTGTTTTGTTCTAGTCCTTCATTGGAAGAGCTTCTACCCAAATTTTGGAACTTAGAGGAGTACCCTCATAAAAGGTTTGTTTCTCCAGAAGATAAAAAATGTGAAAGTATCTTTCAGGAAACCACTAAACGATTGTCTGACGGTAGGTTCCAAGTGAATTTGCCTTTTCAGGATGAAGGTGCCTCTGGACTCCTTGGTGATTCTTTCATGTTGGCTCGACAACGATTCTTTACGCTTGAAAAAAGATTCCGTAGAGATAACGATTTATTCTTGCGTTATAAGGCCTTCATCGACGAATACCTGCTATTAAATCATGCGAAATATGTTTCCTTGAATGCATCTTCTAGTCCAATGCCGTATTTTCTTCCACACCATTGTGTAATTAAGGAGTCAAGCTCAACCACTAAAATTCGTGTGGTGTTTGACGGTTCGATGAAGACCACGAACGACTTGTCTCTGAATGATGTAATGTTGAAGGGCCCCACAGTGCAACCTGACCTGGTTGATATTCTATGCAGATTCCGCACTTTTAAGTATGTTCTCACCACTGACATCAAGAAAATGTACCGTCAGGTAGAAATCAACCCCGCCCAATTGCACTTACAAAACATCTTGTGGAGAGACAACCCTGATGAAGATTTGAGGTGTATCCAATTGCAAACCGTGACATATGGGACAAAAGCGGCACCATATTTGGCAACAAGGTGTTTAGTTCAGTTAGCTGAAGACAATGCCCTCTCTTTTCCTCTTGCTTCGGATACCACTTTAAATCAATGTTATGTTGATGATATTTTGTCAGGCGCCAACTCTCAAGATGACTTGAAGAGACTCCGCACGGAACTCACTCTTATGTTGGAACAAGGTGGTTTTCATTTGCACAAATGGTGTTTCAATGAGCCCTCGATGTATACTAGTGCTGACACTAGGGTTGATTCAGATGAAGTTTTGCTAAGGGAACCTCTGAGCAAGGTACTGGGTATTGCTTGGAATTCTGTTGAAGATTCCTTCAAGATAACTTGCTCGGTGCCCGATGATTTTGCTATTACAAAGCGTCAAGTCCTGTCCCAACTATCCCAAATGATCGATCCATTAGGTTTGATTAGTCCTATAGTCATCTTGGCTAAAATCATCATGCAACAGCTATGGTTAAAAAGGTTGGATTGGGATGATCCCCTGAGCTCAGATCTACTTGATGTTTGGAAACGGTTTTCAAACGGACTGAAGGATCTGCCCAACATATCCGTGCCAAGATGGTTGCACACCGCAAGCGACATTTTGGATTTCGAATTGCAGGGGTTTTCGGACGCAAGTCTTTCAGCATATGGAGCTGCAATTTATTTACGTGTTATCTATAAGGATGGTTCCCTTTCTTCTCGTCTCATTTGCTCGAAATCAAGGGTAGCTCCCTTAAAGACAGTCTCAGTTGCTCGCCTTGAACTTTGCGGAGGTGTTTTATTGGCTAAACTTGTTCACAGAATGAAATCAGTCTTCTCTTACTCATTTTCAAAAATTGCGCTTTGGACTGATTCTGAAATTGTTCTCAGCTGGTTGAATGACACTCCATCTAGATGGACAGTTTTTGTTGCAAATCGAGTCTCAGAGATTCACGAACTCAGCTCAATTTCTCAATGGCGTCACATCGACTCCAAATCCAATCCTGCAGACTTGATTTCTCGAGGTACAGACTCATCCACATTACTCAGCAGCGATTTGTGGTGGCATGGCCCATCCTTTTTGTCTGACCCTAACTTTATTATTCAAAATGCACCCTCTTTCTCTGAAATACGATCTCCTCCTGAACAAAGAACGGTCTCATATGTCGCAATACCTGAATTTTCTCTAAACTTTAAAAGATTCTCGAAATTAACAAGATTGCAGAGAACAATAGCCTTCGTTTTAAACGTCCTGTCTTCCGAGGAAGTTCAGTGGAAGTTTATTCCGCCTTCAAGCCCTCACTGGGGTGGACTTTGGGAGGCAGGCATAAAATCAACCAAATTTCATCTGCGGAGAATTATTGGTAAAACAATATTAACATTCGAGCAATTGACTACGGTCTTAGCTTAAATAGAAAGCATTCTCAACTCTCGACCTCTATGTCCTGCTTCAACTGACTCGTCTGACCTCACATGCCTTACACCTGGTCACTTTATAATAGGTCAACCTCTTACATCTTTTCCTGAAAAGGATGTGTCTTCAGTCCCTGACAATCGACTTTCGTTTTGGGAACAATGTTCCAAAATTAGGTCACTTTTTTGGAAGAGATATTCTACTGAATATCTGAACAGGTTACAACATAAGCCCAAATGGATCAAACCCGCATCCAATTTAAAGGTTGGCATGATGGTGTTACTGAAAGAAGATAACACACCCCCTCTGGACTGGATGCTGGGTCGGATTCAGAGGGTAATGACTGGTCCAGATGGCAAGGTTAGAGTGGCCGAGGTGAGAACACAAACCGGCTGTTTGGTTAGGCCTATTACAAAATTGGCTCCCTTGCCTTTTGATCAAGTTGAAGGCGAGACTTCAACTGGGGGGGAGGATGTTTAGATTTCTTTAATAACTCAAGTCATTTATTGCACGTCATCGACGGTTCACAACACGCCCTATGTTATCGAACGCCCCTCAAAAAATAGGCAAATGAATATAACCCAACATTTTAATGACAGTTTCGGTCTGGAAGATTCGATTCCAGTATCATCCAGTTTCACACACTCAGCGCAACAAGTTCCGTGTCAATGCACTTCCTCCACGTGGTTAAAAAACCAACACTGTTAATTGCTATAATTAATTTAATCGTAACATTGTACTGTTCGTCTTTGTTGATCCGTTTGTTTGCGGTAGTAAAAGTGTTTTGAGTTGGAATTAAAACGATTAAAAACTAACCGCGTTCGAGTTTTATTAAAACCACCCAAGGTCTATCTGGTCCACTCTATCGAAGGAACTCTAAAATCCCCACAGATTCTTTCCGGAAACCTACCAAAAAATTTGGGAATCAAACCAGAAGTTGTCAGCATGAAAACATGTATTGAAAAAGATAGACAATTAACTCAATTTTGGGAAGTTGAAGAGGTCTTACAAACACATCCGTCATTAGAAGATGATCAGTATTGCGAACAACATTACGAAGTCACCACTACAAGAAATACAGATGGAACATACACAGTTAGAACTTCATTCAATGGAAAAGAGAGTCTATTAGGAGTGTCTAGATCACGAAACGTCGTACAACTGGGCAGGATGAGCAGTAACAAAAAATTGGAAATCGCTTATAAGGAATTTATGCAAAAAGATATAAACCTTGGTCACATGAAAATGCTTCCACATACAGGACTACAGCATCGATATATCATCCCACATCAACCGGTATTCAAAGAGTCCAGCACTACAACAAAGTTGACGGTGGTCTTTGATGCTTTCAGTAAAACTTCACCAGGATTGAGCCTCGACAATACCATGTATGCAGGTCCCAGACTACAGCCAGAACTTTCAGATATACTGCTACGCTGGAGGTTACATAAAAACAGCTAACATTGAAAAAATGTACAGGCAGATAAATATTCACGCTGATGATCTGAAGTATCAGAAAATCTTATGCATATTTGAAAATAACACACCAATTAATGAATATTGCTTAACAACTGTAATCTATGGGACGACAGCAGCACCATACTTAGCTATTAAAACATTAGAAAAGCTTGCTCACGACGAGAGATGCAACTTTCCGAATGCATCCAAAGCAGCAATGAAAGATTTTTATGTCGACGACTTGTTCTCAGGTGATGACACTATAGAAGAAGCTCTATCACTATAAGGCGAACTCATGAAAATGTTTCAACGAGGAAGGTTCACGTTGTGGAAATGGTCTAGCAACAAACGAAAGTTACTACAGAAACTTCCAAATGAACTTCAAGTCCCATCAGCCGTGGATATAACTGAAGATGACATAAGAAAGTCTCTAGGTATCCACTGGGCTCCGTATAATGACAGATTTAAATTCAAAACTGAAATATCGACCAGTTATAACATTACCAGAAGGAGCATTATTCAAGTGGTTGCTAAGTTATTCGACCACTAGGTTGATTAGCTCCAATAATCATCAGGGGGAAGCTCCTTATCCAAGAATTGTGGCTGCAAGAGCTTAATCGGGATGATCCTGTGCAACTCTTCTTTAAGAGCAAATAGAAAATTTTCCGAACAGAACTAAAGAGTGTCGAGAAAATTACTATATCCAGGTGGACCTACCAAGTAAAAAACAGTCACGTGGAACTATATGGCTTTTGTGATACCTCCTAAAAGGCATATGAAGCCGTAGTCTACATGAAAGTCAAGAATTCTCTGAATGAAACAAAAATAGTTCTGCTAACAGCCAGATCCAAAGTAGCACCAACATGAATGAAAGTTCCGTTGCGAAGACTAGAGTTATGTTCTGCCGTGCTTCTTTCACATCTACTAGAAAAGACTGCTACAACCTTATCATTACAAGTTACCCCCGTACATGCCTGGACAGACTCTACAATAACACTATCATGGATAAAAGAGGACCCGTTCAGGTGGAAGAATTTTGTAGCCAACCGAGTAGCAGAAATCAACAAACTTATTCCATATCAACATTGGCACCACGTGCGAACCGACGACAACCTAGCTGATATTATATCAACAGGGATAAGCCCAACTCTATTAAAAAATCATCCAATGTGGTGGTTTGGTCCATCGTGGTTGAAATCGATTACCGTAACGCCGATCTACCAGATATCAGGAGGCAAACAAATTCGCACACTCTACTCACGGTTGATGAAATGGGAGACACCCTAACACACCTAGTCAAGAAAGATTGATCAGATCCATCATTTCAAAGCAGAAATATAAAAGCTGAAAAAAGGGTCTCTGCTAGGCAATAATAGCAAAATTCTCAATCTTACTCTATGGCTGGACGACAAAGGAGTTTTACGAGTTGGAGGAAGATTACAAAACTCAATGTTACGTTACGATAGCAAACATCCAATCATCTTACCCTATGTGAGTCACCGGACAAAGCTAGTAATATTGAACGCTCACGCCAATACACTACTTGGAGGTAATAAGCTGAAACTATCATATACAAGAGGTCGTTCTGGATAATAAATGGAAAACGCCGAGTAAAGACGATTATTAGCAACTGTTTAAGATGCCTGCGATTCAAGTCTCAAGCAATCGAGCAACAGATGGGAAATCTTCCACTTCCCAGAATTACACTGTCGCACCCATTGCTGCATTCCGGTGTCGACTACGCAGGACCTTTCCTCAAAATTACAAAGTTCAGAGGTTACAAATCCTATAAAGGGTATATATCAATCTTTGTCTGTCTTGCTACAAAGGCAACTCACATAGAAGTTGTCAGTAATATGTCATCAGACACGTTCCTGGCACCTTTCTGGTGATTTATTTCCAGACGAGGAAGATGTGCGCATCTACATAGTGACAATGGCACCAACTTCATAGGAGCAAGTAAGATACGACATGATGACATTTACAATAAAATACAGAAGTCAGAGATCCAAGATACCGTAGTTGCAGGTGGAACCCAATGGCACTTCATTCCCTCAGCTTCACCTTACTTTGGAGGATTATGGGAAGCTGGCGTCAAGTTTATGAAGTACTATTTAAAACAAATAATTGGCAATACACTACTTACTTATGAAAAAATGATTACATTAACTCACCAAATAGAAGCTTGCCTTTACTCTCGACCTCTGTGCCCATTATCAGATTATCCAGATGCTTTAGCAACATTTACTTCGGGTAATTTTCTAATTGGAAGAGAAATTATTTCTTTTCCCGATCCAGTAACTACAAACATAAACTCGGACGTTGTTGGAAGATGGAAACTAGTTCAGAAAATTAAGAAAGATTTCTGGAAGAGCTGGACAAATGACTATCTCTATCAACTTCAGCGGCGTTACAAGTGGAAGAATCACCAGGATTCACTCAAAATAGGAGATTTAGTTCTAGGAAAGGATCAGAATATCATCCCAAGCAAATGGCCACTAGCAAGAATCACTGAAGTGCATCCAGGTAAAGACACAACAGTTAGAGTGGTCACTATAAAGAGAGCAGAAGGAGGCCCGATCGAGAGATCTACGCATCACTTTATTCTAATATTGTCAAATGCCGAGACTGAACAACAGCCAGCCCACATTAATAACAAACGAAGCCCAAGGCAGCACTGGAAAAGGATATTGATCGCCATTCTATTCATTGTGATGCTCCAAGGGTCCAAAGAAAATCAATATTCGATACATTATCCTCAACCAGGAATGTACATTGAGCACATTGGACATGCCTGAATAGACTTTCAGAGTTGACCTTAAATATGAGAAAAACAAAATAATAAACGATTCTATGAACGTTCAAGGTGCAATTTATCAATTAGACGACCTCTGTCAGCAAGTAAAATTAATGGAAATGAACACACAATGCATGTCACTGATCCATCATTTAAAAGAAAAGCAAAAACAATTTCAATGGATACAAGACGGACTACAAGCTGTGGTATCCAAACGTCAAAAAAAAAAGAAGTTTTGGGAAAACTATTAACCGCAGTATTCGGAGTAAACAATGAGATCTACATGAATATTGACGAATTAGACAACAACCAGAAGGAGCTTTTCAAGGCATCCAACTACCAAACCAAATTCATGCTACATGCTTTATTCACTTTCAATGACACCGAATCCAGAATCAACAATCAACTCCAGAGATTCCGGGAAAAAATCAATGAAGGCATTGCTTCGATAAATGAAATGAAAATATGGTATGGGAACGGTGGAGCCAATAAACTAACAATTGACGTTCTCAGTTATATCAAGTTATCTCCAATTACATGGATGAACATCTGGACTATTATAGACGATTGTTAGATGTTCACTACCATAAAGACCACCTATATGATCTAATATCTCCGACCCACGTTGAAGAGATAATAGCATTTGCATCCAGATCAAAGTGGAACACAATGAAGAATTTATCCACGTCTATGGATATTTTGTGATGATAGAACACAACGAATTTATGCTAATCAGATCGACTCCAATTCCATTAAAAACAGAAAAAGAGTCATACTGGATCCTGGATATTCCAAACGAAGTATTAGCAACAGCTATACTTCCAAATATCTGAAGATGAATTGAGCAACAGTCTGAAGATTGCGGAAAATGCATTCGTATCTTCACCAACTACTACAAGAGGCATAGAGACGAGTCCTTATTGCATAAGAGACCAAGTAAATCAAAGAGAAGAAAATACATCGTGCAAAATCCTACAGCAATCCATAGCATCAATAATATGGAAGCAGCTACACACTTCAAACTCATTGTTAGCAATTACGCCTGAAAAAAAAAATTGTCATTATTTGCGATGGAACCCGGAACGATGTGGCACTAAATCAAACAGCTATTATAGAAATAGCTTCAAATTACCTTATTAAAACTAAGAAGAACATCCTAACTCCTAAAAGGTCAGATACTGTCACTGTCTTAGAAGCATTCTCCAAACCCATACTACAAAATATATCATTATTCCCAATTATGCATGAAAGGGAAATCACGCTAATTGACGAACCTGTGATTGATGTATCCAACAAACTCAATAAATTTAGGAATGAAGAAATGAACATCAAACAACAACTTGAAACTACGCATTGGGTAACAGTAAAAATGCACCTCCTAGTCACGAGCCTCAGTCCCCAGTGCTACATTAGTAACTAATTGTTGTTATCACACTAGTGCTATTCACTTTCTACAAAGGATAACGGCTCCAAAACAAGAAGAAACAGAGATGCGGCAGACATTCTATTAAATACAATTAGAGCTGCCCAGCCACCCACAGAAGCTATTGTCCTGGAACCAGTATTGCCCCATGACAGCACTCAACACTGATGCCATGGCAATAGAATGCCCAGGATATCTAAATTGAAAATTTAGTCATATAAAAAAGCCCTAAATTATGTATATCAAAATCGTTACAAAAATTAATTAACCATTAGCGTCCAGGTACTCCTAGGTCATCGACACCAACGCACCGCCAGTGGGTCACCAGGAAACATAGGCAATACTACAATCTATACCAGACGCAGCGTCATTATAAGTTTAATTACCAAATCTTGCGATGTAGAGCACACAACAGATTTTGCCAGCGATTTATTCTTTTTAATTATTTACCATTGTTCATGACGTTTGTCAAAGTTGCATTTTTTGTATATAAATAGTTGTTAATTATTTAATAAAAATCAGTATTAATCCAACAGTGGTTCTTACTCCCCAGTTACCAAACTTCCCGAGTGTACTAACCCAACCTACAAACCACAAACAACAAACTATCAAGTGTTCCGAGCATCCTCCTAAATTCCAATACAGGAAATAACAAAGTCCCTAAAAAAGTGCCGCGTTCTCTGGAATTGTCCTAAATATAAATTATGTAAAACGGAGGGAAATAATACACGAATGATACGACATGTTGAAATGAACAATTCTAGAAATTAAATGTCAAGATCGAATTTCCTCAATTTTAATGATAGTTTTTTTTTTGTCTCCATGAAATAGATGATGCCTCCCTCCCACACCTGGAAAAAGTGGGCGAAGATTTTTTCATGAATGTAGCTTCACTATCAGCATTACCTTAATGTAGCTTTGCTGCATATTCCGCACAATGTATCACAAGATGAACGGTTGATGCGCCATTAACCAAAAAGCAATAGGTACCTTCTCTTACTAATATTTACACCGCTACAACTTGAGGTCAGCCTTCGACTAAACTGGAACTTAAATTACAATTTTGCTTTGCACCACCGTTCAAGGTCCACCTTAAGGACTAGTAAAGTTAAGCCCCCGATTTTCTCCGCTTCATTCTAACCTCACTTTTCGGTTCTGTTTGCTTTTTTTTACAAAACTCGGCTCGACTATCGGTAACTTTGGTATTTGTAACTTTTGCGAGCTTTCTCCCGAACACTGCAAGTAAAAACTGTGAAAAGCAAAAAAACAGAAAAAAATACCTACATGTTTACTTTTCATATCAAAAACAATGTAGGGTATTCTAATTTTTCGACTGCTAAATTATTTAAACACAAGCAGCTCCTTTTCCAGATTTCCGGAGTGTTTTTACGGTTGTTGCTGTAATTGTTTTTTGCTTTTATTTTTATGCGTCTATGGTTCATCACTTTTACAGCAAAATGGCAACCAAGAAAATATTATTTATATTTTAAGCGCAAATATAGGTTAACGATACATTATTTGAATTCTTCATTTCTGCCTTGCGCTACGCACAGTGAATTTGTTTTGCGGTGTTGGTAACAGCATTTAATTCTTAGCTAAGATTTGGTCCACGTTCTCTCTTGCAAAACAACTCATTATTAGGGTTCACCTTGAGCTTAGCCTCTACCTAACTCAGTTTGTTTTTAAGGAACAACGGTGAAAATAACTTTTAATTGAAACATAAAAATTAACGTGAAGTCGGTTGATGAATAATTTAGAATGCAACTTTTGGTAAGAATTGAATTTTAAATCAAATTTCTATTTATTTAGGTTCAAAGGAAAATATACTGATGGTTTTTGAGAAAAGTTTATTTACTCACGGAATATGGCGCGGTCTTTTTACGAGCTTTGAGCAAAAGTAGAAATGAGACTCATAGTTTTCAATTAGAAAGTTTAAAATTGTTTAAATTGAATTTAGTTTTTTATGTTCCACCGGTTTATTATTTGACAATAAATATTTGGTATATTATTTGCGAAAGTATATTATAGGACTGTTATAAATAATCAAACCACAGTTGCTTTCATCCTCTATTCAAAGCATGCAAGCAACAAGGAATGTCTACTATGATATTATGACTAAAGAATGATTCCTGAATTCGCTATTTGTGTTGATATTTTTAGATGCTAACAACCTTAGAAATTTCCCGAAATTGAGATGCCTTCACTTATCGGAATTACAATATGATTGATGCTCTTCTACTGCAGTTATACCAGCAACGGGTTGGTGTTCGATTGAAAATTTTACTGTTGCTCCTCAGTGTCTGTCAGACACTTGCAGCTTACAGTCCTCTAATATATATATATATATATATATATATATATATATATATATATATATATATACAGGGTGAATCCGAAAGTGAGGCTTTTTTTTTAACAGGATGTATATCTCACCAAAATAAGTTGTTTGGCAGAAAATTGTTTACATAAAAAATTTAAGATAACGGAGGTACAGCTATTTTGAGGTTAGAGGAGACTTCCACTATAAATTACTTTGTTTACATTTTCTAAAAAAAAAAAGCCGCAAAAAAGCCATTATTAGTCCATCATAATGAGTCTTATTCCATAATAGGTACTCACAGTTGCATTATTCCATTAGAAAAAATTTCATTTTCAACCTATCAATTTTCGTTTTAAAGTGAATCGGATAACATTTGAAGTTCATTCCACGAAACGAGATAGTAGAGGTCATCAACAGGCGGAGCTTAAAATTTCAAAGAAGGACTGCAAAAATATGAATTATAACCAGAATAATTTTGAACAATTTTTGTGATAAATTTTATCATATTTTCTCTACTAAATCTTAGATTATTGAAATTAGATTTTTAATGCACATAACCCTAAAATACCTGTAGCTCCGTTATCTTAAATTTTTTATATAAACAATTTTTTGCCAAACAACTTATTTTGGTGAGATATAAACCCTGTTAAAAAAAAACTCTCACTTTCAGATTCACCCTGTATATATATATATATATTTTCCAAAACTGCATGTGCCAAAAGATAATGGAAGCAATTCTGATTGAAATGAAACTAGTAAAATTAGTATAAATCACATTTTTAAATGGAATACTTCCATAAATGATTCTCCTAGAGACTACGCAGTCATGTAGATGCTTTAATCATTTTTGAGATATTTAGATAAAACTCCTCCACAACGCTTAAATTATATCGGGAAGAAATACTATTGTACCAATTGTATTAGTGATTGGAATAAAGTGGGAGAAATAAATATCAATCACAATCAACGAGTCACCACTGCCACAAAGACATCATTCATTCTGGCACTTGAAGTCTTCAATACGAATGTACGATTGCCTAATCATAAAGTTGACAGCCAAAATCAATTTCCGCAACAATTCACTTTCTCAAAGAGCAGCTGAACGGCAACACCTCTGCCAGAGCTATGTACCATGTTGATGTCTGCTAGCTGCACTGACCAACGTATGGTCCGATCTGTAATGTCTGGACAAGTGCCACCAAAACGATGAAAACGAAAAAGAAATAAAAGTTCGGTTTAATTATTGAGCGCCTCCAGAAGACACCAAAACAAACTTACTTACAAACTAAAGCAGCCTCTGGCAACAACAAACCTTCTACTCGTTTCTCTATACAAGGTATGATCTAGAGATGAGACTCATCGTCTCAAAGATCCAGCTTCTCTTAGCCTCCGATGGAAGGAGCTATTTCTGGAACTCTAAGCCGAGAATCCCACAATGGATTGTGACGTCTTCAACAAAGTTCCTCAAAGCCCTATGAGAACCGTCTGAGAGATGTTGAGAAAGTGTAGCAATTGAGCTACTTTGTCATTTTATTATTATTTCAAGTATGTAAATTTATTATGTGTGTGTGTTTTTAATTTTAATCAATGGGTATTGCTGTATATAATAATTATTGTAATGCATTTGAAGCAAGTATACCATTTAAATTTAGGTTTAGATTGTAATTAGGAGTTAACCTAATTTTTATGTAAGTACTACTTCCATTCAGGTGGCACCATACGATCTTTATTCAATGATTTTCACCCAGCTCTATATCGTTTCGAATAATACCAATCCTTCCGGTTGCTAAAGTCACCTTTTCGGCTAGCTTCATTCTGCAAGTGCGTCGAGGTCAATAGTGACAATTATTTGAATTGCGCTCGACCTTGCTTGAACCGGGCCACTGTTCCCTAGTAGCTTTATTAAGCAAGTCGACGTCAGTGACGTCAGAAAGCCCTTTTGATTTTTGGCGAACGTGCTGAGTTTTTTAAAAAGTTTCTTGAAGGGGTGAATCCTTCAAACCGTCTCTGTGGTTCGGAGTGCTATTTATGGCTAATTAAATAAATAGTTTTATTCATCGACTCGGCCACCTCTTTTTTGTGATTTTATTAGAACATGCCAGGTATGGACAAATCCTTTTATGTCTTGGACATCCCTTAAGTTTAAAATTATTTCTCCAGCCTATCTTTATCTACAGCAACCTCTGGTGATGTCAGTGCCTGTATTGTGTACCAAATCATGGTACACGAGAAGCCCCTTGTTCAGGGTGAGTCATGTACTTTTGTGTCTTATTATAAACTTAATCAGTAGACAAGTTTTTGTCTATTTCACCTTTCTTTAAATAAAAAGAGACCGTCAGTAATTTAGTTTCCTGATAGTATTGGTGTCATTTACTAAAGAGGCATGCTTCTGTAAACTTCATGTGCCCCTACTTCTGAGGTCACTTTCATGGTCCCTGATGGTGTCCATCGTCCTTGATGACACCTCGACTTGGAACTAGTGACCACAGGTTTTCTTTACGTTTAAATGTTACGTTCTATATTATATTTTTTAAAGAGCATTACCTAAATGGAATATCTCATTTCTATGTTCAGTTCGCTGTCCGGTTGAGCATATGTATTTTCAGAGCAGATAGCCCAACGAGGTCATTTTATGTTGTATATTTTTTATCGAGCATTGCCTAATAATAGGGTACTTGCATGAAAAATTAAATTGATTATTTTTTATTGTAAACTGTAGGAAATCGAAAAAAAATCAATGCGTGTTTTTTATTTTGTCCAAATATGATTATTTCGGAAGTTATACAAATATTAAGTTTTTTATATATAGATATAGGTACTGAGCATGTGCGACGTCACAACTCACAACGTATTGTACCTAAGTTATGACGTCGGAAGGACATTTCAAAGCGTTGTATCTCCGTCAATTTTTGACTAACAAGAAAAAGAAAAAACACGTGTTGACTTATTTTTCATGGACTATCGAAATCAGCAATAAAAAAATTTGATGCAAGGAGCCTATTGGAATGTCTCATTTCTATGTTTAGTTCACTGTCCGGTTGAGCATATGAGTTTTAAGGGCAGATAGAACAGTAGAAAGAGTCCAAATTTATATAAAATGATCGATCATTATTATTATTTTACACGATAATATTTAGTTAAGTTAAAGGTGGTACTGGGTTGGGATCAAATTATTCTTACATTTATGATTTTCATTAAATTGACATCCTAGATTTTGTATTTTTCATTAAACTTTTATTAAACATAATTAAGTGGAGAGCGTTGCTGTATTATTTCTTTCAATACATGATATTTCAGATTTAATATGGTCTATTTTGAATTTTGAGACCTTATAAATAAAAACTTCGCGGCGTCCTCAGTAAACATTCCTAAAATACGACCAGAAATGCTTTCCGATGGACAGCTGCCGTAAGCAATAACATCTTTTTAATCAGCTTACTGCAGAATGATAAAGCCTAGGATTATTTGTTTTATTTCCGAAAACAATGAATCATGTTGGATCGTCTATGGTTTAAGGATCTTTATAGACCCAACCGTATACTCGCTTAGCTATCATTCGTTTGGAAATAGAGTATTTAGAGTAGGAATTTATTCTCCAAACCAGCTCGTATGGTCGCCGTCCTACAGTTGCCACCTAACTCCAGGTACGGCGTTGATTCCTCTTCAATGTTAAAATGTGTGTCAAATACTGGAAAATTAATAGAAATTACAAGCAAAATTTGAATCAAGTCAATTAAAAAACTGACTAGTTGTATTTTGTCACAATTTCCTATTGTATTATTATCTGCTTTAGAGCTCCATTCCATTCCATAATCAGCACTGACCCTTAGCTGCCATAAATTGCGTTTCAGTCTCCGTTGGGTTGAGAATGATTCCAAACAAGGCACGAAAAATTTCCAAGTACTGTGAGTACTTTTCACCGCAACCAAGAGTGCTTCCAATAAGCAATAAACCCTAAGGTGATACTCCCACGTATTTCCAAAACTCTATTGAGAGGCCAAACAGTTATACCTTTTTATGCCTCGTACTCTATTTACCTAATAGGCTTTTCAATTTTCAGAGCAAGTTCGAATTTATATTTGAAAGAAATATTGATGTGTGTCACCTTCATAACATTTTCATACACTATATCCTTAGAAAAAAAGTTTAATCCTGGACGCCATTTTGACCTGCTTCGTGTCTATTTTTTGTGTGTGTCTGTAAACACGGAATATATTTAAGGGCCCGATCTATGTTTGCATCTTCCTCAATGACATCCTTTTAAGGCTTCCTCACCTCTAATCTAAGCATTATCAAGGCATACTTGCCACCGAGCAAACACTTTGTGCCATCAAATATTCACGAGGATCTGATGGAATCTTAATATGGTTAGTTCACAAACAAACGAGAACTTTTGTACACGTGTGTGGTTTTTTTTAATGTTAGGTAGGTACTACAATAATACTAATTAACGTCATGAAATAGCTTAAAGGAGAGATTGTTTCGTTTCAAAATTAATGAAAAAGTTGCTGATCTGCTTTTTTCCGGGAAAGTTCTTCTCTAGATGATAAAAGCAACAAATTAAAAATGTATGAAGATCTAAAATCAAAATGGGCCATTAGTATTTTGTCATGGCTAACAAAATCGCACTGCTTGCTTCAGGTGGAGATTTTTACATTGAAATGGTAAACTAAAATCAGGAATAGCGTGTTTAATCTTCTCATTCAGTTTTTCACTCATTTATTTACTTCAAATAACACATTTCCTCATATGCTCCAAATTCAATTCTGCTTTGCTATTCTGCAAAAAGCTTACAACTAAGTCCGGCCATAGAAGCTAAAAAACGTTTATGGCTTATGACCCTAAATATGTAAATACGGTTACCCTTGAGATCTTCGTTCATACTTTTTATCTGACATTCATTGTTATATTTGAGCGGGCCAACCTCTCAGTTGACTAGAATGACTGCGACGTCAGGTTTATCCCCTCGATGTAAATGAAAAATGTGAAAAAAACGTATAGATCCCTTCAGCGCTGTTCATTTTTGACAACAGCACCGGACATTTTTTGTCTAGATATATCTGATCCATAAAAAAGATAAATTAAGGTTTTAATCTGCCGCTTACCGAACAGATTTAGTCTTTTGCATGAATTTAACCCATATGAAACTTTGCCCATCTAATGTTGCTTTTCCTTGTGGGCTCATTTGATTCATGCCTGAGTGGTTTGCATTCAATTGAAGTTTCCAGATAGCTAAATTCGAGGGTGATATTTTTTAATAAGTGGTGGAACATTCTAATGAATAGCTGGATGACGGCTTTTTTTAACGGAATATATTTGTGCGTTCACCTTACCCATTTCCCACATTTTTAATAGATCTCTGGGTACGGTACAAGTTGCTTTCCAAAATTTTGGAAGGGTCGTTTTTTGAGGCAAATCTACAAGTCTGGAGCCAGAAGAGGCCACAAATTACCGTGCAGTTTGTCATCAGTCCAGACTCACTTATTGAGTAAAAAGCTATGCCTTCGAAATTTGATCAGTCCATAAAAGTTAGGATTTGTAAATCAACTGAATCAAACTTAGTTTTACATGGTAACTACATTTTCAACTGTTTGGAAGGGGGCGTTCAGGTTGACTAGGTCTATACTAATTTTTCTAAGGCGTTCGACCGTGTTAATCATAGGTTACTTTATAGTGAACTTAAGGGTTTGGGTATCTATCATCCTCTCCATTCATGGATATATGATTCGGTGCCTGGAAGAACCTCTACAAACGGTGAAAATGGGAGGGTTTGTTTCGAGCGAGGTTGAGGCTCCTTCTGGAGCATCCCAAGGCTCTTACTGTGCCCTAGCGCAAATTTGATTGTTTTTAACAGACTTGACTCGGAAGTCAAGAAACAGTACCTAGTGCCTTGCTGTTTGCTGATGGTGTGAAGCTATTTAGGCAGATCAGGGATGTACACTGCTTGCCTATAGGATGATTTGGATTATTTTTATGAGTGGTGTGTGGAGAATTAAATCTTCTACTAGACAAAGAAACCCGATTAACTTTGTGTACTCGATTCACAGGACTTTGGTGGTTTTATGTGTCCAAAAATAGAAGTTCATAGTGACAAACCAGCACAGCTCAGCTGGTAGAGCTTCGTACTAGCGTTGCGATGGTCGCGGGTTTAAATCCCGCACTAACCCAAACTTTTTCAATTTTTCCTTGACATTAATTTCCACAATTTTTTTTTTAAAACCCTTAGTTTCGGTATCTTTAACGACAGAAAATTATTTCCCTTGTTCAATAAAGAGAGATGACCTGATCCGTAACATTGCGATAGCGTTGGACAGACTTCACCTCACTTTGAGTTCCATAAATTAGGCTTAACTGTTCGCAGAACTATAACACTATTCCTGGTCGCCTAACTGTTGAATTCGAATCCCTCTTCAATTCATGAGCCGCTTCACTACTACCCGTTTTGAGCTCTTGGGCTCCGTGGGTTCGATCAATAAATACACCGGCTTTTGGATATTAATAATCTGGAAGAAGATTTAAAAATGAGAAGTAAATCATCAAAAGTATGAACACGAAATGGATATAATAGAACTTTTTCGAAAGCTGAACGGTAGGGAGATTGGAAAATGCATTTAACAGCTATAAAAATAATGTTGGCTTACTTTTACGCTTCAGGTCCGCTATACTATGCCAAGTCCGCTCATCTTTATATGCAAAACATGGAAATATTAGAATCGATGAATAGAAAAAATTTTGTTGTCTTGACTACTTTACGATATGGCATACTAACAAACACATGGACTGATATGTGCGTCGAACAATACCGTATGAGATCTATGGAAATATCAGAGGTGCTTTCCAGTAACCCACTTGAGTTACTGCTGAGCAGCTCAGGAGTGCTCCACAGTTACTTCGCGCGTTCCAGTGCTTAGAGTGTCGTTTACTTGAACTCATTTCTGTTATTCCCTGCCCTCTCGTGCACCAAACTTTATTTTAGTGTTTCATGCTCCTAAAATCCGAAATGATGGGGGTTAAGAAAATTGCGGTTATTTTCGTTCAGTTTTGACAGGTTCTTATTCTTCGTAATTGTTATTGTTTCGTTCTTATTGTTCAATATTCTATAACCCGTTCAATTTTTACATTTTAAGTAATGGAGGGCTACAAAGAACTATTGATGAACAGGAAAAACATAACAAAATGTCGAATAAAATCGGTCAGACGTCTCAAGCTACCACCGACCACACGAGAGCGTTCCAGTGCTGCTTATGTGGAACAGTTCAAGAGCGTTACACTCCAGGAGCATGATACTCTAACAATTTAGGCACTGGAAAGCAGCTCAGGAGGCTTAACCGATGGAAGAGGGGTCAGTAGCAAATCACTGACTAAATGGGTAATAAGCATGCCATATATTACTGAAATATTATTGAATAGAAGTGATGCACTGGACACGTTTTGTGGGATTCAATCTAGTCAGTCAGAGCAACATGTTGAACTTAGGATTCTCGAATAACCATAGACTACAAGGATCTAGAAACAATTTTAGAATGGCTAAAGAATCACAACTCCTTCACGTGTATATCAGCTGATGTAGCAACCAAAAATGTAAACTGCTACATGGCAGAAGAAGTAGGCTTATTGTCAATTAAATCAATGTACAGTAAAAAAAAAATCGAAAGTGCACTTCAAAACTATGTAACTTGCCAGAATTGCCTATAATTATTTTACCTTCATCTTTAGTTTTCCACTTTCAAAACTTCTTCAGACATCTAATTTCCCCTTGATTTTGTTAGGCTTTGTTTATATTTTCCCTCTATCAGTTCATTATTGATTACAGAAGTTGCAGATCCTGTAAATTTTCTAATCTTCATCATTCAAATTCTATTGTCAGTTGTTGACTAGTTCTTGAATTGAAGACTACTAATGATTGGTCTAGATTTTATTTTCATTTTCTAATTAATTTTCAAGTGAACAAATCAAATATTTGTTGGGTTCTGTTTTCTAAATTGAATGGGTTCGTTCACTGCTACCACACGTACTTAGTTTGGTTGGTACACCTAGTACCAGGCATCGTTTCGCCTTCAGTTCAGTAAAAAATCGGGTTGCTCTGTATTTTATAGTGACACTCACATAGACATGTCATTCATGATGTGTGTCTCGGCTGCAGAAGTGTCGTTAAGATTTGTCAGTTTTCCTTATGGATCAGTAATAAGAGTTTTGGGAGCATCGAGATCTTACTATTTACAGCCTGTACCCAGAAGTAACCAGGTTATTTGTAACGTGCTGCTACCATCTGGAACATAATGGTATCGTAGGTACTCGACGGGTGGTTCGCACAGATCTCGACCGGTTGCATATTTCTATGTTGCTCACATATAATCCACTCGGACCTAATCAGGTCTGCAATTTTTACTTGTGATCTGTTAGCTGCGGACTCTGAGGGACAACTCAGTGGTATTACAGCTGATAAATGAAATGTCAGAAAGAAGTAGAGGTGAGATTCAAGTTTTTTTCTGACTATTGAAGCAGCACAGTCCGTGATTTTCAAAATGGATGTAGTAAGATTTGTCTAAAAACAAAATACAAACAAAACTAAAATGGATTCTTGTGCGGAATACCAGCCATGGACTTTTGAATGAGCACCATGTTTTTTTTTTTTTTTTTTCGAAAAAGTTTCAACCCAGATTACCGTGAATACCGAAGCGAGCGAGTGCTCGAAGGCCTTTGCTTAACCCTTCAGTATTGAAAAAAAGGCATTTGTTGCGTTTTATCGCATTTTTCAATTATACAGGGTGTATCAGGTTTGACTTCAAAAATTTTAACACGTGAAAATATGGCCCATTTTGAACAAACAAAGTTTATACAACATGGGATCCAAACTCAACCATTTTCAAGAAAAAGGCCTTTGAAGTTTTGAAATTTTTTGGCAAATATTTGAAAGATGAAGAAAATTTTAATCATTGTGAGATGTTAAAAAATTTAGTTCATCCAATTCTTAAGTAATTATGCATTTTTAGTCAACAACAATAATAACAAATTGAAAAAACTACATGACAATGATACTTGTTTAGGCAGAATTGTTGCAAAATGCTCATTTAGCTGCCAGAATTTACAAGAAAGGATTTTCCAATAGAACGGCGCCCATGAAAAAACATTCTGCCTGTTTTACAGAGATTGCGTGATACGGGAAGTGTGAATGTGCAAAATCTTCGTGTCGATTTCTAGTATTTTGAGAACCTTCTAACAAAAATTAATATTTTCTTGATAAGGATTTGGCGAGTAGCTGAGTAAGTATTATTTAATTTTTCAGCTGAATGTTTAGTGCAAAAATGTCATTGAGTGCAGGTGCAGGTTATCAGTTTTATTCACAATTATATCTTGGCAGAGATAATATAGGGTTATCCATTTTGTGCTTGAGAAAGTACACGCGTGATATTTGATAGCGGTCAAGGACACATGTCAACAAAACAGGTAGTTGTTTAGTTGAATGGTTGCCATTTTAGAATGTGGATCGTTTTACCACCGCAGACGGGACCACAAGTCACACAACACGAGATAATCGGGCTTTGTTGAAAAAAAAAGTTTCCAGGACGAGTAATTTTGAGATTAACTGATGTGAATTGACCAATACGGTTCTGTGATTTAACACCGTTGAACTTCTTCTTGTGAAGATATGTGAAACATCGTGTTTATGCCAACAACCTTCTAACGAATGACGCGTTAAAAGGCAATATTCGTCAAGTTATGACCGGGATATGCTTGAAATGTGTCAAAAAGTTGCCAAAATTACCTCAACAGAATTGAGTCCTGCAGGAGGTCCCGTGGAGGATATTCAAATGATACTATAATTCACACATAATGGCAAACACCACACTTTATAATGCAATAAAAACTTCATCGCAATCTCAATCTTTAGTGTCTTTTTTTTAAATTTATTTTATCAAGGTGAACTTGGATAACCCTATATTTGTACAATGTTGTCACTGTCAACATTTTTCTAAATGTAACTTCTGCGATAACTCCGAAAATACTAAGAATTGACCCATGGTTAATAGAACAGTTTTAGCTTTGAAATGGGCAATATTATCTCATGTTAAAATATTTGTACTCATACCTGATACACCCTGTATGGTTAACAAAATATTTTTATTTCGGACGTGACATTATGATAACTTTTGAAAAAAACATCACAACTAGACCTAGTAACTAGTACATGGTGCTAGTTTTTTTTTTCTTAACCTAGGATCTATTGAAAATTATTGGCCAATAAATAAAAAAAAACTGGTAATGGTTGCTGAGTAGTAAGGTGTTGCTATGCAGGTTAAATGGCAGTCTACCACTAAATTTTAATGCGGTTAAGTATTACATTACTGTCAAAAATGCGATCAAGTACACGCTGTATTGAAGGCTACTAAAGGTGTAAAAAATTGCATTGAGCTTACCCGAACTCCACTTCGCATCGTTTGTCTAACTGCTCTTGCGTGCGAAAAAGTATCACTTTGCGCACTGGTTAGTAAAATAATTAATTTGATTGAATTAATTAATTTAATTTTTTGAAAAAAATTATTTCACTCTTGAAAACAACCGAGTTAATGTCATTCACCAAGGAACTTTTAATATTGAGATCTCTCAAAAAACTATGTGCTGTGTTCCGTAACATTTTTTATCATCACATGTGAATGGACTATTGGAAGTACATGCGGAGAATTTCAAAATGGAGAAAGGGGTCTTGCGATACCTATCTCATTTTAAATGGCTTTTCGAGTACCGACCTACTGTACGATTCTAAAATAGTGAGTTGCTATAGATATTCAAAACAGGATGGCGGCGATTTGATAATTGACATTTTTCCACCTTACCGAATAAAAATATTAAATATTTAGTTAAGTACAATCAAATATGTAATGGTTATTACGATACATTTATCATTTTCGTAACATGTTCCATTTCTTCTTATTTTCATTATAAAGTTGTATTTTCGTCATTTCAGAATCAGCAAAATAATAATAATTCTGATCTGAAATGACTATTTTCAACTTGATGACCTGATCAATTAGCGGTTTTGTGTTTTTAACATAACCTTAAATTTAGATCATTATAATTTGTAGACAATTAGAATTATTCTAGTGTGTTTTTATCTATTTCTATTTAATCCGCGTGGAGTTTCATTTCCCTCAATATTTTTTCAATTTATTCCACCATCAGTGTCTACTATCACAGTTGGGTTTTTTATTGCCTGATAAATCTTATCTTATCTACCTTTAAAATATAAATATTATATTTTAATTTTTTATCTATTGTGAGCCTCCATTTTGTGTGGTGCCACGTTTTCGTGAGGAGAGTCAATTCAGAGTTTTGGCAAATAAATAGTTATTGCTGCTTTGGTTCTCGGAATCAATTGTTAGTGTGGGATTGTGTATATGTAAACCAAAGGACACTTTATATGGGATTTCGGCGATCGGTCGATTTTTTCCAAATTTTGATATGTTGTAGAGGATTTAATTCTTGACAACCTTTAAATGGGACGAAATCTTGTAGGTATTACGGTCTTTGAAATATGATCGTTGAAAGATGAACTTTTTTGCGACTTTTTGTATGGAGAGTATATGAAATACTGGTGTTTATCAGTCAAATTATTGACAGGTTCATATATTTTACGTCACGAACAAATGTCAACATGGGCTGAGGCCGGAGCCGCACTGGCGCCTACATTGACCATAGTGCGGTCCCGGCCTTAGCCTATGTTGACATTTGTAAGTGACGTGAAATATGTCGACCTGTCAAAATTTTGACTCATAGATACCAGTTTTTCGTATACTCTCCACACAAAAAGTCGCAAAAAAGTTCATCTTTCAACGCTCATATCTCAAAGACCGTAATACCTACAAGAATTCGTCCCATTGAAAGGTTGTTGAGAATTAAAACTTCTACAACATATCAAAATTAGGAAAAAATCGACCGATCGCTGAAATCCCATATAAGGTGTGCGAGGTCCTTTGTGTTTCCATCCCTATCAAGTCTTTACTGAATCCAGACAGAAACCTATTTGGACAATCATTGTTTGACTCCCTCATTATCTTCTCGAGTAAGAAGAGTGCTGAAAGGGTGAAATTTTAAGATAGAAATCCGGATACGTTAAAATTATTTAAAAAGTTTTGAATAAAACATCTCAAGAATTTTGACAGTTTCTTGGATTTAATTTATTTCACCCTCAGCTTTATCTTGTAGTACCAATAGTAGGTACCTTAACTTGAAAGGAAAATTTATCTATTTGGGGAAAATCTAGAAAATTATTTTTCATCTTGTTCAATTTTCCCTGCATTTATTTTTCATTTTTGCCTGTTCAGCGCGATTGCACGAGAAGCATCATTTTGCTCAATGTTAACGAGCATCCATTTTTAATCTTGCTGTACTTACTTACCTACTTAATTATTGCTAGGTACTTTATTTTTAATTTTTTTTTTTTTTTTTGAATAGTCTAATTGTTTATTTATAAAAATATTTTTCCAATTTGCAATAGTTGCTCATACCTAATTCTGTTGGAAAGGAGTGTCTGCACAACAATAGTTTTATCATAAATTAATCTCATATTAATTTTTTTCTTTGCAAGATACTGGCTTTTTAACAGAATTCAGGAATTTAATCCAAAATTTGGTGAACCAGATACTGTAAATTCTTTTCTGGGTACCTATTCCTCAAGATCATCATTTGGAGTCTGGATGAGCTGGAGTGACGTCACACCAGTAATTTATCTTCGTTCCTGAATATAGGAAACAACCTGAAGAGCTCCGGATTGGAAAAGGTACACACCATATCAGATTCAACGGAAAAACCAAGCTGTTACAAGTTTCAAATTTAAAAAAGTAACTTGTTACTTGCATTTACATTGTGGAAATAAAATAATTGTTTGTTGGAATTTGAGTGGTTTCATTTGCACATAAAGGGGCTACACGTTTTATTATTTATTATCTATTTTTGAATTCCATGACCCTTTAGGTTCTTTTGCTCTAAATTACAAATAAGTACCTAGTTAATTTGTAACATGGTGACATAACTGCTTCAATTGCAGGTCATAAAAGTCACACTGCCTACCGCTCCTCACCGTCCTCATTTCATCATGTGTCAAAAAAATTTTAAATGTCAAAACTTGTAGAAAATAAATTAAATTATATTCAGTTAAAATTATAATGGTTGTAAATGGAATAGTATACAAACTTCGATAGGAAGTTTTATTCCTGGCAGTAACTTAAATCATTTAGAGCAGGTAGCGTCCATAGACTGGTGAGGGCAACCGTAAAAATCAATACCAGTCAGAGGAATAAAGCGCAAAGATCTGATCTAACAACAGATACAATAAGACAAAACATTGAAAAGTTCAAGAAAAAAAAAAATTTGAACAATAAAATATCCTATATGTTCCTAATCTGAAAAATTAAGATCTCAACTAAATGGAAAATAAAAAACCAGAGGCTTTCCGAACAACTAACAAAAAATTGTATCGCAAAGCGAAGATACAGAAGAAGAAGAAAATCAGCGAGAGCACAATAAAACCAATGGAACGAAGAAGAGTGATGACGAGAGACACGAACATAAACATATTGTCACGGCTCTGGGGTGCGTGACAGAAATCTTGGGTTTGTTTATTCCAAAATCAAAGTCCAATTAACACAACAATAATTTAATCCACGTTACTAACCACTCTGACACTAATTACTTACACCAATCACTATCGAAAACGTATCACAGCCAATCTTAAACTAAAAACTACTAACTAATACCGGTCTTTATATATTCCTATATGTTCCTAATCTGAAAAACTTAGATCTCAATTAAATGTAAAATCCAGAACAAACGCGATAGCTTGAACAAGGCAGTATTTTCTGGAATTTTAGGCATGGATTCTGTATACCCTGGCGAAAGCGCACTGTCACAATATTAATAAAACCATAAAAAATGCTGTTAGAAAAGACATCAGATCCTATAGCAGGTTTTACGAAAATCTGACTCTATAACAGTTGACTTTAAGAAGAAAAGTCAACAGTAGGCGATGAAGGAACCTTTTTATCAACGACTTTAAATAAAAACATCAAAGTGAAACTCATAGTGGATGAAGACACACGAATCTCTGGGAATTGTGAGAAAATCGTTATGACACATTTGAAAACACAGACGGACATAATGAATGTAAAGCCCCAAGACTCGAAGAGAAAAAGATGGTTGTCATTAACCGTCTTGGGCAAGTGACAGGTAAAGACGACGAAAACGAAATTGATGAGCCAAGTGTGGCCCTTAAGAAAAGCGGGAAAATGTCTCGGATTGAGCAGTGATTTAAGGATGGTTTGCCACAACGGAATGAAATTTCTAAACACGAGTAGGTCAAATAACTCGGTCACATAAAAAATGGGAAAGTTTTGAGGGAGAAGCCATTACCAGATAGATCGATATTGCACCACGCTTTAGAGTAGTGTCAGGAACGTCATAAGATATGCGGGCCATTGTGGCCGGTCAGAAATATCGATACTGAGATATCGAAGATTGGTGTAAAATATGTCACTTGTGTGCGTTCGGCCGGTCGTTCATCTAGAAGAAATTTGATTGCGCCATGTCGCCGACATGTTATCGATGTGTCTTTTTTATATAAAAATAAAACCCTTACTTTTAAATGCATCTTCATCCATAATAAAATCGGACACGTCGCAAAAAAGTCAAAGCATGTCTACGAAAATTTTCATACGACACTGCTTGCTTTATTTTCGGGCAACATTTGTCGCTTGCTTTCCAGACCGAGTGGGAGCTTCCGTAGAAAAATGAAAGACGACCCAGGTTTTAATATTGGATTTGTGCAGACCATTCAAACATACAAAGTTTTGTATGATCACATCCTAAACCAATATTCAAACAGACAAATTCAATGAAATGTGAAAAATGAAATGCTCTCTATTTGCCGTAAAGAATGGATGAATCCAAAATTTTTGTTTTCGCTTTCTTCTCTTTGGAACCAACGGGAAAAGCAATAATACATCTTCGTTCGACGACATAATGCTTACAAGTGAGCGAACTCAAGAATTGTCTTACGACATTTGTCTTCTGACATTCGTCAGAAACAAATTGTCGGCGACATGTCGCGTTAATGGATGCTCACTTTTAATTGAATCCTCATCCATTCATCGAACACGTCGCAAACAAGCCAAAGCATGTCTACAACAATTTTCATACGAAACTGCTTGCTTTATTTTCGGGCAACATTCGTCGTTTGCTTTCCAGACCGAGCTTGTTTGAACTAACGCGAGTAGCCATAATATATCCTCGTCCGTCGACATAATGCTTACAAGTGAACGAACTCGAGAATTTTCCTGCGACATTTGGCTTCAACATTCGTCAGAAACAAATTGTCGGCGACATGTCGCGTTGCTGAACGATCGGCCTTAAGAAAAGGACCGATGCCCGAATGACACGAACAAGCAGACACCTAGTTTAAGTACCATGTAAAAGAACCGCTGTAGATATTGCTGGTCTGTTTTCTTAAATTCAAAAATAAGTTATTTGCCATTCAGAGTCAATTACATCGCTGTAAAAAAAAACATTTAAATATTATGGCAAATATAATAAATAATATTGACACTCGGGTAAAATGGACCGTCCCGCTACTTTTTAGTAACCGATATTCTCGGGTTGCTTACAAAAGAAGCCCTAGATTGGGACAGATCTATTAACCTAATATAATTCTGGTTTAAACAAGGGTATTAGAAAAGAAAAACTAAAGTAAAGTAAATAAAACAAAATTAAATTTAATTAAATGAAAATAATAATAAAACGATTGTATTACATAAGCGATGTGTTAGAGGATGGGAAGCTAAACTAAGAAGCGGAATAATTATTTATTTATTTTTCCTGATTATGGATGGGGTAGTCGGAGGAGACGACGACGACCGAGGGCTAGACGAGAGGCAAATGGTTGACGGTCCAGACCGCATTTAGTAATAGTAATTATTATTTATATCTAGTCAAAAGCGAATGCGCGCACCCAGTCGTGTAATCTGTATGTACCCAGATATGCAAGCACAGAGAGAGAAAAAAACTGATTAAAAAATAAAACATGTACACATGGGCTAAATGCCTACAGCTGGCCCTGCAGAAGCATTAATTTTACATGCCTTTTGAAACTATAGAATGTAAGAGATTTTATATCATTTGGTAGATTATTCCAGATTTTAGAGGCTGTATATGTTAATGATTTTTGAAAGTTTGTTGTATGGTGAACAGGAATTCTATATAGATTATCGTTTCTAGTTTCGTAGGTGTGTTATAGTGCTATCAGACAATTAGGCAGATACTCCGGTTTCCCAGTTTTAATTATCTTAAAAATAAAGCAGGACGAAAATCTCATGCATGTGTTTTGTAATTTTTGGATTTTCCTTTTGTATAAACCTGTTATCGAGTCGGACTATACAACATCTCCTTAGTCAAATAATGACAAAATTAGGGTATCACAAAGAAGGTATTTAATTTTTGATGGTGAACATTTTTTTAAAGATATATATTTTTCAAGCAGTAGTAGGTCGTTTTTAGTTTTTGATTGATGTGTGACTCAACTCTTGTTGCTTCGTCGATGATTATGCCCAGATTGCTTCAGATTTAAAGGGGATGGTTTTATTATTTAATGTAACTGAAATGTTTATGTGATAAAATTGACTAGGATTTTGTTGCATTTATTTTAAGGTTGTGGTTATCTGCATAGGTAATTATTCTATTTAGGTCCAAATTTTTTTTAGAGTTACAATCTGCCAGATCTTCATCTCTATGTTTAATTGGTATATAAAGTTGAGTCATCTGCATAGGTATTGTTCTAGTGAACTATATGAACAAGACAACTGTACATGTCCGCCACATAAATAGAAAATAAAAGGGGCGAGAGAATTGATTCTTGTGGGACACCTCTAGTTATTGGCTCGAATTCTGACCCCTTTACCCCTGATTCAGTGGCAAACGACACACAGGAAGCCCTATTACGTAAAAAAATTGAAAGGAAATGGATTACAGACTGAGAAAAATTGTAGTAGTAAAGCTTTGCCACCATCATTTTATGATCTAAAGTGTCAAATGTTTTACTGAAATCCAGCATTGTGAGGCATGTCGATGATTTTACTTCCTCTTTGTGTCTAATGTCGTTGTTGTTGCTGTTCTAGACTAAGGTGGGTGAAATATTTAAACAAGATTTTGAATTGAAAACTTCGCATTTTGCAAACAACTGATGAAAATCAGAGCTACAACTACTCTACCTTCAAACCAATAAAATGGTCGAGAAGGGAGATTGGGCCGTCAATTAGGATTTCTTGATGTTTGCCCAAGAAAACCAGCGAAACTGGTTGCCAGCTCAAGTCAACCGGTTAAACCCCATCAATTTCATCAAGTGGCAGAGAAATGGAGCCTCCAACTGATTTGATATTGGGCAGACCACTAACTGCTAGAAAAAATGAGGCATCAATCTTATAGAGTATGTCAATGATCTATAAAAAAAAATTAGGAAAAACCAGAAAGTCGCCACTGATCTGCGCTAAAATAAAAATGCGACTGGGTTAAAAGTCGATTGTATGCAAGATCAATAATTTGGACGGGATAAAAAAATAGCGCTCAAGATTAGACCGATATTTGTGCATATGATAAGGTTTTCCCTATAGAAAAATTCACTCTTTCACTTAAATTCTTTCAATACAGCCTATCCGAGGCCACAAACCTAACCTAATCTAACCTAACCTAACCTAACCTAAAAGAACAAAGCAGTGTTGCGTTGGTACATCTAAAACGATTTGCCTGTACAGACTATCACTAAACTAACGACATCTAAAAGATCACGTAAATTCCGGGAAAATAGCAAAACAGGAAAATATCGGAAATTCCATTGGAAAATTCCAACGAAATAAGGCTTAAAAGGTTGGTTTTGATTCCGGGAGGATAGTTTAGTCGAATAGTAAAAATAATGCCAGGCCGCCCGTTAGTGAGTTAGCTATATTGTAGGGTAATTTTATCAATAGCGTATTTAAAAGAGATCAATTCTCAAACAATGGCTATGACTTCACGTTGATTACTACCTGAAAAACCTTGTTACAGCAGTATTTATATTCGAAAAAAAGGTAAAATCTTACAAATGGTGAATGGTAATTTGGATGTGAATAAAAAACGTTGTTTGCGGGTTTCCCAGAAGTAATCTTATTTTTCAATGATTTAACGATACTTACTCTATTCAAATTTCGGTGCAGCATAAATTTCCTTTTGTTTAACTTATGCATAGAAATTATTTGGCCAAGGCTATTGTGCCAGGCGACCACAAGATTAGGATCAAGAGAAGTCGATTCAGGCGCCTCTCTAATGAACTAAAACTCAGAACAAAGCCACAAACTAAACACAATACAGATCTACTTAACTTCCCAAGAAACACCCATTATCCGTGGAATCAATGGACCGCGGATTAGACTCCATCGTTTTCGCAATAGTCCAAATCAAGACGATTATGGTCCTGGTAGAAATAAAAAAGATGAAGGATGAAAGAGATTCTCTAACTCAAAGCAGTTATATGTCTTTTTCAGTAATTAATACTCGTTCTAGTCTTAAGCTGTTCTTAGAGGGTAAGAGGGCCATTCATTAAATTTATTAAAAAAACATATTAGGGAAGACATATTGAGGTCTAGTTAAACCATCCCTAGATACAGTGATTTAAAGAGTAGAAAAATTATTATTTTGCTTCGAGCCAAAAATGGTTTTAGGATTTATTTTTTCAACAATCTGGCACAGGAATAAATAAAGTGATTTGAATTTATTATTCGCCAACTTTTGACTCAACTCTTAGCAGAAGTGCAATTTATTCGAGTAATCGCATTTATTTCAACTATTGCGACTTATTCATATCTTCTAGTTGTCTCCAGAAGATTTAGTTATACCTATTTCTTCCTTAAACACATTAGCATCGCTTGTCTCACACGAAAATAATTCAATCAGTCTAGTATTTTTTTCTCTCATGAAATTATTAAACATAACGTAAAAAAATTGCATAGCCACGACATGTGAATTTCCAATTTGCATGGAAGATATTTTAATTAAACATATTTTATTTTTCATTTTCAAGCTGCCGCCAAATATTTTTCCAGTCTCAAAATTTGTATTTTACGAATATTATTAAAAATAAATTTATTTAAAAAAATAAAATAAATAAGTACCTACCTACCTACTTCAAGGTTCTAATATTCCATTTATTATCGTAAATATTCATGAATTAAGCGCAAGGTTTTCACGCAAGAGGCTTTTGGCAAATGAATAAATTATTATTATGGTCAAACTCGAGAAGGTGGTTTATTAGTTTTCAGCACGAGATTTCAATTATTAAAGATAATTGATTTCTATAAATAAATCGTTAACTAGAAAATACAAAAATCCCGATAAAAAAATCTCGTTACAAAACGGTTTCAGTTTAAATCTTAAATCGTTGTTAAGGAAAAGGTGACTCTTTAGGTCAGCATTGTTTTGGTGAAAAGGGCGAGTGATATATTTATTGAGCAGCCCCTGATGAGGGTAGGGTCAAACAGATAAAGGCTGGATCGTTCAATTTTTTTTCAAGTGCCTCAATTTCAACCACAATAAAGGCGTCCGGGTTTAGATGTTTGTTTGAGTTGCTATAAAAATACATTGTCGAATAATTGTTTGGGCTGAAGGGTAACAAAAAGATCTTAATTTGTACTCTTTATTTGGGGGCTTTTATTAGTTTAACAGTGACTGGTTAGGCCTAAAAATATAATAAAAGTTTATTTTAAACTTTTATCTTCCTTCACAAAATAAAAACAGGGGTCGGACTACGAATGTCTGATACGAATCGATTCCTTCAGGTTTTCTTGGAAAGACGATCACGAGCGTACTCGAGGCGAGACAACTCGAAACTTACAAAAGCTTCCGAAAACACCTTAGTTGACGGAATCCTGTTTTGTCCTTGCACACACTTGTTTTGGTCGCTTTTCTTTTTATGCGATTGGGTTGCTTTTTGCTTTTTTTTGCGTCGCGTTTTTCTTGTGTTTTTACTTTTTATCGTTCGCCGATCTTCAAATTTCAATATACCATTTTATCGGTGTTGTGGTCTAGAGGATAGCGATCCTGCCTCAGGCCCGGGTTCAATCCCTTGTCCGGTCAACGTCGATGTTAATATTTGGAATTTGATATAAGCAAGGAACGCGATTTTTCGGAAAACGATATAAAGCTGTTGGTCCCATGCATGAGTGATGTGATGCACGAAAAAGATCCCTACCATCGACAAAGATGGGTTCGGCATATTTCCAGATGGGGTGTGGTAAATTCCCTGGCGTCGGTAATTGACCTTGGTCGCGGATAAAGGTGGACGAAAAGTGAATGAAAAAAAACTAATATGTTATTATTATAATATTATCATACATATATGTGAGCTTCCACCCTTAAGTGTTGTTCAAATAGATGCGAATCACGGTTACGGCTAACTTTCGGTTGATATCCTATAAAATTAACTTTGGGTATTTTGTTGAATGTATGCACACTTCGGTAAACTGGAGAATCCTGTCTCTTTTTTGTCCTTACATGGTTGTTGTTAATGTTTGTACTTGTCCTTGTGTTATACATATGGTATTCATTTATTTCCTTCAGAGTTACATGTGATTTGATCATATAATGTATTAACTCGCTGTGTTCTAGGCATTTTATTGTCTGATGTTCAAAAATGGAAATTGCTGATATAACGGTTGACTGGGGGTTGACCACACTAATGAAAATATTGCTTTCATGGCTTGATTTTGTGTTCTTTGTCCTTTATCCAATAGGTTTTCACTAGCATTTCCCCAACACGGAATTAAGTATCTGAGATGCGATTCAATAAAACTGTTATATAGTAAATATATTGTGTTTTTATTCAGTTGATGCGCACCCCTCTTCACTGCCCCTATGAATGGTACTACTTTTTGAATCACACTTTGAATGTGAGTCTCCCATGATAGCTTACTTGTGATTAGAAGACCCAAATATTTATATTCGTTCACTTTTTTTAAAGTAGCATCATCTGTTTCAATAGTTTGTTGAGAAGTATTTTTTCCTTTTTGTGTGATTGTTAAGTACAAGGTCTTCTCAATAGTTTGTTATAGAATAGCCAATCATAGTACAGTTTAAATTCCTTATTTACGATGTTGATGATGATTTGTGCAACCAGTTGACTATCTTCACTTGTATACACTTAAACGGTATCCTCAGCAAACATAAAATACTTTAAATTGAAGAAGGAGTCCATACGTCAAAGTGGAGTTGAAATTTAATTCCAAAAGAAATGCTCGAAGTCTTCCTCTACAAATGCTTTAATAGATTCAAAATGCCCTATACGTTTCGAGATTAGAAAATCTCTCATCAGGGGCAGATCAGATATTTAAAGGGGTGGATATCATAGGCTGCTAGATTATGCATTTTTTAGAGGAAAAAGGTCAAAAATAAGTTAGAAAATTTTTGTGTCAAATTAATTAAAATAGTTCAAAATAGATTAAGTGGACATAATTGTAAAAAGTTTTTTGGGTTTTGAATAAATTTCACTGACTCCCTCAAGAAGCTCATGGTAGAAGAATGAAGAATCTCAGCAAAATGCATACTTCCACCTTATATATAATTTGTTTCGTTGCCTAAGCATCCTTATGTATAAGTAATTCATCCAATAATTGTTCGCTTGTATTTTAAGTATTTTTTCTGATATATGTTTTTTTTTTAGTTAGTTTGAGTTATGATATTAGCAAGCTATTCAAAAATAACTTCTTGTTCGTGCCTCAAACTCACACTACGTAACCATATGCCTCTGTATTTAGGTGGACTTTATTCAAAATTTCCTTCTCTTTATTGAATGTCATTTTTTTTACTTCTATGTAGATTATTTTATGATCTGATATTGAATTATCTGCTAATCTTAAATTTCAAATAAATTTCTTGTTTGTTTTAATGTGATTAAGTATTGAAGCTCTATTGGTTGTAGTTCGACTAGCATTTTCAGGTGTAATAGTGTTCTTTATTTGATATCCATTTTACTCAACACAGTTTTTATAATCTACTACAGCACTCGCATTTTTTAGCAAGTCCACATTCACATCTCTAACTATTAAAGCACGGCGTTTTTGTCTCTCCATTAACTTGTCATATTCGGAAATGGAAGTCTGACCAAAGAATATTATAGACTAACGTCTCTAGAAGACCCGTCCGCTAGCGAAAATATAAACCCGCGTGATGGCGCTGGTGTCCTAGTAAAATCCGTCGTTTCTGCGATTAAATTAATTTGAGGAACCAAATGCACGCGTATTTGTTAGGCTGCGTTGCCAAGTTCTCTTTTGTATAACAAATTAAATGCCTGTGTTTTATATAGGTACTTATTATACATATACCTACCATAGAATAGGAATATTATTATAATTAAAAACAATATAATAAATAGGTAAATAGTTATGGATTTTTGTGGGTAGTAATTTTCTGTTACTAATAAATAGAGGTATAAAACACAACGGATTTTACTGAAATTTAGCATACTTTTCAAGTTCAGGTGATTAGGTGATAATTCATTTTAACCACTAATGAAAGGTGTAAATTGTCAAATGTGATAGGTGCAGATTTTTGAACCATTATTTCGCAACGGATTTTGCTGAAATTTTGCATACACTCTAAGTTCGGGTGATTATACATTTTAGACCACTAATGACAGATGCCAACTGTCAAATGTGAAAGATGTAGATTTGTGAACCATTTTTTCGTAACAGATTTTGCTGAAATTTTGCATACACTTTAAGTTCGTTACCCCCGTCTTTGAAAAGGACCCCGCAATATTTAAACGGAAATTTGTTACTCGTGATATTTGGATGAAATTTAAAAATGTTATTGGGGATGGCGTAAGCAACATTTTTTACCATGGGCGCAACCTTGTATATATGACAGGTGAGGCGGTATCGGCTGTCAAATATTGGAATTTATTATTCAAAAGCAGGGTAAATATCGCAGATTTCGATGAAACAAGTATCGACTCCTACTAAGTCGGCCAAGGTAAATCGCAAAATGTCAACCATTTTGACATCTGTCAAAACCCTGCCAAACGGCAGCACTCATATTTTTCAGTTTTCAATATTTCATGATGTGTCATTTGTCAGTTTTAGCTTATGTAAGTTCTGAGTTAAAAATTGGAAAAAAAATTACAGAACTGTCAAAACCTATCATTTATTCTAGTAGGAAAAAATATTCATCTCTGGTTCTTTCTTGTTGTAAGGTAGTCTATTGGTAATAAAACATCAAGCAAAGCTCATCGACATCAAATTGTGACAGCTGTCAAAATCTGAATCCTGTGTATAAATTCTTTTTATGCTTCATAATAAATAAGCATAACTGAACAGAACTACTAGAGTTCAGTTTTTTTTTTTTTTTTTTTCAATTAAAGCTAATGTCAGATTTTGACAGCTGTCAAAATTTGATGTCTACGAGCTTTGTTTAATGTTTTATCGCTAATAAACTAGATTTAAACGAAAAAGAGCCAAATTGGAATCTATTTTTTACTAAAACAAATGACAGTTCTGTATTTTTTTTTTTTCAATTTTTAAACTCAGAATTTACATAGGTTGAAATTGTCAAATGACACATTATGAAATATTGAAAACTGGAAAATATGAGTGCTGCCATTTGGCAGGGTTTTGACAGATGTCAAAATATTTTACATTTTTCGATTTACCTTGGTCGACTTAGTAGGAATCGATACTTGGTTCATCGAAATCTGCGATAATTACCCTGCTTTTGAATATTAAATTCCAATATTGGACAGCCGATACCGCCTCACCTGTCATATATACAAGGTTGCGCCCATGGTAAAAATTTGGCTTACGCCATCCCCATAACATATTTGAATTTCATCCAAATATCACGGGTAACCAATTTCCGTTTAAATATTGCGGGGTCCTTTGCTTTTTTCGAGAAATAGACAAATTTCAAAAATAAATAACCCATAATTTTGCACACCGATTTTCAAAATTTTCACACTCTTTTGGGGAAAGTTATATCGTATCAAAAATTTGCATAACCACCTCCCATTTTTAAAAAAATTGATAGACCCCTATTAGTCTGGGAGTTAACGACATATTTCATTGTACCATTTCCGCAAGCTTCATTCTTTTTGTATGTGTTATGCGTGTAGTATATGATAGTAATATGAACGTCTGCCGGCGCACCAACACCACAGGGGGTTACAGCAGGGTTACAATGACAGCAAAAAATGAACGAAAAAAACTTATAGCCGCATAAGCGAAACTTATTGTACATATTGGTAGAAACTTAGAAAGCTCAGAAAATATGGTCTGCCACCTAAATTCCACGACAAAAGTCGTCTGCCACCCACATAAGTGAAAAATTTGAAAAAAAATATACCCGCAAGGCTGAAATTAATTATTTTCACAGTGAGTTTGTGTCAAAAAGAGAAAATTAATATTCCAAGTGAAAATTTTCATTTCCATTTTGAGTGTATCCTTCTATAATCTCTTTAAGAACTCTAGAACATTAGACTTGAGCTTTTCACAATTCATTTTGGCTAGCCTTACAAAAAAATAAAAAAATAAACAGGAATAAGAAAAAAATGCAGCGACCTAGCGGTGGTGCTCGGGCACTGCATGCCGAACCCAACTTCATAGGCTTGGCAGACGATCTTCGTTGTATCTTATTCGTGGCAGACTATTATGTTTGTGTTTGTTTCCATAAAAAGAAGTATTTTAATTAATTTCAGCCTTACGAGTATATTTTTTGTTTTAATTTTTTTTTTGCGCTTACTTATGTGGGTGGCAGACGACTTTTGTTGTGGAATTTAGGTGGCAGACCATATTTTCTGAGCTTTCTATGTTTCTACCAATATGTACAATAAGTTTCGCTTATGCGGCTTTAAGTTTTTTTCGTTCATTTTTTGGTATAATTGTAACCCTCCTGTAACCCCCTGTCGTGTTGGTGCGCCGGCAGCATATTACTATCATATACTACACGCATAACACATACGAAAAGAATGAAGCTTGCGAAAATGGTACAATTAAATATGTCGTTAACTCCCGGACTATATGCTACTCGTTTCATTTAATTTTGGACAATTTTGCACACCTATATGCAAATTTTGCACACTTTTCTGAGAAAAGTTATGACGTCTGATAAATGTGCACTTTTTTCCCCGTTTTTCTGAAACTTAAAAAATTCTTATGCTACTCGCTACGGCTAATTTAGCACTCGCTTCCAGGGAAAGTTGATGGGTATCAAAAATTAACATTTTCACCCTCGTTTTTCAAAAAATTTAATTTTTTTTCAGCTATTCGGTTCACCTAATTTTGCACAATTTCGCATACCTATTTCAAATTTTGCACACTTCTCTGAAGAAAATTATGAAGCTTAAAAATTTGCACTATCTCCGCCGGTTGTCGAAAAATTGGAAAATCTTATGCTACTCGCTTTGGTTTATTTTGCACAATCTTGCACACTCCTCTGGGGAAAGTTATGAGGCATTAAAAATTTGCACTTTCCCTCCCGTTTGTCGAAAAATTGAAATAGTTATTTTATTATGCTACTCGCTCCGGCTAATTTTGCACACCCATTTTCAAATTTTGGTCACGCTTCTGGGGAAAGTTATAAGGTAGCTATATCCTATCCACAATCCGTAGTCCAAAGGTAAAGGTAAATTCATCACCATTCCATATCAAATAGCACTGAAAGGTGATAAATTTTACCTTTATGTTTGGACATCGGGTTGTGAATAGATAATATCAATAATTTGCATTTTCCCCCCCGTTTTTCAAAAAATTAATATAACCTCAATGCTATTAGGTTCACGTAATTTTGCATAATTTTGCACACCTATTTCCAAATTTTGCACACTCTTCTGGGAAGAGTTATGAGGTGTGATAAATGTGCACTTTTTTCCCCAAAGTTGTGCAAAATTGGGTGAACCCAGTAGCATAAGGATTTATCAACTTTTTGAAAAACAAGGGGGGGGAGACAAGTATAGGATCTTTCAATTTTTCGACAAACAGGGGGGAAGTGCAAATTTTTAATACCTCATATAGTTTTTTTTTTTTTAAGATAAAAGTCAAAATGACATTATGTTGGCAATGCAATGTAAAATTGTCAATGGTTTCAAATTTTTTATGTAGAAAAGGCTCGTGCTGCCAACATAGTTATTGAATTTTTGTCTTGGGGAATTATTTAAAAAATAAAAACATACTTTAACTTTCCCCAGAAAGGTGTGCAAAATTTGAAAATAGGCATGCGAAATTGTGCAAATTTAGGTGAACCGAGTAGCATAAGAATTTTTCAAGTTTTAGACAAACAAGGGTGAACGGTCAAGTTTGCTCCCAGTTTAAAAAAAAATCCTGTGCAGTTCACACCCGGTAGAAGTGAAACCTTCATCGAACTGCATGCATTACACACATACTAACATACACAGTGGCGTCCCCCCCCTCCAAAAGACTTGAGAAAGAACGCAAATAAATATAGTTTAAAAAAACTAAAATACACGCTGGGGTTCTTTGTTCCACATTTCTTATACATTGAGCACCCCACGCTTTTTTGACAATAATTCTAATATTTTTTGTTCATTATATTTTCTGTTTATATTAGAAATTATTTTTCACTTTTTAGTTCAATTTAAGTACTATAAAAGCGTGTTTTTTAGTTTTTTCAAAATATATTTATTTTTCACTTTTTAGTTCGATGTATTATAAAAGCGTGTCAGCCCCAGAGATTTCCAGACTTTTCTAGACATTATCCAGACTTATTCAGAGCTTTCCAGAGGTTTCCAGATTTCATCCAGATTTATCCAAACTTGTACAGACTGATCCAGATTCTGGAAAATGATCCCCAGGTCTTTTGGGACCTTTTCCAGAATTTTTCCTACCCTTTCAAGAAATTTCCAGGCCTTTTGCAGACGTTTCTAGAGATTTCCAGACATTATGCAGACTTATCCAGAGCTTTCCAGAGTTTTCTAGACTTTATCCAGATTAATCCAGACTTTATCCAGACTTGTTCAGACTGATCCGGATTCTGGAAAATGATCCCCAGGTCTTTTGGGACGTTTTCCAGAATTTTTCCAACCCATTCCAGAAATTTCCATGTCTTTTCCAGACGTTTCCAGACAATATCCAGACGTATCCAGAGTTTTACAGACTTTATCCAGATTTTTCCAGACCTTATCCAGACTTGTTCAGACTGATCTGGATTCTGGAAAATTATCCCAAGGTCTTTTGGGACCTTTTTCAGAATTTTTCCAACCCTTTCCAGAAATTTCCAAGTTTTTTCCAGACGTTTCCAGAGATTTCCAGACAATAACCAGACTTATCCAGAGTTTCGTTTCATCGGGTCGTTTTTTCGTTTCATCGAGTCTCAAATCACTCCCAACTATTCTAAAGAAGTTTTCACTTCAGAACTGCTCTAGTTTTCGTTGTGTTGTGTGGGTGTGCAATATTTTAGTCATAGTGGCCAAAATTATTATGGTTTATTTATTTTTGAAATTTGTTTAATTCGGGCGGAAACTTGACCAACCCCAAAATTTACTTGTTGGTGAATAAACCGATCTACTGGAAAATAAATAAATAATTCATATTTCGAAATTAAACATAAATTTCTAAGTGGCAAAATCGCCAAATATACTGAAAAAAACCTAAAGAAAATGATAGAATAGCATCCATCTATGATATTCGTTGGTAAATTATAAAATATGTTAGAAAATATATGTTTAACTTCCTAATTCCTCTTGGCACGCGTCTGTCTCCCTATGCATGCAAAGCAAATATTTTACTCTAATAACTTCATTCAGGGAAGCGGACACGGACGCTGGCTCGCTGGCTGGACGCCGAATCAACAGCACTGACAACTCGGCAACAGTGGGCAATAGACTCGAGCCGGCGTCCACACCGGCAAAAGCCGGCGTCCATCGAGGTATCAAAAATAAGAATACGGACGAGACTTCTAGAGACGTTAGTCTATAATATTCTTTGGTCTGACCCTTACTATGCGAAGGCCTATACAAACTAAATATATAGTTTGTTAAGTTAAGTTCCGTCGAGGCAAGTAGACAGAAACAATGCTGCATTCTTCAATGTTTGCCAGGTGTTTTTGGTTGTGTATGAAGCCAAGTTCGTGCCAAATAAAAATGCTTGTTCCACCCCTTAGGGGTTCCCTACAGTCATGCAAGGCGACATAGGAAGGAAGATTAAAAAATTGCTTTCCATTTGGTCATTTCCGTCAGTATGATTAGATGAATAGTTTTTTGACTATTTAAAGCTATGTCGTTTAGGTCATCAACCTTATTTCTTATAATTCTAATGTTTATATACAGAATATTTAATTTCTAGTAGGTAGCCATTTTTCAGTCCTAAAGTTTTTTGTTATATACATAGTATAAGGGATTTATATTTATGTAGTTAGTTGACTAGACAGCTTTCACTCTTTATCCTAATAGGTGGGACTGAATTATTTTTTCAAATAAATATCTTAGCATTTGCTAAAAAAGCTGATTCAAAATTTTTTGCTTGTTTGTATTCTCTAGCCTTTTTGAAAAGATTTTGGTATTGAAAAGTTGAGTAATCATTAAAGCAGATGTTTCTATCCCTTCCTTGTAGCCACATGTGTATGTGTGTGTTAAAGGTGTCAGTTGCACCGCGACCAAGGTTGATCTATTGTACTCCTCCTTCTGCTGCTAAGTTCGGGTTTCCTGCTCAAAGCAGCCCCTCCAGTCCTAGGTCTTTTAGGAATTTTAGGATATCTAGCGGTTCCAGGGCTGGAATGTCTTCCAACTGTATAAGGACACTTCCCAAGTTCTTCATCCTTAAGCGACTAACGGCATCGCAGTTCAGTAAAAGATGTTGAGGTGTCTCTTCTTCTAACCCTAACTTTAGGTGTTTCTCAAGTCTGCAATGTCCCGAGAGAAAACCGGTTAGAGTCTTGAGGCTTTTCCTGCTGAGGTTGACCAGCTGTTCTGATCTATTATGGTTGAAGTTGCCTAATAGATCTTTGGCCTGTCGTAGTCCTGGCTGTTCTAGCCATTGTTTGTTTTTTAGCCGGTTTCAAGGATTTCTTTGAGGTGTGCATTTCCGACGCCGCAAAATGGTTCTGGCCCAGTGAAGGGAGTAGACGCTCCCGTTCTTGCGAGTCTGTCTGCGCATTCGTTGCCCTCGACAACTATGTGTCCAGGCAGCGTAATTACTATCTGTACTATTATGCAGAACCGATCTGCTCTATACAGCAGTAGGCTTTGTAATACATTTCTTAACATTTCTAACTGTACGAGTCTACAGCCCGAGTAAGCTTTACATCGTGGTATAGGTAGTTAATGAACAACTGCACGTGTAAGAGCTCCTAAGCATACTTAATGCGAGTACACAAACTATTTACGCTCTATGCAATAAAGTCACAATAAAATTTTCGTCATTTTCACTTCCTTCGTTGTATTTGTCAGACGCAAATAACTAAATGCCTCAGCGACTTCTATTTGATGGCTGCGTTTTGTTTATGTTCAATCTAAAAATAAATAAATTTTGCATTTTCCAAATATGTGCAAAGTAGCCAGAGCCGCTCTGTTAGAGGACGAAATATCTCACAAAATAGCAAAACAGAATATTTCTGTTTGGACTGTATGGAATTATATTGAATATCAAACACTTACGCCTATAATAATATTCAATCTCTTTTTCAATAAGTGATCGTTTTCCATGGCATTTTTGCTATTTTTTTTTAATTCAAAATGAAATGCTAACGTCACAATTTCGATTTCTCGCCCTGCTCTCACTTCTGTTATTACAGTTCACTTCATTAAAGCTGCTATGACATTGAAATACCTTTCTATATTCATACTTCTGAAGATGAGGTAATGTGTATCTCACAATCCAGTTAGTTTTTGTTATGGTACTGTAGGTGTCTATTAATTCCAGTGGTACACCACTGACTGTTAGATAATTCTCCTTCATCACATTTTTTCATGGTGCGTATGAGCGTATGGTAAAAGAATAATTATTTACATCTTCATAGATGCTGTTTTGCACTACATCCTCAGACTCTGTGATTGCTTCAATATTATATAGATATTCATCCATTTTAATAACATATATAAAAACAGCAAAACAGCGTAGACAACCCAGTCATTAGTTACTGAAGAGCAAGTGGGTATTCGCAAAGAAGAAAAAGGGTCATGCGAAAAAAGGGAATGACAGATCGCGATCTGTGCTCGAGTATATTGAGAGTAGGTAGGCAAGAGTGTTAAGACATGTACTACCTATACCGCGATGTATAGGTTACGCGCGCTGTACATAAGTATAGTTAGAAATCTTAGGCAACGCGGAGTTTCGTATTACAAAGCCTACTATGTTATATAGCAGATCGGTTCTGCATTATAGTACAGATAGTAATTACGCGTCCAGGCACCCAAAGGAGGTTATTTTATTTTGTTTTCCCTGCTCATTAGGTTTCTGTAGACATTCCCATACTGTCTTAGAAGTGATGACTGGGGATCTCAATGCTTTGATAGCTGCTTGGCTGTCAGACATAATGTAACATCGCAAATTTCACTTGTCCTTTTTCTTTCAAATTTAATTTTATATTACCTTTTTAATGTTGACAGTCTGGTGACTAGCATTAAAAAAAAAAGATTTCCTTCTACTTATAATATTAGCAATTATTAAATTATTACACTAGAGGGTACAATTTTCGTTTAAGTTTGACGTACCGGTTCAGTACCAACGTTTTCCGTTGACTATTTTGAGGAGAAGCACTGTCTGCTCACCTTGTCCGTTTCATTTCTCTGGTCTTTTTAAATTGTGCCGTCGTCGACCTGAAAAGTCGATCCTATGCTGAAAACCGCCATCTTCCTGAGACAACCATGCTCGCGGAAAATAAAGTACCTTATCGGCCCTCAGGCATTATCTTGACGAAATAAAGTTATGTAAAGTAATAATCCGTTGATTACTGAAAAAATTTAAATCAAAAGTCTTGTGATACCCATTTTATTTGAGTTTGAATTTCAGACCCCCTCGTGGTAAGTCTTTCTTAATTTTTTTTTAAGTAACGGTTGTTCAAGGAATGCCTCTATTACTTAGGGTTTTCCGAGGGGCCGTTTCCCTCAACGAATCTATGTACAAAAGGCCACATTTTTGAAGGAGCACCATTTTCATGCAGCGTGGGCATAGAGCTCTTGAGTCCCTCACCTGTTGATACCTGTACCTCCACATTTGACGACAACTGAGAACTTCTAGCCTCTATCTACCTAAAATCTGCAACTTCAATGTGCAGCTTCCCTCGTCAAATGGTTCAGAATGGATAGCTACCGTGCTCTACATTTTGTTGGAATGGAGGCTTGTTTAAAGTTTCATTAATAACTTTCAATACCTTTCTTTATAAAATCGGTTCTATAGTCAATTAACAAAATTAAGTGATGTTTTTTTTTGATATGATTTTTATATACATTCAAAATCTCTCATTCTTGACATCGAGGTGATGGTGGCTTTCGATTTATCGAATTTATTATAGATTTGTCTTTGTCTTCTGACAGCAGCTGACCATCTTTATCCATATAATATTAAAATTTTCCATCATTCATTTTTTTGTTTTAAATTAATTTTCTGGAAACCTAAATTCTTCATATTTTTATTTCAAATTGATGATATGGCCAGCGACTGTTATATCTTTTGTTTGTTTCAAATTTGATGAAACTGATTGAGAGTTAACTTCCATTTATTAATTTTATTTAGGTGTTCCACCAATAATTGATTTTATCTCTTGAAATTTGTTGCTTGATTTTTGACTGGCTGTGAAAATATACACTAGTTTAAATTGAAACTTACTCAATTGTTTTATTGGTTTTACCTATGTCAGGATTTGGTTGAGTTATGTGCCTTATTTCTTTCCTTTTCAGAGTTATCAATTACCGTCTGCAGATTTTTTTTTCAGGTGTGTTTCTGAATTTTCACCCTTCCATATTTTATGTAAGTATATATATATATATATATATATATATATATATATATATATATATATATATATATATATATATATATATATATATATATATATATATATATATATATTTTTAAATTCAGTGGCGCCCTTGCCATTCTGTACTTATTAAACTATCAACCCACCCTTAATAATTATTCTCTGAGGAAACCGAGCATATTATGGGTCTCTTGTTAATTCATTAACAAAAGGGGTTAAAAGGAATAATAATTTTAGATCAACCAAGTGACTGACGATTAATATTCAATCGAAAAACACAAAACGGAATTTAATGGACTCTACAAATAACTTAAACAAGGTATTTCCCAATAAAAAATTGGATATCACTCAAAAAATACACTCAACAATCTGTGTTCTTGAAACGCAACTTGTGAATTAATAACATTTTGCAGGTTTTCTTCAGATGTTCTCATAATTTTCAAAGTTTCTGATCCATTCAAAATATTATCATTTCTTTCCCGGTGCAAAATCTTATAGTTCGAACTGAAATTTGTCAAATGACCTGTCCCCAAAAAATGTGTTTAGCAGATAGGGAGTCTGTCTGTCTATTATGTTCATAAAATCTTGTTTTAAAGTTTCTTTTCATTCGTCCCACATATAATTTGCCACATTCACATTCCAATTGGTAAACACCTTGGCCTTGTAGGGTGTTGATTTTATTCTTATTATTCAAAAGCAGGCTTCCAAGTTTATTTTGTGATTTGAAAGATATAGGAATATTATGCGAAGCAAAGATTTTTTGTATCTTGTAGGATGGTGTACCGTTAAATGTAATAGGAAAGTATGTCCTATCATTATTTGAAAAATGGCAAAAATGGAATATTGGTGAACAAATTGGACACATCCAGCGAAAACTGAATTGCATTATTTGCTATTATTAGGTTTTTCAAATTTTTAGCCAACTGTAAGCTGTTAGATACTGTGTGGCAAAAGTTACAATTAAAAGTTTCTCTTATTTTGTTATTACGCCATTTTCCCAAATTATATGTAGGTGAATTTGTAGAAGATACAACAAAGGTCTTAAAGGCAATTGATCCGAATTATCTGATTTGTGCACCTTTAGCAAGCCATCATATAATCTTGGCACATTTGTATTATTTGCAGACAATTGGTATATCAATCTTTTGGGAATTGTAAGAGGATAGTTCTTTATGGTTTCATTGACATTTCCTAAAAAGGTTGGAAATTTAGGGTTAAATTCTTTAAAATAATTTTTTGTTATAAAATCAAGAACCTTAGTGTTATAATTTAAAAAAAAAGGCCTTATTCAAAACGCAAGACCTCTTCAAAACGCAATTTGACGCGTGATATTTCAGAAAATGTTTGACCTTTTCAATTCATTTAAGGAATATTTTAAATGTATGGTACTTCTGAAACCTGAACCAGTATCTAAATAAAAATTTGGCAAACAAAAGTTAACTTGATAGTATTTTTCTTGACCCTCGACCTTATCTTTCAATTTATAATCCTAATACAATTTCATTTAATTTCAGCCTTCAATATTCACAAAATCTTCACCTAAACACAAAATGCATTCTGAAGGTGCAAGCATTAATTATTTTTACTGGCAAAATCGGCCACTTTATCATGCAAAAAGCACCCCAACGACGGAGGTTGAGCTTAACTAAAAAGCTTTGAATCCTAATAAAACCCCTGATTAAATTTAGAGTAGGGCCCTTTCAGGCAATCAGCCGAATATTAATAGCTTCAATAATAAATATTTAATTAACAATACAATATTTTGCAATTGTATATTGGAGATGTGAATCTTTGCTTGGAAATAATTTCCTAAAATATCTGCACGTATTTTTAGTCTAACAGGATAATAGATTTCACCTACTTACGTTATAATTTTCTTTTTCTTTCCTCCTGCTTAATAATCCGTTTAAGGCTAGCAGTATAATAAGAATGCTTGAACCGCAAGCCACTTTCTGTTAATGGACCAAGTGTTTTTCGGCGCTCCGCCTCATATTCAATAATGGTAAAAGCTTTCCAAAAGTGCCATTGGGGTTACCAAATAAATTATATGTATGTCATTCAATTATTGTGAAACTTGCTGTACATTTTAATCGAATTTTGCAAACCACCATTAACTCCGGTACAATATGGTCAAATGATACATTAATAACGTTGCCACATTTCGCAAAATGTTACGCTTTTCAATTTTTTTAAATGGGACCTCATGTAAATTTTCGAATTTTTGGACAGCGCTTTAAAAGGCAAATTCAACGATATACTGGGAATGGGTCTGCCTTGAGGTCTGCGATGCACCGTTCCAGCCTGATTGGCAATTATCTTATTACAATAGAAAAGGCGAGAAACTTGGATAAAAACAAAAAATTAAATGTGACGCTGTGTTGCTATGTTGCTCAAATTAAAAATTCAATAATGAGGATAAACTTTGACTACTTTTTGAATAAATAATAATAATAAAAAGCACTATTTCAGCTTATCTACTGCAAAATTAGACATCTTTTCTTTTATTCATCAGGGATGAAATGAAATATTGTGCTAGAACAGAAGATAATCGCCAATATGGCCCAAACGGTGCATCACAGACCCATGTTCAGTATATCGTTGAATTTGTCTTTTAAAGGGTTATCCGAAAATTTGCAGGAGGTCCTATTTGAGAAAATTCGAGAGCGTAACATTTTGCGAAACATGGACAACATCGCGTTTTTTAAACAAATATGTCAAATTTGAATATAGTCTAAAGAAGAGCATTATTTTATAAAAAATATCATGCAAAAAAAAGTTTTAAAAGTTCACGAGAAACGTGACAACGACTTTTGAAAATTACCTCAAATCCTGAAGACCATCGCTAATAAGTTCGAAACGGTATATCACAAACACATGTCCAGAATATCGTTGGATTGATCTTTCGAAGGGCTATGTAAAAGTTTATTAAAATATTAGAACAAGATAAGGTAGCGGAAAACACAGAAACATTTGGTTAATGAGCCAAGAATTAGCGAGAGCAGGTGGAGCTTGAGCGGTCTGAAATTGGTCCACCACAACGAACATATGCCTGATGTTTATATTTCTCAACTTGGTCTTTAGTTTCATCCTCAGGGACGATAATTCTTTGGATACGTGCCATAACATGTGCGAGACGAGTTTTGATTCTGAGGAATAGCGTATCAGAAGGATTGCCTTTAAAGTCAGCAACCAAGGTAGTGTTGCTAGCAATTGTGGTTTCAGTTTCTAGAGACTCGGTAGGGAACTCTAAGGAAAATTTATAAACACCAACGTTTGTAGTAGCACTCTGAGCTTCTTTATCTAAAAGACGCTTTAAAGGTTTAATTTTTTCAGGACGACCACAGGTAGCAAGGACTCCTCTAAACTTTACCTCATAATCAATTTCAAGTAAATGCCGGGGGCTGATAGAATCTGCCATATCTGATTACTTCGACTAATTGACGATATAGGAAAATTTGTTACTGTAGAAATAAATTAATTCGAATTTACCCAAGTAATACTGGTATACCTAAAGTCAAGTAGTTGAGTTATACCAAAAGAAAAGATAAAAGATAATACCAAACTGTACAATAGTATTTTAATGATGTTAATATTTGTGATGTTTCGTGGAGTTGGGTGCTAATTTATATATATATTTATAAAACCCCTTTTGTTAATAAATTAACAAGAGGCCCATAATATGCTTGGTTTGCTCCGCGAATTATTATTGAGGGAGGGTTGATAGTTTAATAAGTACAGAATGGCAAGGGCACCACTGAATTTGAAAAAAAAAAAAATACATAAAATATGGAAGGGTGAAAATCGAGCACGATCAGTCAAAAATCAAGCATCAAATTTTAAAAGATAAAATTATTTATAGGTGGAACACTTAAATAAAATTTATAAATGGAGGTTAAATCTCAATCAGTTTCATCAAATTCAAAAAAAAAAATATATATTGTCGCTGGCCATATTATCAAATTGAAATAAAAATATGAAGGATTTAAGTTTCCAGAAAATTAATTTAAAACAAAAAAATGAATGATGGAAAATTATAATATTATGTGGATAAATATGGTCAGCTGCTGTCAGAAAACAAAATCAATATAATCAAATTGCACCTGTATGAAATGAAAGGTTAAACGTTGAAGGTATAAAGGAGATATAATAGAAATCCTCCAATATGTAAGTTATAGGACCCAGGGTTAACAATTGATCAATTTTCGACGATATAAGTATTTACTCAAATATTTTAAAATTAGAACATGTTGTCCAACCTTGACTTCAGTTCAGATCATTGCTTATGAATAACAAAATTTTTACATTCTCAAAATATGGCAATATTAAAAGTTAAGACAAAATCAATATAATCAAATTTCACCTATATGAAATCAAAGGTTAATCATTGATATAATAGAAATCCTCCATATAAGGTGTTAAAAGTTATTAATGAAACTTTATACAAGCCTCCATTCCAACAAAAGGCAGAGCACGGTAGCCATCCATTCTCGACCATTTGACGAGGGAAGCTGCACATGGGAGCTGCAGATCCTAGCCTTGAATCAAGGTAGAAAGAGGCTAGAAGTTCTCAGTTGTCGTCAAATGTAGAGGTACAGGTATCAACACGTAAGGGACTCAAGAGCTCTATGCCCATGCTTCACGAAAATGGTGCTTCTTCAAAAATGTGGCATTTTGTACACAGATTTGTTGAGAGAAACGGCTCCTGGCAAAACTCTAAGTAATAGAGGCATTCCTACGAGGCGGTTCGAAATTCAAACTCAAATAGAATGGTAATCACAAGACTTTTGATTAAGTTTTTTTCGGTAATCAATGGATTATTGCCTTACGCAACTTCATTTCGTTAAGATAATGCCTGAAGGCCGATAAGGTACTTTATTTTCCACACGCTCAGTTGTCTCAGGAAAATGGCGGTTTTCAGCCCAGGATCGACTTTTCAGCTCGACGGCACATTTAAAAAGGGATAGAGAAATGAAACGGACAAGGTAAGCAGACAGCGCATCCCCTCAAAATAGTCAACGGAAAATGTTGGTACTAAACTGGTGCGTCAAATTTAACCTTCCATTAGTCACGCGTGTACCTGAGAGATACATGCCTATTATTTTTGTAGATAAATCAAAAAGGGAAAACCCTATGATATTATCGCTTGTAGTAGTCCTTAGGTACCCTATACTAATTACTTTCCCAAAATTACATGATCGTACCACCACCTGGAAATTTGCTAGATTGTAGATTGTAGATTTCGGGGGAGTCGTTTCGGCTTTTCAGCCGCTCAGCACTGCTACCTTTGCAGATATTTTGTGCGTGACTCTACATCTTAATTTGTCTCCAGGAAGCGTAGACTTCTGCCGAAGGAAGCTATTTTCCTGGGTGTCAGTTGGCCCACTTCTTCTGGTGACAGTGTTGCCCCCTCGAGGAATTTGAGCCTCTTGCAGAATTGGGCTGGACATTCGCAGAGCAGGTGCTCTGCGGTTTCTATTGCGTCTGAGCAGAATCTGCAGAGATCGTCTTCTGCTCTGTCCATTAACCTTAAATGGTATTTTACTGGGCAGTGTCCTGTGAGCAGTCCCACCACCAATCTGATGTCTGGTCTGCTCATACTTGCTGAAAGGGTAATAAACCTTTTTGACTGTCTGAGTCCCGGTGTGTGCCTCCAATATGATGACAGTTGGTCTTTCTCCCATTTGTTGAGTTCTTCCATGATGTGGCTTTTCATTAAGCCACAGTAGGGCTCTGGTCCATGGTATGGTGTTGAGGCCCCTTCCTTTGCGAGGCCATCTGCCTCTTCGTTTCCTTCTATGCCTCGATGACCAGGCAGCCACATCAGCGTTACCTGGTTATGTGTCGCTAGAGTTTTTAGGGTCTGTTTACACTCCCAGACTAGTTTTGACGTGCATTTGAAAGCCCTCAAGGCTTTTAAGGCAGCTTGGCTGTCCGATAGTATGAAGATGTGTTTTCTTTTGAGGCTTTGGTTAAGACACTCTTGTCTATGGCAAGCAGTTCGGCTTGAAATATTGTAAGATGTTTACCCTATGCCTTGGAGAGCTTGAAGTTATCTGTGTACCACAGAGATGCATTGTCTGCTTGTGGTAGTTCTTTATTCTCCCATGATTGGCGGTCGTTTATTACCACTGCGAAGGGGATCTCTAAGTCCAATCTGACCATCATGTGGTCACTTGGTTTGCTGGCATTCTCCAGTGTTATTGGATCAACGATTTTCAGATGTCCCCTCAGATCGCCAGGCTTGAACTTGTCTATTTGGAATAGCCTGTGAGCGCTGGTTATTGCCTCCTTTTTCACACATAGGTGAAGTGGGGGCATGTTGAGTAGCGTCTCTAGGGCTGCGGTGGGGCAAGTTGACATTGCTCCCGTTATTCCTAGACATATCAGCCTTTGCACCTTTCTTAGCTTAATCTGAGCGGTGACTTGTTGGGTTTTGGGTCACCACACCAATGAGGCGTATGTGACCATAGGCTTTATTATGGTTTGGTAGATCCAGAATACCATCTTTGGCTTTAGCCCCCATGTTTTGCCAACAAGTCTTCGGCATGACCAAATGGCTGATGTAGCTCGAGAGCATGTTTTCTCTAACTGTTTGTTCCAAGTGAGGGTTTGGTCCAGGGTGACCCCTAAGTACTTCACTTCGTTGGAAAATGTTAGTTGTGTACCGTTAAAGGTCGGGGCTTTCAAATTTAGCTTCCTTCTTCTTGTGAACGGAACAAGGATTGTTTTGTTTGCATTTAGGGATAGTCCTTCGCCTTCGCTCCAATTTTTTACGATGTTTAGGGCACTTTGCATTCGGCTTGTCACTATACCTTCATGTTTGTCCTTGATTACGATGGCTAGGTCATCTGCGTAACCTATGACCTGGTATCCAGCACTACTCAGTCTGGTAAGAATTTTGTCTACCACCAGTGTCCATAGTAGCGGAGAAAGAACACCCCCTTGAGGACACCCTCTGACCGTGGTAGCGGTAGCTGATGCTCCGTTTATTTCAGCCCTAACGTGACGGTGCTTCAGCATCGACTCTATCCATTTTACAATTGGAACTTCAACATCCCATTCTTGTAATGCTCTGGCGATTGATTGATGTGAGGTGTTGTCAAAGTTGTCTATGTCGATGAAAGCTGTGAGAGCGATCTCTTTGCACTCGATTGACTTTTCAATGTCTTTAACCAGGCAGTGTAAAGCACTTATCGTAGATTTGCCTGGCTGATAGGCAAATTGCTTCGAGTAGAGCGGTCTTCTCAATAGAGTTTCGCTTCTGATGTACTGGTCGATTGCTTTCTCCATTGTCTTAAGGAGAAAGGAGGTTAGACTAATGGGACGATATGATTTTGGTTCGTCCTCGGGTCGGCGACCCGTTTTTGGTATGAATATCACATTAGCTTCCCTCCAAGATAGCGGTATGTGCCCTAGGAGCAGGCTTGCCTTAAAGAGCTTTTGTAGGTGTACCTTTAAGTGCTCGTAGCCTTTTTGCAGTTGTGCGGGAAAAATCCCGTCTTTGCCTGGAGATTTGTAGGGTCTGAAGCTATCGATCGCCCATTTTATTCTGTTCATTGTGAAGATTTTCCCAGCCAGCCTTTTGCTCCTGCCGTTAGGGCTTTGTGGCCCTTCGATAGGCGGAGTGACCTGGTTCAGGGCTTCAACAATTACCGAACCTGGAAAGTGAGTTTGTAGTAGTACCTCTAGACTTTCTGTATGGTCGGTACAGTGTTCTCCGTTTGGCTTTTTAAGCAGACCAATTCCGTTTGAGTGGTTTTTTGAAAGAACTTTTTGGAGACGTTGAGCTGGGGCTAATTCGTCAATCCCCTCGCAGAATTGTCTCCATGATTTCCTTTTTGATTTTCCTAATTCATTGGAAATTTGCTAAACCGGTAGCGTTTTTTAAAATAATATAATTTGAGATTGAAAAAGATTTCCAAGTTTTCGTATTTTTTTCCTCAAAAAACTGCCCAAATATGGATACCCTACAAAGTTCAACAGTATATTGTTTAACGAGTGACGAAAACAGCATTTTGTGAAACGAGAAAACAGTTGTTTTGAAACTAGAGGCGAGTTTGGTAGGTAATGTTTTTGACGAGTAAAACACTATAATTTTCATCAGGTTTTGCTATTCAGTTTGCAACGTTCCGAGGTAGTAGACTGGCTCGGTACCTTAATGCATATTGCTTTTGTTTGGGGCCAGCAGAGTTGTGCTGAGTCTGCCGCATAACGGGCAAGCGAGATCTCAGTTTCTCGCAGAGATTTAAATAAAGTTTGCGACCTCTCATTTTGGGGTTATGATTATTATTGTTGTTATTATTGTTAGTGTCTTGTGCCCCGAAATACAACTACCCGTTATACTCAGAAACACGGTTCGTAAAATAAAAAGCACTATATTTAAACAAAAAAAACTCTTTATTCTAAATTAACTGGGAAATGAAGAAAAACCGTTCTGCGTAAAATACTGGTAAATAAATATACAAAATCATTGTGTATTCACGAAAGTTCAGTAAGCGACTAAAAAACTAAGAAAATGAGAAACAGCTAGAACCTCTTGCGGACCTAAATATGAGATTTCAATAATAAAAAATGCCTAATTTTCTTATCTGCTGTCCTTTGCCCCGAAGCAAAAAAGGTACAATGGGAACAATAGATGTTTATCTCTTGACGCCGTTGAGGGTCTACATAGCAAGAATTTGTAACGTAGTTATATAGCAGATAATCCTAGACTTAAGATTATATATGTCATTTCTTCTCTAATGTATCCACTTGAAGTTGTTTATGTTAGGGAACCATATAAAATACCCACAGGAACCAGATGGGGCACTCTGTAATTGACACTCGTCGGTTCGACTTCGGTTCTCCGCAACGATTCCGATAATAGTTAGTTCTTAGTCGTAAAGAATTTTGTAAACTAGTTTAAGTTTTAAAAATAAATTGTTTTTAAAAACTACGTTTGCTGAAAATTCGATTTAATTGGCGCAGTCGGTAGGATTGTCGGAGCGTGTATTTCGCGTGTTCGGAAAATCGCAATTAAGAGAAATTTTACAGCGAATATTCGGACTGACCACAAGCGCGCTTCTGTTTCTACAGTTAACCGGCAATTCGAACAGTACCTAAGTGAAAGATACCTTAGCATAGGATATCCAAACCTTGGATACCAGTATCTAGTGAATGATAGAATGATTTTATTTTGTCAAGACCTGATCTCACAACCTGGCCTGAAATTAGAGAAGCCCTCAGATTAAAATTCGGCGACCCAATTTCTCACCAGAACTTAACACAGCAACTAATGTTCTCAACAAAGAGTAAGAACGAGTCCACCTTAGACTACGTTCATAAACTTAAAACGCTTGTTCACCGTATCTCGTCAAAAATTCATTCAGAATCTATCGACAATAGTGTGAAACTGACTTTAATCGCACAAACGGAACTGACAGCTACCCATAATTTAATGTCCAACGTACCCCAAGAATTAAGAACAATTCTTATTATACAGAATCCCTCAGATTTAACCACTGCCATAAATCTTATAACTAATTACGAAACAATAAACAGTCAACTGTCATTCAAAAACCAGTTTACCTATTCACCGCAATCGCACCAAAACAACTCCAAAACGATTACAACTAAACCCTTCGTGCAAACATTTCAAAATCAAAATCCAAACCTCCCTAAACATCAAGGATATAATAATTACTCATACCAAAATAATTCATTCCCTAGACAGCCCATAAATGTGCAACCACAAATGAACAGAATTCAAAGACAATTTCCAACCAATAGCCAAGTATCCGGCAAAACACAGAATGTTTTCAAACCCACAAACACACTGCCAACTTTCCCAAGCCTACTCCAATGTCAGGCGTAAGTGTGCAACCCCGCAGACCAATGAATCAAACCATGTCTAGACCTAATAATTTTAGACCCTTCAACTCATCCTCAAACCAGACCAACCATAATTACTGGCGAAACAACCCTCATGCAAACCCATTAGTGTTTCAAGAAATCACTCATCTTGAGAATCCCGAAGATACATCTGGCGAAAACCCCGAAACCTCTTACGATTACCAATATACTGTGAAGATCAACTAGAATCCGAACCCACACAAGGCGAACAACTTTTACCCTATGACCAGTTCAACGAAGTTGTAAGTGACGAAAATTTTCCCATGTCAGCCTCGGAGGAACAATTTCATGCCTAAGTTTAAATGCATTCCAAGTCAATGCACTCCCTTTCATTTATATATCCAAACCAGAAATCCTACTTTTAATAGACACCGGATCACATACCTCACTTCTACGACCCTCAATAGCCGAACTTTACTTTACCGAAAAAATTAAATCTTCAAAAAGTACCCTACAAACTTGTACAGGCTCTCGTCAAGCAACACATAAAGCCTTCATAAATATTTTATCAGAATACAATATTGATGAGCCCTTAGAATTTACTCTTTTTTCGTTCCACGATTACTTTGATGGCATTATTGGAATAAGAGATTTGCAAAAACTTAAACTCAACATCGATTTAACTAATCAATATCTATATAACGATATCACGCAAATTCCCCTTTACTTCCGTGATGACTTTACTTATCAAAAAATTGACATACCATCGATGACAAAACAAAAAATAATAATTAAAACTGACCTTCCAGAAAATTTTGAAGGTTTCTGGCCCTACTATGACAACGGCCAAATAGAGATAAACACCTCCCTAAGTAGGGTCAACAATGGTCAATTCGAATTGGAAATTAATAATTACTCACCTGACACATTTTTGGATACGTTAGATATTAGCACAGTAAGGAAAATTGTAGAACCATTTGAGAACCATAATTTCGAAATTTTTAACCTAAACCAAGCACGACACGAACTCCATTTTATAGATGAATGCGACGACAATAATCAAACAGACGACATATTTTCTCTCATAAGACACAACCATTTAAACAGTGAAGAACGACAAGCCCTAGAGAAAATAATAAAAGCGTTTCCAAAGGTCTTGCATAAACCAGGTGACAAACTGACCTTTAGCAATAATGTCAAACACGAAATTAAAACGAAGGATGAGATACCTGTCCATGCTAAAACATACAGGTATCCGTACGTTCACAAACAAGAGGTCAAGAGACAAATCGAGGAGATGCTAAACGATAAAATCATAAGACCATCAAGTTCCCCTTGGAGTAGCCCAGTATGGATAGTCCCAAAGAAAGCTGACGCCTCGGGAAAAAGAAAATGGCGCATGGTTATAGACTATAGAAAAGTCAATGAAAAGACCATAGATGACCGTTACCCATTGCCTAATTTAACCGACATCCTAGATAAATTAGGTCGTGCACAATACTTCACAACACTAGACTTAGCGAGTGGATTCCACCAAATCGAAATGCATCCGAACTCAATTGAGAAAACAGCCTTTAATGTAGAAAACGGCCATTACGAGTATACGAGAATGCCGTTTGACTTAAAAAACGCCCCCGCGACTTTCCAAAGGGTTATGGATAATGTTTTACAAGGGCTACAAGGCAAACATTGCCTCGTCTATATGGATGACATTATTATTTTTTCAAGCTCACTACAAAAACACATGTCGAGCATCAGGTTGGTATTTCAGAGACTTATCGAAAATAATATGAAAATACAATTGGACAAATCCGAATTTTTGCATAAAACGGTTGAGTTTCTAGGACATATAATTACGCCTGATGGAATCAAACCTAACCCCAAGAAAGTACAGGCTATAAAAGAATTTCCAATACCTAAAACGCAGAAAGAAATTAAGTCATTTTTGGGACTAGTTGGATATTATAGGAAGTTCATTAAAGATTTCGCAAAAATAACAAAGCCAATGACCACCTGTCTCAAGAAAAATAAAAAAGTAACACACGATCAAGACTTCGTAAAATCATTTCAATTATGCAAAGACCTACTAATAAACGACCCAATTTTACAACACCCTGACTTTACGAAACCATTTATATTAACCACAGATGCTTCGAACTATGCAATCGGGGCAGTCTTATCTCAAGGGCCACTTGGAAAACACCTCCCAGTAGCATATGCGAGCAGGACACTGAACCCGGCCGAATGCAACTACTCGACCATTGAAAAGGAATTATTGGCAATAATATGGGCCACAAAATATTTCAGACCATACCTTTTTGGCGTTAAATTCACTATTGTGTCTGACCATAAACCTTTACAATGGCTATTTTCAATAAAAGAACCTCATTCAAAAATGTTAAGATGGAGGCTAAAGCTAGCTGAGTTAGATTACGAAATCGTGTATAAAAAAGGAAAATTGAATTCCAACGCAGACGCGCTATCAAGACCCCCTATTGAAATACACACAATAGAAAATGGAAAAATATCATTAGCCTGTGACGATTCCATCCCCGATCCATCGAGAAGACCAATCCTAGAATCAGACTATTGGTACAAAATTGATAATTTCCTAAAACAATCAGAGGCGTATCTACCTAACACTGAAAACGTTACTTTCAACCAACCAAAATCCTCCCATCATTCAACCTTCAATAACCCCGAACCACCTCTTAAAGGAACAAATAAGAACATAAACATCCTATCTAATGTAAAACTCAATTTACCCCTCCGGATACTCAAACAACAGAAACAATCACCAAATAATGATCAACAGCACGTAAATAAATCTACATCAAAAAATATCCCATCAAAATTAGAACAACCGAGTCAGTGGCGTAGCCAGGATTTTGTCTTGGGGGGGGCAAATTTGCAGGAAGCGTCTTTTGCGGCCCTACCGCGACCGCTGCCGGAGGCTTAGCGCCGCAGGCGCGAAATTTTTGGGTGCCACGCCCCTTTTTCAGGTTTCTTTACGCTATTTTTGGGACTGTTTATCTTAATTTTGAAGAAATATTCATAAAATGTAAGGGTCTTGGGGGGGGCAAATGCCCCCTTGCCCCCCCCCCTGGCTACGCCAGTGAACCGAGTACTTCCCAAATCACACCCGAACAAGAACAAATAGAACATCCTCTGGACAATGAGTCCACATGCCAAACAATTCATACTTCTCAAGAAGACCCAATTTTAGGCGCCCCTTACACAAATAAAAATATTAATTCATTTAAAAATCAAATCATTTTCAGATATTCAAATAATAACGTACCAAGAAAGCAATTTGAGAAACCATTCGAAACTAAAACCAGATTAACCTTCTTTTTACCAAATGACCCATCCGAGGAATTAATTGTCAATTTTATAGTACAGTTTATTAAACCCGATTCTTATTGCCTCCACTTTAAATCAAAGGACTTAGAACCCGTGGTTCTTAGAGTTTTCAAGAAGTACTTCAATAATAATGCATATAAGTTGCAAATCTCAAACAACCTTGTTAGCGACATTTATACACACGAAGAACAACAACATAAAATTCAGATCTACCATGAAACAAAAACGTCACACCGTGGTGCTACAGAAAATATTAAATCTCTCAAGAAAAATGCATATCGGCCAAACATGGAAAGAGATGTTTTAAACTATATAAATGCATGCGAAATATGTCAACAAACAAAATATGACAGAAACCCCTACAAGATAGTATTCAAACCTACACCGATAGGGTCCAAACCATTTGAACATCTGTATGCAGATGTCTATACTGTACATAGCACAAAATTCCTAACCCTCATTGACAGTTTCTCCAAATTTGCACAAGCAATTCCGATAATTGCTGAAAACGCTATCGAAATAAGTAAAGCTTTCACTAAATACTTTTCTAATCATGGTATTCCGACTAAAATTACGACAGACAATGGACGAGCCTTCAAAAACCAGGTTATCCTAGACCTCTGTAAATTACATCAAATAGAAATTCACTATACCACCCCGAGGAATCCAAATTCTAATTCCCCAATAGAAAGACTTCACTCAACACTAAGAGAAGCTCTGGCATCTCAAAAACTCGAAAACCCAAACAAAAGCATACCTACTAGAACTAATGGACATAGTACTTATGACATACAATAACAGTTTGCACTCCTCTCACGAATATACACCATTTCAAATTATAAAAGGTAACTTAAATTATAAAACTAATATAGAAAAGGATATTAACGAATTACAAACGGACTATATAATAGACCTGGCCAAAACATTCGAAGAAATCAACGTAAATCTAGGAGATAAAATGAAAAGTAAACAAACCAAAATCTTAGGAAAAAGAAACGTTACTAGAGAACAGGAACCCCACTTTGAACCTGAAGAAAATATTATTATCAAGAACGTCCCACGAGCACATGCTCAAAAAGACTTACCCCGCTATAAAATAAAAAGCTTTCCGAAGACAAAAGTTAATAAAGGCTTAATCAAGCGAAAAACTAAAACAAACAAATTTATTTCAGATCCACAATGCAAAACGGACAATCCTCTTGTTGCTCCTAATATGGACGCCTGTAATTTTAAGTTACGAAATTGAACCCATTAACAACCCAATGCTACCTGTCCTAAAAGGAACCAGTTTTATTATTAATAGCCAGTATATAGTACACTATCACATAAATATCACCAACATTATTCTATGTTTAAAATAAATAAAGATAACAACATTATATTTGAACGAAACGTTACACAAAGTTAAGAATAGTGAAATCCCTCATATTATACCAACTAAATTGAATCAAACTCTGAAAACTATAAAGAATCTGGAAAACATTCTCAGTCATTACGTAACCCCAACATTTAATCATAGACAAAGACGCGGACTAGTTAATTTAATGGGAACAGCGTAAAAATGGCTCTTTGGAACTTTAGATGCTGGAGATGGTATCAGATATGACAATTGCATACAATTGTTGCAAAATAACCAAGACACTCTTAATCGAGACCTAAACTCCGAAAAACTAATAATGAAAAAATTAATCGATACTTTAGATTCTCAATTAATTACTATAGAACATAATCAAGCCCAGATATTACAAAAACTGAGAGACCTTGTCCTAAAACAAAAGTCAATTTCTACAGTTTTATACATTTCCTATCTGGACGACAATATTAATTTGGAGCTTTCACAAATTGAAGCCACCTGTCATAATATACAAACAGCAATTAACTTCGCACAAATTGGTATAATGCACTATTCAATCCTTAATTACAAAGATTTGTCAGAAATACTAAGAGAAATCGAAGGTGATAATTTAATACCATTCGATAACATAATTAAATATTATGAAACGATGCATGCTCAAGTCAATATTCAGAACGATTTGATAATATTCACGATATATATCCCCTTAATCAAAGAAGACTCATTTTTTTTGTATAAAATTTACCCCATTCCCATTTTAAACAGAACTATCAGCATTAAAAACTCATACTTATTAAGCTCCACGAATAATTACTTTACGTTAAATGAAGAATGTCCTAAGATAGGAAATTTCCATTTATGTACTAGGAAAAAGCTTTCAAAAGATGATCAATGTCTGTACCTAATGGTAAACCTAAAAGGACAATGTCCAACCGTCCGAGTCTCTTATAAACAAAGATCAATCACCTCTATGCCTGATAATTCCTTATTGATAATTCCAAAAAACGAACAAAGGATCAACTTTCGCTGTCCAAATCAAAACACCATAGAAATAATCAATCAACCTTCCATTATATTTCCAAGAGATTGTCAAACTAAAGTTGACGAGCTTACTTTTTCAAAACAAGACCCTGAAGTAATTGACTTCAGATTCAAATTACCCACAATTCCGATCAATTTAACCAACACACATAACGATAAACTCTCAATTGAAGTGGAGGAAATTGACCATTCGCTCATAAAAGAAGCAAGTAAGGAAATCAATGCCCTCCAAATTCACAACCTTGAGACTCTTACGAAAATCAACCATTCCTACTGGAAAGAGATTTTAATAATTATTGTATTCCTAACTTTAGTTGTTAGCATAATTCTAACTTTATTGTACCTCAAAAAATATCGTAATAATAGGAAACCTAGTTTAGATGTGAACATAGAACTGCAAGAAATAAAACCTGAAAATATTGTTATTTCGAAAAAACCTACGTTATTTTCCGAAACTTAGGGAAGGAGGAGTTATATAGCAGATAATCCTAGACTTAAGATTATATATGTCATTTCTTCTCTAATGTATCCACTTGAAGTTGTTTATGTTAGGGAAACATATAAAATACCCACAGGAACCAGATGGGGCACTCTGTAATTGACACTCGTCCGTTCGACTTCGGTTCTCCGCAACGATTCCGATAATAGTTAGTTCTTAGTCGTAAAGAATTTTGTAAACTAGTTTAAGTTTTAAAAATAAATTGTTTTTAAAAACTACGTTTGCTGAAAATTCGATTTAATTACGTAAACAAAATTCCATAAAAAGGAAAAAAAAAAAAGAATAACTTTCTTGAACGAAATGCTGTACAAATCTATTAACTATTTCCTATACCGAGTGGTAATTTAAATGTATAGGTACTTATTACAATAAATATTTACTGATGCTCTGACATCCTCCCACCTGAGGAAATTTTAACTAAAAATCTGGCTCACAAAATTATCAGAGACATACAGAAACAACGAAAACTTAAAAAATACTAAGGGGGATGAAAAAATAGAACATAATGGTAACAACATCTTAACATCTATCAACTATTCTAAAAAATAGTCCTTCAACTGTGCGGGCGCGTTAATTTTACGTTCACTACGCGTAACACACTTTTTCGAATCGGGTGCTCTGCTTTTAACAACTTCCGAATTAGTGACACTTTCTTCATTGTTGCACTCGCGCCTCAGTGAACTAGACCCAACTTCTTCAATACTAGGCGGTGTCTCTACAGCTGGCGATTCTTGAAGACCATCGTTGACGTCCGCACACTCGAGAGGATACAGCCTTTGTATAGGTCTCAGCAACTGTCCCTTCGCAGTCAAGACTCTCACCAGACGAATTTTCCCGTCTCTTCCAGGCAACGTTTCGACGATACGTCCTATGGGCCAACTAATGCGTTTGTCTTGGTCATTGCCAACAAGAACTACATCTCCGACTGTCACTGTTCTGCATTCTCGCTTTTTCGACATCAAGTTTAGCTGCCCCAAATATTCACTGCGGAATCTACGACGAAGATCCTCAACTATTTTTTGTCTATGCAGCAATCTTTCACACATAGAAGCCTGATTGACAGCATCAATATCTGGAACACCGCACTCGGCCAAGTCCCTTAGGAACATTACAGGGGTCAAAGGTATCAATTCATTAGCATCGGATGAGTGATACGTGAGTGGCCTCGAATTAATGATTGACTCGCAGTCACAAATCACCGTCACCAAACTTTCATAGGTGAGCGAAGCACGACCAAGCACTTTTCGTAGCAACTGCTTTAGCACCCCTACGAGGCGCTCCCAAAACCCACCCCACCAGGACGCTGTAGGTGGGTTGAATCGCCATTTAATGCGTTCCGCACTGCTGTATTCAGCGATTTTTTGAAAGTACAGACGAGAAAATGCGTTATCGGTACCAACAAAATTTGTCCCGTTATCACTATAGATTACTTTAGGACGGCCGCGTCTGGCTATAAAACGCTAAAACCATAAAATTTATCACCGACAACGACGTACAAAGTTCGAAATGCACGGCCCGATATACAGCACAAGTAAATATACATATCCACGACTTCTGTCCAGATTTCAAATACAGGGGACCGGCAAAGTCCACCCCTGTAATTTCGAACGCGACGGCATCGCGCACTCGATCAAACGGCAAGGGAGGAGCACGTTCCTCAAATGACTTCACTTTTTGTCTTTTGCAAACGACGCACCGAGATATTACGGATTTAATAGCACGTCGTCCACCCAGAATCCAATAGGTCTCGCGTAAGTTACTCATTAGTCCCTGTACACCAACATGACATGATCGAATGTGCTCTCGAAAAATCAAACAATTAACCACAGGTTTCCTGGCAGGTAGTACTATTGGCAAGCGATATGCTGAAGTGTCATCTCTATTGCTCACCCGCGACTTTAATCGAATTAGTCCATTTTCGTCTTGAAAAGTGTCGAATCCACTCAAGTGTTTATCATTCTTGTCCATAAATGATTCGCGTTGCACCATTTTTAACACGAAAACTTCAGCTTCCTCGATTTGCTCAGTGGTTAGTTCTCCGTCAATCTTATTTTTTATCTTTCTCGCATTATTGATGAAGCAGAATATCCAAGCAATCATTCGTATGGTTTTACTGTATTGCGAGAAGTACGTGAGATGCCAATCCTCTAACGTCATTTTATCCGTCTCACTAATAACCAAGGTAACCACAAGACGTTTTCTTTTTTCTTGGTTAATTTCTTCCTCATTAAAATTGAAACTTTCTTGAGGCCAGGAAGCTGGGCTTTCGTGCAACCAACTAGGGCCCTCCCACCATCGAAACTCGAGCAGTTGTTTGGCAGAACAACCACGTGATGGGAGATCAGCTGGATTTTGCTTTCCAGGAACGTGTCGCCAATCATCACACGATGATGTCTTTCGAATCTCTGCCACTCTATTCCAGACAAATGTAGCCCATTCTTCACTCCTACGGATCCAAGAAAGAACAGTCGTTGAATCTGTCCAGAAATAACTTTCTAGGTCTAGTTCGAGGGCTGTTTTCACAGTGGTATACAGTCTTACCGCTTTAATGGCCGCCATTAACTCCAATCGGGGAATTGACAATTTCTCTTTCTTTATTGGCGCCACTCTTGATTTAGCCATCAGAAAATGAATAAAGATTTCGTCATCTCGTACAGCTCTCAAGAAAACAACAGCCGAATAGGCATCCTTACTGGCATCACAAAATGTATGTAGGGTCCATTGCTCAGCTTCATCAGGCCCAGCATTGATCCATCGAGGAACTTCAACAGCTGCTAAATACGGTAGCTCCTGGACCCAGTGACGAAAGATATTCTCGATTGACGCGTCTACGGGCGCGTCCCATGGCAATTGCTTCTCCCAGGTTTTCTGCAACAATAGTTTTGGTAACAAAGTAGCTGGACAAGTGAAGCCCATTGGATCGAACACTCTTTGGGCTAGTGAAAGCATAAATATTTTTGTTACCGGAGTATTCAAGAGTTGCTCAACATCCATGTGTTCCAGATGTATGCTTAACGTATCATTCCGCTTGTCCCACGTTAATCCAAGCATAGGAGTGGAAGCACTAGAGCTGTCATCTTGGATCTGTCGTGTATACTCCCACCCTCGTAAATCAAACTTTCCGTCAGCCATTACAATCCTGGCTTCTCGAATAAAAGCATCTAACTTTTCTTGGCTGGTGACACTAGTGACGCAATTGTCTACATAAAAACTTTTCGATAGCTTCTGAATAGTTTCTTGGCTATATGATGCGTCGTCCGTATATTTTTCCAACATTTTTGACAGATGGTAATCTATTGTGGCTGCTAACAGGAAAGGGCTGCTGTTGATGTCAAATACCACACGACGATGTCGATAAATCTTTTGATGGCCATCGTTATCTAACCACAAAAATCGGAGGAAATCTCTGTCACTTTCGTGTATACTAATTTGTAGGAAAGCTTTACGAATATCGGATGTCACACCTATTTGACTCTGTCTAAACCTCAACAAAGTAGAGGGTATAAATTCTATTAAATTCAACCCCTTCTCTAAACATTGATTTAATGAGGGTCGATCTTTTTCTTTAGCAGAAGCGTCGTATACAGGCCTTATTTTTGTGGTTGAACTGTCTTGTTTTACCACCGGTCTGTGTGGCAAATAGTGCGCTTCGCTTTCGTGTTGCTGCTCAGGAACTTCCTCAATGATTTGCTCCTCCAGCCATTATCCGAAAACCTGATCGTAAGACTGAAAATATCCCTCATTGCGTATTTTCCTAACAGTATTTTCTAGTCTTTTCTTAGCCAGGTTATAATTTCTGGGTAATACAGGATGACCTTCAAGCCAAGGCAGCCTAACCTCATACCTTCCCTCCGAGTTCACAGTAACAGTTTGCAGAAATAACTCCTTAGCAGCCAGTGTAGATTCTTCATGCGATTTTTTATCAGTGGGGTCAGTAATCCCTAAAACATCTTATTCCCAAAGTTCACTGATAGCAGCATTTTTCACGAAGAGGGAAAGGGACGTCATGGCTAAGCTGCTGGTTGCTTTATCAGAGGGTATCTTGCCCATTAGAGTACATCCCAACAAAGTTCCGATTGCTACTAATCCACAAGGTAGAATATATCTTCTTCCCGTATAAAGCTTGCCCGCAACATCTGAACCAATTAAAATTTCGATAGGTCCAGAATCGCACATATCCGACAGTGGTATCCCCAAAGTACTCAGCTCCTCCATCCAGGGTTCATCAAAAACAGGAGAAACGTCGGTACAAATAACAGCTTGATCTAAAGCTTCAAAAACACAGCTGTAATTCCCGCAACGCAATCCAATATCATAACAATTGTGGCGTGCCAGAAACTCTTTACCTCCAAACAACCCGTGGTTAATATTTATTTGTCGTTTGGGTACGTATCCCAGAAATTCGGCCGTGGACTTTAAAACATATGATTTCTGGGAACCAGTGTCTATTAATGCGCGTACAAATCGCGAACCCGTAGCACCTTCTATTTTGACGCGCAAAGTTTGCAGAAACACTTGGGTACTCGTATTATTGGCAAGAACATGATCGGCGCCCGACGGAATATCATTTTTCTCTTTAGGTTCATTATTTTCGCGTTTATTTACTGCTGCCAGTTCAGGACATATTAAAGCTACATGGGATTTTGAACATATTAAACATTTTAATCGGCCGCGGCAGTTACGAGATTGGTGTCCGGGTTTAAGACATCGAAAGCATGTGTTGGTCAAAATATTCTTTTTCTCATCCAAGCTTAAATTCTGAGCTTTAAAACAACTGACACTGTCATGCGAATTTTGACAAAAAATACATTTAACACAATTATTAGTCAAAGCTAATGCCGCAGGAGTACCGGTATCAGGCAATCTCGATTGCCGTCTTTGAATGGTCTTGTGACGACCTAAATCTGCGTTACCAGTAGTAGAGCGAAAACCAAACGCGTCAGCAGCCAACGAAACGTGTTGCTCATTGTCTACTTCATTTTTCAAAAACGACATAAGACTCCTGAGACGGATTTCCAAGGACGCACTTCCGGAAGCATTTAAAGAACCCTGAGACCCGACGGCGGACACGGCAGCGGTTGCCGCAGGTAATCGTTGCAAAACTCGTAACAAATCAGCGGGAAGACACGATTCTATGAGCGGAAATAGCATAGCCGAATATTTATCTGACGTAATTTTAAGTGTTTCTAACGCCCGTAATTGAGTCTCTATTTAGAGAAAGTTCCATTTTGTCATCAGATGTCGCGTTGTGTATGATTAATTTAAGCAACTCGCGTACGTATACTTCGATTTGTAAATCCTCTCGCCCGAAACGCTCGCGAAGAGAGTCTATCATTTTATTATAATTATCGCCGGTTGCCGGAAAACTGTCGACTAGCTGCCTAGCTCTACTACCCGGTATAGTAGCTTGTATCAAATATTCGACCTTATCATTTATATCTATGTCGGGGTCGACATGCACTTTGTTGAATTGAGACCAAAAAGGCAGCCAGTCGCGAATGTTTCCATTAAATTTTTTAAATTCTAATGTAGGTAACTTAAATTTTCGCCTACCTTGTCTGCTGCTACCATTAGTATTTATCGAGTTTACCTCATCCTCCGCCTCTGAACTAGCTCGACCCATATATTATGCTGGTTCCATACATTCCTCATAGCGTATATTTACGTCATTGAATTTCCTGTCGTAGCTGTCGCTTCCTTCCATCTCAACTTGCAGGTCTTCTTCACTGACATCGTCTTCAAGCATAAGAGTGTAGATTTTGTTGTCGATTAGTTTCATTTCATCATGTTTTTGCTGCAACATTCTCATCGATACTTTTACCAGGCGCCTGTCAATTTCTGGCTCGGCCAAGAGAACATCCATCTCTTTCAACGTCTTGGTAAAAGCCGTCCGCAGCAGTTTCCGGTGTTTCTTCTGCTGTTCCATTTTTCTAGAAACACCACTGACAACTTGGTTCAAAACCACTCACGTCCCGATACCAACAAAACGGAGTAAAAGTTTGTCCAAATAAACGGCCACTTATTCGGCAATAAACCCGGTATATTCACCCGCGCCACGAATCAATTCGCTATCAAATCCCAGTCCTGTCACGGTCGCCAAATTCTTGTGCCCCGAAATACAACTACCCGTTATACTCGGAAACACGGTTCGTAAAATAAAAAGCACTATTTAAACAAAAGAAACTCTTTATTCTAAATTAACTGGGAAATGAAGAAAACCCGTTCTGCGTAAAATACTGGTAAATAAATATACAAAATCAATGTGTATTCACGAAAGTTCAGTAAGCGACTAAAAAACTAAGAAAATGAGAAACAGCTAGAATAGTGGTTCCCAACCTTTTTTCAGTCACGACCCTTTTACAGTTTGCTCATAAGGTCGCGACCCCCCTACCCATTGATAAATAAAAAACTAAATCTGATTTATTCAAGAAATCTTTAACAAAAATATTAATATTTCGTAACTAAATACAAAAACTCAATTTTTATTTGGTTAATGTGATGAATGAGCTTGCATCACCGTAACAAGTTTTGAAATTCTTGGTTGAGTTTTTGCTAAAGCCAATCTTATGTCATCTTGAACGCCCAATCTATTTCTGGCCTTTGTTCTAATTTGCAAAAGAATTGAAAAACCAATTTCACGAAGGTAGGTAGAGGCAAATGGTATTAGTATCCGAAAAGAAAGCACATGCAGGACGATATGTGGATATGAACTATGCATTGCACACCAAATTTCAGCCAAGAATTTTTACTGAAATAGGCAGGTGCTGTGGAATCATTCCTCAGGTCTAAAAATTTATCCAGCGCTTCATCAGGAACGTCGGCAACATCTAACGAGGCTTGGAGCGGGTTCCCTACTACTGCAGCTTTTTGTTCAGATAAATCGAGAAAATAACGCCCATAGCCCCTTTCGGGTACAGAGTGCGAAGCTCCTAGAATACTTCACACCTGGGCCCTTATTCTTGAAACAGGGGAGCAGCGCTCCCGGGAGAACGAGTGTTCCGTCTTTGTTACTTATTATCAGTTGCATATCATTGAGAAAGACGGAACACTCGTTCTTCTGGGAACGTTACTCCCCTGTTTCAAGAATAAGGACTCTGTTAGTGACCTGTCCTACTCTATGCGTTTTGCACGAAACCGAACGGGTCAAACTGTAGTTGGAGTACTTCAGAGTAACTCGGGAGCGCTCAAAGGGTAGCACCCGAAACTCATTTCATTCTCAAGGGATTGAAGGTAATAACCAATTTTCTCTTTTTGGATTCTCTACAATTTCTGTTTCTGATGCTTCAGTCATTTTGCATAGCTACCTATGTTGAAAAACATGTGTCTCAAAACCTGTGCTATGCACTTCGTCCGTAAAGTCAATGCAACGCTGCGCGTCTTTTGAGGCGGAGGCTAAGGGTGGATTTTCATGCATCCGTTTGTCCGACGAAAGATGTCCGAAAAACATTCTATTCTGACATAATCGTATAAAAATATGTCAAAATAGAAGATTTTTCGGACATATTTCGTCGGAAAACGGATGCATGAAAATCCGGCCTAAGGTGTGTTGCCAAATGCAGAAAAATATATTTGACATTGCGACCCCTCCAAAAACCCTATGCGACCCCCTTAGGGGTCGCGACCCACCGGTTGGGAACCGCTGAGCTAGAACCTCTTGCGGACCTAAATATGAGGTTTCAATAATAAAAAATGCCTAATTCTCTTATCTGCTGTCCTTTGCCCCGAAGCAAAAAAGGTACAATGAGAACAATAGATGTTTATCTCTCGACGCCGTTGAGGGTCTACATAGCAAGAATTTGTAACGTAAACAAAATTCCATAAAAAAGTTTTAAAAAAAGAATAACTGTTTTGAACGAAATGCTGTACAAATCTATTAACTATTTCCTGTACCGAGTGGTAATTTCAATGTATAGGTACTTATTACAATAAATATTTACTGATGCTCTGACAGTTAGTGTTTAAGGTTAGGTTGCAGGTACACAAATATTCAAACCGTAAATATAGAAAATCCTATTTGGGATATATAAATTTTAAAATTTAAGAATGCGAAACAGCATTCTGCATTTTTAGTAGTAGTTGCCAGCGGTGGTAAATGCCCCTCCATAAATCTGCCCTTGACATTCCGTTGTTAAGTGAACCTGAAAAAAAAGAAAGCAAAAAAAAGTCGAAAAGAATCTTCTTGGGTACTGAGGACGAAAACTGGGGCCTTTACTGTCCGAGCTGCCTTCCCAACCACACCTACAATTTAAATACGCAGACTGAAGCCAATCAGCATCATGTCATATTCCTCCATAATATCATGACATTGTACCTTTTACGACCCTCGAATACTTTCCCAAATAATGTCTCGCCGTCGCCGAAAGCAATACTATTATATGACCCAGACTTTCTGTTAAAGAACCCAAAGATATTGTATGTAAATAAATTAAACAATTGTCCACCATAAACCCCAAAATTCCCAAATATCCTTAATGGTCATTCTTTGGGCGAACAGACTGTCATTTATTGCCAATATTTATTTAGGGTTTTCCAGTTGTAATTATGTAGGTTCTAGAAACGTTTTAGAAGGGATGTAAAGGTCGATTTGTAAGAGATCTAGTGAAGCAAGAAGACAGTCTTAAGACAGCTTCAGTCGTAGTAACACATTTTGTTAAAACTCTCTCTAAAATAAGTCTTACTTTTGCTGTAGTTCAATTTCATTCTATATTCCATTACCTAATAAAGCTACAAGTTTCAAACCAAAAACAAAAGTAGTTTTAACCAAGGCAAAACACTGAAGGATCACAACAGATTTTGGCGCAGTCGGTAGGATTCAGAAGTATCTAGCAAGATCCCGCAGGATTTGGATACAAAGATTCAAGACATACCATAGTCAGCCAAAGCTATCATCAGCGTTGACCAGTATTGGATTGAATCACAGTTGTTGTGTAACCACTAGCTTTCAAGTTTTTTTGGTAAGTGATTTTTGTCTCTTAATGAAGTTACTTTTGTTTGTCTAACTCCTTTATTAATACTTATATGCCACTATGACTCCTCCTGCCGTAAACCCAGACCTACAAACAATATTATTAGAAACTCTTCAAAACATTTTTAATCAACTTCCTTCGTCAAATTGCAACCCAAATAATGGTAGGTTTTCCGTAGATTTTTTATGGAAACTAATACCTAATAGTTTTGATGGCAATCTTCTTGAATTAGGGCAATTTTTAGCGAATTGTAATAATGCCAATGTATTAGCACAGGACGATCAGAAAAATCCTCTTTTATATTTTATTTTATCTCGAATCGGTGGCAAAGCTAAAGAACAGTTAGCTACCCAAAACTTTGATAATTGGGATACCTTAAAAGACGCTTTAAAAACTTTATATCAAGACAAAAAACATTACGTTCAATTAATGGAAGAGCTAAATAATTGCAAACAAAGTCCTAACGAATCAGTGAAAGACTTTTTTCAACGTTTGGAAACAATTAACTCGCGATTGATATCTACCACTCAACAAAATTGCACAGAACCGGAAGAGATTCCTGGAAAACTGAAAATGTTGAACGAAATTGCTTTAAATAGATTTATTTATCATTCGAAACCCGAAATTTCGCGAATGTTGAGATGGAAAGATTTTGATTCGATTAATTCTGCGTATAGTGCAGCTATTTCTGAAGAACGCGCTGCGGCTATGTCGCGCAGTTCAACTCAGTTTTGCAAAAATTGCAAAAACAACTCGCATTCTACAAATAATTGTTTCAAAACAAGAAATCATGATGCAAACGTAAGAACTTTGTTTACGAATAATCAGATATTTTGTCGTTACTGCAAAAAACAAGGGCATGTTATTGAAGAATGTAGAAAAAACAATATAATAATAATGCAGGAAGATCTAATAATTCGATGAATTTCCATGTTAATCGACAGCATACTAACCAATCTCATCAAAACTCTAATTCCCAAAACTCAAACTATCAATGTAATAATAGAAATCCAAACTCTAACTTCCAAAACTCAAACTATCAACATAATAACAGGAATCAAAACTCTAATTCTCAAAACTTAAACCAAAACTCGAGCAATCAAATTAATAGAAGACCTTATCGAAATTCGACAATTCATAATCCAGTTTTTCGCGACTCACCTCATACGAATTCAAGGCAGAACGCGAACGTTAATTCAATTCAATACAATTCTAATGTACCAAATTATCAACCAAGTCATTCAAATTCTTTAAACTCCAACGCTCCTCCAATGACGAACACCTCACTGGAGGATCATCTCAAAACTTTAGCGGTGTTTGAGAACGACGAGAACTAACAAAATTTCTTGCTGAAAATAGCTCAAGTTTCATTGAACTAGAAAGTAAATATTGAAAAAATCAAAACAAAAAACTCCGATTTTTACTTGATACTGGTGCAAGCTGCTCATTGATAAAAGCCAAAAAACTCAATCCTGAGATAACTAAATTTGTTCCTTCAGAAAAAATATCTCTTCATGGACTCTGTCCTAATTCTCCAATTCAAACAGTTGGAACTACCACTATTCCTTTTAACATTAACAATCAGATTTTGAACATAAAATTCCACATACTAAATCAGGCTACAAACGTCCCTTATGACGGTCTAATTGGATTGGATTTTATTCAAGATCAAAACGCAAAAATCGATTTTAAAAAACGAACTCTATCTCTAAACTCATTGCCATTTCAAATCCCTATCGGATTAAACGCTAATCCTAAAACTGGTTCTTATTTTGTTCTCAAATCTCGTACGGAAACAATAATAGAAATCAACGTTCTAAACCCGGAAATAAAAGAAGGGATCATACCAGATATGGAAATATCTAAGGGAATCTATTTATCCCGAGCATTGACTAAAGTAAATTCAAATAATAAAGCTTTTGCAACAATCTTAAACTCAAAAGTAATTGATTTTCAATGAAAACCTATTTCAATCTATTTAGAACAGATTCCTAAAGAAAGCTACTGTTATTTTGCTTCGGAACAAAGTAATGAAAATAATTTTATTAAAAATAGGAGCCAACTATTGAAACAAAATCTTAGATTAGACCATTTAAACCAAGAAGAAAAGAGCTTCATAACTAATCTTTGTGAAAATTATGAAGATATTTTGTTTCTACCTGGAGATACCCTTGGTTGTACTAACACTATTAAACATGAAATAAACATCTCTGATTCTAAGCCCATTCATACTAAAACGTACAGATTCCCAGAAATTCATAAAACCGAAGTTAATAAACAAATCAATAAAATGTTACAACAGGGAATAATTCAACCGTCTGCATCGCCTTGGTCTGCCCCTCTATGGGTAGTACCAAAAAAAATGGACGCTTCGGGGGAACAAAAATGGCGCGTAGTGGTTGATTTTAGAAAATTGAATGAAGTTACAGTTGGTGATGCATATCCAATGCCAAATATCGAAGAAATTTTAGATCAATTAGGCCATAGTAAATATTTCACCACACTCGATTTGGCTTCTGGTTTCCATCAGATTCCAATGAGAGAAGAAGATAAACCAAAAACCGCTTTCACTACACCTTTAGGTCACTGGAAATTTAATCGAATGCCTTTTGGATTAAAAAATGCACCCGCTTGTTTTCAAAGACTAATGAATGCAGTTCTTACTGGTTTACAAGGGTTACAGTGTTTCGTTTATCTAGACGTCATAGTTATTTATGGATCAGATCTAAATCAACATGTCTCACGTCTTGAAGCGGTTTTCGACAGACTCAGAAATAATAATTTAAAGTTACAACCCGACAAATGTGAATTCCTCCGTAAAGAAATCTCTTATCTCGGTCATATCATTTCTGAATCAGGAGTAAAACCAAAACCAGAAAAAACTATAGCAATAAAAAACTTTCCCATTCCTAAAAATCAAAAAACAGTAAAAAGTTTCCTAGGTTTAATTGGATATTATCGTAAATTTATCAACAATTTTGCAAAAATTGCTAAACCATTGACTAATCTTCTAAAGAAAAATGTTGCTTTTATTTGGTCTCAAGAATGTCAAGAATCTTTCGACACCTTTAAAGAAATTCTAATAAATGAACCTTTACTTCAATATCCAGATTTTTCAAGAGAATTTATTTTGACGACCGACGCTTCAGACTATGCGATTGGTGCGGTCTTAAGTCAAGGTGAGATCGGGCAGGACCTACCTATTGCATACGCAAGTCGTACGTTAAATTCTGCCGAACAAAATTATACAACTATGGAAAAAGAATTATTAGCAGTAATTTGGAGCATTAAACATTTTAGATGCTACCTATATGGTAGAAAGTTTAAAATTGTAACCGATAATAAACCAATCCCTTGGCTTTTAAACTGTAAAAATCCCGGAAGTAGACTGATTAGATGGGGATTATTACTTAATGAATACGAATTTGAGATTATTCATAAACCAGGAAAGTTTAATACTAACGCAGATGCTTTATCTCGATGTCTAAATATCAACATTATTTCTAAAAATGATACCTTTGAAAATTTTATAGAATATCATTACAAAACTTTAGATATCAATCCGCAACTTGAAATAAAAAATGGAAATCTATTCGATTTTTTTCCAAACGCAGTTTATTTCTCTACTGATTTGGACGAAAGTAATCAGTTTTCAGAGTCCATAAAAAACAAATTCGATTTCAACGATATCATAAAATCAAACTTTGAATTATATTCAACTTATAAGTTACAAAATAACAATAAAAAATCCTATTTAATGTTCGTGAAGACTTCTCATTTTGAAAATATTTCTTATAAAGACGTTTTTTATTCACTCCGGAACTTACGTACTGAACTAATCAGAGATAATATAAAATACTTCTATTTACCTGACATAACGAAAAATTCTCCAAATTTAAAACAATCAATGTATTTTGAAATGATACACTATCTTTTCAAGGACACGAATATAAAAATATGTGTTATTAGTTCAGAAAAAATTATTATTAGTTCAAAAGAGGAAATTTCCGCAATTCTAAAAGAAAATCACGATTCAAAACTAGCAGGACATTCAGGTTTTACAAGAACATATAAAAGGATAAAAGAACGTTATAAATGGCAGAACATGAAAACTGACATAAAAAAATATATAAAAAAATGTCCTTCTTGTCAAATAAACAAAACAAATTTCAAACCCAGTAAAGCTCCTATGATGATAACAACAACTAGCGAAAAGCCTTTCGAAAAACTTGCTATTGATATAGTTGGACCTCTTCCAATTACGGAAAACGGATCTAGATTTCTCCTTACGATGCAAGACGATTTAACGAAATATTCGTATGCCATTCCTATACCGAATCATGAAGCAATAACAGTATCAAATGAATTATGCAAATTTATAACTTTATTCGGTATTCCCAAAACTATTTTATCTGATCAAGGTACTGATTTTATGTCCAATTTAATAAAAGAACTCGTAAAATTATTTAAAACTAAGCATGTCACAAGCACACCCTACCACCCTGAATCTAATGGCGCTTTGGAGCGTTCACACCTTACTTTGAAAGATTATTTAAAACACTACATTAACGACAAACAAAACAACTGGGACGAATTTATACCTTTTGCAATGTTCGCTTACAATACACATACTCACTCTTCTACTAACTATACACCATATGAACTATTATTTGGATCCAAACCATTTTTGCCAAGCTCTATAACTAGCAGACCCGAATTTAAATATTTATATGACGATTACATAGGCAACCTAAAACTCAAACTTAACATAACTCAAGAACAGGCACGTAACAACATCTTGAAATCAAAAGAAAAATCGAAGACTTATTACGATAACAAAATAAAAAAAAATCATTATAAAATAGGAGATATGGTTTACATTGTAAATAAACATATTTCCCCTGGTCTAAATAAAAAACTGAGTCCTAACTTTAAAGGCCCATATAAAGTCACTAAAGTTTTCAATAACAATAATATTCAACTACAAATAGGAAAAAAAATTATTACGTATCATACTAATATGATAAAACCTTTTGTTTCAGATCAAAGCAATAATGATTAATAACGCTAATCTACTGTTCCTACTTGTACTAACTTCCATTTCCGTTTGTGTTAGAGGCGATAATTATCACATTACTAATCTCCACGATCATGCCGGTCTTTATTATAATAATCTTGGCCAAGTTAAACTTTCAAATTCTAAATTTGTCCTATTTACTCATCCTAATGTAACTGGATATGAAAAGAAAATAAAATTTATTTCTGGAATATTGAAAAAGTCATTCGATCTATGTTATAGTAATGAAATTGTTGAATCTGAAAATTTTCTATGCAAAGATACTATAAAAGTCGTCCAATCTCGGTTTAATAAATTGCTCGGAAAATCTGAAGTTGTCAGCGAAATAATCGGTACTAATACGAAAAAAACTAAAAGAGGAATTTTTGATGGTGCTTCTTACGCATTCAATTGGCTATTTGGCATGCCTGATGCCGATGATGCTAAATTTTATGACAAATCGATAAAAACTCTAATTCAAAGTAATAGAAATACACAACTTTTGATGAAACAACAAATTGGCATAATTTCTAGTACGATATCTAATTTTAATTCTAGTATACGAAATTTTAAATCTAATCAAGAAACTCTAAACTCCAATATTAAAATTTTCAACTCCTTCTCAGCAGATACCAATAAACGTATTCACGTAAACAAACTGAAACTTATCATCAGTTCACATATTGCCTTACTCACACAAATATTAGAAGATCTGAACGAAGAATATGATTTATTAATCTCAGCTATAACAATGGCCAGACATAATATCCTACATCCGAAAGTTATAACACCAAAACAATTATTAAATGTACTTTCGGAAATCAAATTGAACAACGGACTTCAATTACCGTTCCCAATATCTTATTCAACTATTTACAAATATTTTGAGATCAGTAAACTAAAAGTTTTTCATTCTGATAACATAATTATTTTTGCAATTGAAATTCCATTGACTGACGAAATGACCTACAATCTGTTCAAATTATTGCCACTTCCAACACCTCATAATTTTTCTGATATTCATTCCTATATCCTACCTGATTTTCCTTACCTGCTGATAAGTATTAGTAAGGTTAGTTATGTGCAAATGAAAGACCTTACCAAGTGTACAAGGATCACAGAAGAGGAATTCATCTGCCAAAACACTCAAGCTACAAGGATTCAAGAACCTCCTAAGTGCGAAGTCGCATTGTTTACATCATTTTCTACCAAAATCCCGGCTGACTGTCATACCGTTACTTCCAAAGCAGACTTCGAGATATGGCATCCACTGAGCGACAACTCTTGGCTTTTCGTACTATCGACGCCCTTACAGCTTACTCTGGCTTGTGATAATTTTCCAATCGAAGATATAAAAATTGCATCGACAGGGCTGTTAAGTTTGGAACCCAAATGCAGAGGCTATACTCAAAATATTATCTTGGAAAGCTCAGGAATCATTACACGGAATATTTCAAAACAAATTTCAGATATCAATATTGCACTTGACGATTGCTGCTATGCCAAAAAAGCCAGATTCAACAACACACCAATCACACTACAACCAATAAGACTTTCCAATATCAAATTGGACGATTTACAGTTTGCGAATCACAAACTTGGACAACTGGACCAATTGCTGGATGAAGAATTGAAGAAGCCATTTATTATTCAACACTCTCATTGGTTCATTATCATTATTTCTTTTATCGCGTCAGTTGTTCTTTTGGTAATAGTGTACAATTTTCTTAAGTGGTGCGGATTAATATCATGCATTAAAAGTATGTTTTGTTGTACTAAAAGCCCAAAGCACATATCGGATTCCTGCTGTATTAAGCTTTTCAATACAAATATAAATACCACTCCAGGGACAAGTCAAAACATATCAAGAATTCTAGAAGAAGAAGCCAGAACAAAAATGGGCGAAGGGATTGAACTAAATAACCTTCTAAGTTCCAATGAAGCAACCACATCCACTACGAATTCCATGTCCATGCGAAGATCAGTCACCCCAAGAACTTCCATAAAAATGTCTTAGTAAAAGATATGTTTGTATATTCATAGGTATAAGTTAGTTTACATTTTTTTTTGCTCTCTTTCCTTTTTATTCCTACCTTTATATTAAGTTAAGCTTCATATTATTTTACGTTAGTTTTTTATAATTGTATTTCTTAAAGGATTTGTTTTGAAGAAATTTCTTTATGAAATTTTATTTTATTTTTTCAAGGGGGGAAGTGTCATATTCCTCCATAATATCATGACATTGTACCTTTTACGACCCTCGAATACTTTCCCAAATAATGTCTCGCCGCCGCCGAAAGCAATACTATTATATGACCCAGACTTTCTGTTAAAGAACCCAAAGATATTGTATGTAAATAAATTAAACATTTGTCCACCATAAACCCCAAAATTCCCAAATATCCTTAATGGTCATTCTTTGGGCGAACAGACTGTCATTTATTGCCAATATTTATTTAGGGTTTTCCAGTTGTAATTATGTAGGTTCTAGAAACGTTTTAGAAGGGATGTAAAGGTCGATTTGTAAGAGATCTAGTGAAGCAAGAAGACAGTCTTAAGACAGCTTCAGTCGTAGTAACACATTTTGTTAAAACTCTCTCTAAAATAAGTCTTACTTTTGCTGTAGTTCAATTTCATTCTATATTCCATTACCTAATAAAGCTACAAGTTTCAAACCAAAAACAAAAGTAGTTTTAACCAAGGCAAAACACTGAAGGATCACAACAATCAAAATATTTAATTATGTTTTAATAAATTTTAATTGGGAAAACCATTGAGGCAGGTGTGAAATATAACAATTGTTGAACCACACCTGGTAAGCAACATTTTCCGTAAAAATTATAAAACGTGCACGTGGTGAGATTCATTTTTGCATATAGTCGAAAGGGGATCCATATTTGAGAATCTACGCCACGAGGCATTCAATTAGAGGCACAGGCGTTTAGACTACCTACGACACCAGGTCAAGGGGCGATCAGCTTTTGGGGTACAAAGGCTTGGCGTGATTCTCGTGGATACCGGAGAGCCAGGCAACAGTGTCGAAAGGCAGGAAATTTATGGAGAGGGCAGCAACTAAACGCAATTTAAAGATAAGTTCCTTAATTAGTGAATAATTTCAGTAATAACAAGTTCCTTAATTGGTGAATAATTTCAGTAAAACAAGTTCCTTAATTAGTCATATTAAATTTCAGTTTTTTCTATATAAAAACCACGTGATTGGCTTCACATAAATGTATGTATGTAGGTATGTACTTGTGGCCACATTAATGTTGTATTTTAGCGTGTTTTATTTTAAGTGTATTTATTTATTTATTTATTGAGATTTAAAAAGAAAGTCATCCTATCTAAGCCTTTAATTTGTGGTTATTTGCAGTATTTCACTCAGTGTCGGACTGGGGGTCATTTGGCCCACCGGGCAAATGGTGAAGTGGCCCACCCATCCCAAACCCCATTCAATAAAAACAATTTTTATAATCATTTGTTGAATCTAAATCACGATTTCACACTGCGGCAATATTTTTGATTGATCGACCACTGCGAGGACATATTGGTCTTTGGACATTATAGAATATTGGACATCCAACACTGATCCGGTTCGGTCAAATTTTTGAATCTTGTTAACCGTGGCACGAGTAAACGGTTATGGTTACCGAAATCATTTCGTAATGCACGAATCGTCTTTGTTAAATTTTCTCCATTTCGGAAATAGGTTTTAACAATTAAAATGCGATCTTGTGTTGAATACCGCTCCATATTCGTAAAATGTCAATACTCACTTATGACACATGCCTAATTTCAGCCAAGGCGATTTCGCCTCAGTTTGGTACCCCAGTTTGGTCTGTCAAACAGGTATCAATCAATTTCGGATGGGAGAATGATGCCACAGAATTGATGCCGTCACAACAAATCTGGTAGGCGTTTTGGTCTGTCAAATACTATACCACGGTTGACTGCGGTTTGTAACTGGGTAGTGGAGATTTGGTAGATTTCCGTCTCTTCCTGTCCCATGTCTAAATAAACATGCCATTGTACCAAACGCCCTACCCACTAAATTCGGATCGGATTGTTGTCATTATTGAGCTACGTCAGTCATACCTACCAATTGGTTAACCATTCGCCTACCAAACAGCAGATGAAAATCTGGGGCGAAATCGCCTATATATTCAGCACACCAGTATTGCCATATTTAAATTGTACTTTTGTTCTCAGTTTTCGAATTTGACAGCCGTTAAAAATAATCAGGGGTTTGAATGTGCTCTAACCACATACTTACAGACCTTGGCCCATGCAAAACCTTGTTAAATTTAACGACGTGTCAAATTCGTTAATCGGGAGCAAAAGTATCGGCCCTATAGGTTCACTTCAGGTACCTGTTTATATTTTGTTATTACCTATTTACCGATGTAGTATGTAGTTTGTAGTTGTATATAACTGTCAATATTTCCATAACAGTTGAACTTAGGTAAGTATAGGCTATATCACATGAAATCTGCTCAGAATTTTTCGTAAAATCCGAAGACGTCTTTTTCTGTTGAAATTTTTTCAAACCGTTTCATACTGGTTCGAAACACCCCATTTTCGTGTTTCAATAGTGACGTCATGTACGACAACGGTACAACCAGCTTTGAAATGATCTTTGGGGACGCTTCAAACAGGGTTCTTGGCTATATAAATATAACCTCAAAATCATTTGTTGTTGTTTTTGTTAATATTACCTATTTTACTGTAAATAGTGCCAATATCAACTGAAGAGAAAATTAGCTAGTGCAAATATGGATGAAGACTCAATGCGAATTCCATTTGTAGAATCAGTGCAAAAAAAATGTATCCCTATCCTTGTATTTTACATGCTTTAAGAAAAAGATGCGGATACATTCAGTGCGCACTGATTAACAAATGGAAGTCGTCAAGAAAACGTGGAAATGGCAGCATTTTAACATGGAAATGTTTTATTAATATGACCTGATAATTTTAGATGTCAACGAGTGTCACGCGATTCGTTTCAAAATCGTGCACTTTTGTCACACTGCAAATTGATGACGTAACAATCGAAAAAGTTTTGAACCGGGTTTGAAACGGTTTCATGATCAAAAAGACATCTCAATTATGCAATCACATACAAAGTGTCTCATTTGAAATAAGTAAGTTGACTTCCGGTATAACCGGAAGAGCCACCATCTTGGAAATATTTTAGCCGGGTTGCCCCATTGACATTGGTATACTGTCAAATTTCCAAAAAATGTCTGTATACAGTTTTTCATATTATTATATAAATCGATTTGGTTCCCGGTGGGACACCCTGTATATAACTTCTTCTTTTTTAGCTTTCCGTTCTTGGACATCTAGAGTGTATAAAAATAAAAAAATAGAGGGAGCCGGAGGTCGGGATGTTTAAATGATATTATGGTCTTATAAGAGAGTTATTTTCTAAAGATATCGTAATCAATAAACAGAAAAACTATTTCAGTCATTCTAAGCGTTGCTGATTAGGCTGATTTTCGGAAAAACAAGGTGATTAATTTGCGAAAAACGAAGAGTTATTAAAGCATTTTCAATACCAAAACCAATGTGAGGATGGGGCATGTGGCTTTTTTCACAAATTCACTACCCTGTCTCTCTATTTCTGAAAATCAACAACGGCTACGTCAGTTGAATTCAAATTCACTGATATGCGGCGGGCGATTTCTACGCGACTTCGGCTTGAAATTTTTCAGAGCAGAAGCGGGAGTTGATATTGATAATGATAGTTGATTTTTTATAAGGACGGTGGATTACGCGAAATAACGTATGATTTGATTTGATGGTCAATGGCGCGGGGAGTGGAATATTTAAATTTATTTTTATAAATATTCGAATGGCCCACCTGTCGAAGACGTCACCTGGCCCACCGGGATTTTCCCGGTTGCCCGGTGGGCCAGTCCGACACTGATTTCACTTCCAAATAATTGATTTATTAATTCAAAAAAAATTATTAACTAGCAGCACAGCTGCATTGTGCAGCAATAAACAGTAAAATTATTATATGTTTGCTTTATTATTTACATTCCTGTAGCTTGATGAGCCGAGCTACTTCCCTTGTATAACGAGAGACCCAGAGAGTGGGGAATCGTTACAAGTTCAAGTAAAAGTTTTTTTGACAAGGGTTTTTACTTGGTTTGATAGGTGGGCGCTTGAAAACGAAATAAATTCACCCAAAATTTTATGTATTGTCCCTACAAAAAAAAAAGAAGATTTTTCAACCAATGAAAGGACATTAAAAATCCTATCAAACTCATAGGAGAGTTTAAAGTCATAAATGTTTTTCGGGTTAAGCCGCGAACTGGTCCGAATCTCTCATAAATTTGATTTCATTGTTTAGCAGAAAGTAAAATATGGAAAAAAAACAAGTGATGATTTCATTTCTCATTGTCCCAACACCGCACTAGAATATAATAAACAACTCGCTGGGCCTTGCACACTTTATCATTTTCCATTGTAGAGCTACACCAGCCCAGTGTGCAGACTTGAAAATATAAAATGATTTATAAATCGTCATTTTATAGGAAAATAAACGTGACATTTTTTGTATCCCTTCTTTTGGCGCTTTACGATATTTCCAGACCCGAATATGACGTTCCATTATGTTCTGATTGCACCAGAAATTACAAATTACTCCTTGCGACAATAATATGCCAATTAAATCTTCGAAAATTCAATATCAGTCAACATTGTAATGTGGCCGAGGTCTAGGGTGCTACATCAAACCCCCTAATTACTGATTACTAATGAACTGTGGTTTCTAAATTCATTTGTCCCAGGTTAGCATTGATTTTGCAAATAGCAAAATTAAATGTATTCAAGTCCTTCCCTTAACGTCCATCATACTCAAGAAATAACCATGATTTTATGGAATAAGTCAGTTTATGATTATACCAAAAGGGTCCCTGCAGGCATTTAATTATACTTGACGTTGCCCTCTAATTTTCGGACTTTTTGTACCTTCCGTTATGTTTCCTTGGCTCTCTCGGCGAAAGCGCCTGTTCCTGGATGTCCTTTTTAATTTTACGATATTACATTTTCAAAGTAATTAGTTTTATCTTCAAGCGGTCCAAGTATAATTTGAAGTTTACTGTCGTCAAAGCTTGACACAGAAGTGATTCATGTAACTAGGACCATAATGATTTTTATGTATGGAGTAATGTGTTCGTTTTTTTCTCGCTAGAGGCAGCAGCGTCAATCAGCGCTATTATGTTCCTGTAATTAATTTTGCGTTTCTTTCTCGCTAGATGACAGCATTAATGACTAAGTTCGAGAAATAGCTTCAACGGCATAATTTTATTTATAATTTGTAATTTGTTCGTTTTAAATTTTTGTTCAATATTATGATTGAGATAATTGCATGAAGCAAAAAAGACCATACTCAAATAGCGATGATCAACCTGATCTGTACTGCTCGTTTACACGAGCGTCTATGTTCCGAGCAGTGATCTAATATTGATTTGACATTTGGACTGAACAACTTTAACATAAGTCATAAATTATAAGTGGCAGTCTTTTATTTTTGCGGAAATCGATGAAAGAAGCAGTGATTAACTCGTAAAAGGAAATACTGCAATCCCTTGGAGATTAAAAAAAATATTGTTTGCTATTCAGCTTTTTGTGCTTCGCTCCGCTACGCGTCGGCCTTCAAACGTTGAGCTCAGCACAAAAAGACATACTACTTCTTGGCCTAATGACATAAATAACTATCTTGCTGAATAATATTTCCATAAATACGTTTAATTTTTTTCTATTTTTATATTTTTGTGTTTTTTGTCTTCTTTTCCATTTTTATGTGTGATTTTGTTATGTGCAGTCTGATGTTCCATCCTAAAAATCTAGAACCGTTTTATACATATAATTTTGGCCACATAATTTTGTAAGTACAAGGTATGTAAAATTCATTTTTTTTGTTACCATTCTCTGATGTTCTGATTATATATTTTAGTCATAATGAAGCCCTAAACTTTTGGACGAAACGTTGGCAAAGACTTAACAGGCCTTTTATTTTTCTTTTCCTAACCGACGAATCACTCCCGTCATTGAATACCGATAGGACACGAACTTCACTTAGTCATAAATATAAATATTATTCATTATGTTTGAATTTTCTTGGTATAAGCCAAAAATTTCAAAAATTTATTTTCTGCTACTGATAACTCTCGCGACAAAATGTCTATCATATCTCTTGAGTAATGATAAAATAGGGAGAACGGCAAGTTGCATCTTGGTTTGCATCTATCTTCATTAGGCAATACTGGATAGGACTTTTGCCAATTATGCTTCTAAGCGCATCCAACAATATAATCAATATAATCTCAACAATAAGCCTATATCATGGCTGTATAGCGACACAAAAAAAAGTACAAGGCACTTTCGGAAATATCTTTTATTGGGAAAAATATCAAAATTGCATGTGAGACCTTTTACACGAGGATACTAATTGCGATATACGCTTCTCTCAGATACGGATATAATATGAGTTTAAATGAGGTAGGTATAATTTTTGTTGTTCAATTCAACAGCCGTCAATAGAATGCGTATTTGAGATGAAGAAACCCCATTTTGTTAGAGGGAGGATAGCCTACATTTTCGCAATGCAATTTGAAATGGTCTCTACCTTCTCAATAACTCGGTAAGTTTTTGGCTCCATAACTTATAATAGCCCATAACTACAGCGGCAACTCTGGGAGTTTGGCGATTATAAGAATTAACTACTTCAATCATATTGTCAACTACTTAAGTAAATACCACTATGTACATTAATTTTATCAAAGTGTGTCGACGAGTCGGCATTAATTTGGTATAAATACCGCGCCAAGATCCATTCCGGCAGACTAAGGCTAGTGCAAAGTACCCCAATTGGGAAAAGCCCCTCTAGCTAAGTCTCCTCCCAATGCAAACTACCTTTAACCTTCGTCTTCCCACGTCAAAAAAAATTACGTAGATTCCCACGTGGGGTACATTCGCACCCCATGATAAAAATGATACTTCTGATAATTAAACATTTATTTTATTAATACTAAACAGTTATAATAGATAAAATCAACCTATAGAGTACAGTTAGCGAAAAAAAAAGAATATTTAGAAAATGGTATTTTCAACCAATGGGTGCCATATTCCAATTTATAAATCATTTTTCCGCCTTCTACTTCTCGTAAATTTTCGGTCTCTTCCTGCTCAACAGATACTTCTTGATTAGCTTTATTTTCGTGATTTCTTAATTTTGCAGGTTGGAAATCTATTTCCAACCAGCAAATTTCCTGCAAGGTGACTTCTTTATAGAGTAGCCACAGATTCCCACGTGGGGTACATCATTGGGTACATGTGCCCCAAGCTATGCAAAAATTATTATTCCTAAAAAATAAATAAATAGAAAATTTTTGATGATCACTAATTATGTGCAAAGCCCTTACTGACACAAAATAAAATTAGTCACAAGAAATATGCACTTTTTGGGAAAATATGCTAGAAACATTGTTTTCTGGGGTACATTTGTACCCTACCCGGGAAGACGAAGGTTAATGGGAAACGCTCTTCTGGGAGTATTGAACGCAGCAGACTAGGTCCAGTGCAAACTACCTTTATTGCTAAACGCCCTTCTGCACCTGTCTCAAACCCAGCTTCAGTCTTCAGTCACGCCAAGTGTACAGAGTGTACATATTACAGAGTGGCCTAAGTACTACATCCCTCCGTAGAAGAGACGTCATGGTATTATTTCTAGGGTAATATTATTCTACATATTCAATACATATCTTATTGTACCTACACCAAGCGAGTTTCTGTCTACCTGAACCCCACCTACGCCTCCAGTTCACGCTCCTGTTGTGACATCCCAGGACGAAACGTATAGGGGTTGTGACATATTTGGTGGAGCTGCCGTCTCGACACCCAGGCACCAGGACCCAGAAACAGCGGTACAGGAGAAATAACGCAGAATCTTGACGTCACCATATTGAAAAAAAAAAAAAACAGTATACAAAATAAAATATATATATATATATATATATATATATATATATATATATATATATATATATATATATATATATATATATATATATATATATATTTTATAATATAATATAATAATAAACAAATTTTAGTGACCCAGATAATTAGAAGCAGACACAGTTACGCTCACGATGAACTGTTTATAAAACTAGGTCACTTAGCGCTACAACCGACAAAAATGGAAATCACAGACGGCGAGCAGCAGATTTCGGATATAGTGGCGAAGACGTTTTTACTTGAACCATTTTTTGTTGGTTTTTCCATTTTCGACGAGCCGTACCATTGAAGTTTCTTTGCAAAGGCACTGGTGAAATAATCCGACAGCACCTAGAAACAAAATATTAGCATTTTTAACGAATGTCAGAAAATGGGCCTAAGAAGTATAATTTAAGATCAATAAACACAGGGGCATCACCGTTCAGGCCGAGACACAGGAGCACGGAAATCGGGGAAGAAATCGTCCGGGCAAGACAGAGGATACCTTTTTGTCTAGAAATCATAACTAGTATAAGCGGAGGAAGTTCCCTATTTGACGTGTTTGACGATCCCTCAAAACTTCCCCTTCAAGAGCCGCTAGTCAACCAACCGCCAAAAGTTGCAAATCAAGAACGGAAAACGAGCCCTGTGCGAGAAACTAGCCCCGAAAGACCGAGATGTACCACACCAACGCGGACAATGGCCAATATAACAATTAGTGATGCAATGTCAACAGGAAAAAAGGCGAAGAAGAGTTCATCCATCCTCCGACTTTCCATCCATGCAAATCCAGGGCCACAGAATTTTTTAAGACCTATGAAAGAACGGCTATAGCGAACGGATGGGACGACAAGTTGAAGATTGCATATTTTGAAACATTCCTGGACGGAGCAGCCAACCTGTGGTTCCAACAATATAAACAATCCTGTTTATATATAACGATGATCATGGATGGAAAGAGGTCACGGAGAACTTCAGAAAAGAATTTGAAGATGTAGATTACCAGAGAAACCTGAAAAAGAAAGTGGAAAGTAGAAAACAAGGAACAAATGAAACGTTAAAAGAGTAATTTTTTGAGCTACTGGAACTATACCACGATTATAAGGAAAAAATGGATATTGAGGAGTTTACAACAATATTTAGCGAAGGATTGACAGAAGAAAGCTTCTTCCGCTATTATTGGCCTACGAATACACCGAATAACCATCTGCAGACACTGGATAAGATAGAAGAAATCGCAGGGACAATAGATGGAGCGCCAAAGAAAAAAGAACATAGAGCCTCACCGGCAAACAAGACTCCAGAGACAGATACACCGCCAAGAAGATACGACCACAGATACGACCACATTACGACCACATTACGGCCGATTACCGCAAGAACAAAACTTATAACTGTGGTAAATTAGGTCATGTGGCAGCGGTTTGCAGAAGCCCACAACAAATACCTGATTATCGAACAAACCCCACATGTTTCAATTGTGGCAAAATAGGGCATGTTGCGAAAGCATGTAGAAGTACACCACAACAGTCAAGTCATTATAACAATCCTGTTCCTGTATGCCAAAATTGTGAAAAAAAGGGACACATAGCAACAGTGTATAGGGGCCAACCACCGAAGACCCATTACTAATACTATACGACGGAACGGATCACATTACGATTAAAATTAATGAAAGAATGATGCAGACAATAATTGACACAGGAGCCCAGGATAACGTATTGCACAGGGATATAATACAGGGAGAAATATCAGAAAATAATGATACGGTCCTAGTTACTGCAGGAGGACATAAGACAAAAGTTTTAGGAGACACTTAAATCCCAATAAAAATACCAGGAAGTCCAATGTGAAATGGGACACTAAACGTCAAAGTTATTTAATAATAATAATAATAATAATAATAATAATAATAATAATAATAATAATAATAATAATAATAATATAGTTTATTTGTAGTAATAAAACATTACAAGTTATGGAATTGTTTTACATTCTAAATTACAGACTACTACAAAATGGGGTCAAAAGGCAGTAATACTGATGCTAAGTTTTGACCCCAGTACTAAACTAAATAGAACGTGCGTATTTAAAAATACCAATATTATCAATCTCAATTAACAAATTAATAGTGTTGTGCTTATATATACTCTAGGGGGAATGCGTAAAAATGAATGGGAAGGAATGCAAACAAATATAAAGAGCGATACCACTTAACAACGGAGAACTATCATTGACGGGTCAGGAGATATCTATACCTTTTTCGGAAGACATTCAAATTTAGGCTTTTGAGTTCTGTCGGAATATTATTAAACATCAAATAAATATTAAATGTAAAGCATCTTTCATAAAAAACAGTTTTATGTGAGGGTGGCGATAGCAAGCCGCGAAATCGGAGATTCAAGGTATGAACATCTGACCGGAAACTTATTTTATGATAAAGATACGAAGGAGACTTGTGAAGTATTACCGAATGGTAAAGGCATGCTGCATGCAAATGCCGTCGAGAATCCATATTAAGCCAATAAGCAGCTACCAACTTGTGAGAGACAGGTTCAAATTTTCTTATACCATAAATATATCGTAGACGCGATTTTTGTACCTTTTGTATTCGTTTGGAATCATTTTTGGTTATGCAGGGCCCATATACCACATCACAGAAATTGAAATGGCTAAGAACCAACGAATCGGTGAGGCTTATTTTTAACTTCTCCGATAGGACATGCCGATGAGGATACAACATTTTTAAATTGGCATATGCTTTTGCTAGGCACTTATTAACATGTGACGAGAATCGTAAATCTGTATCAAATTCTAAGCCTAAGTTACGAGCTGATTCAGCACATTTAAGATCAATATTATCTATTGTAATTTTAATACTGTTAGCAATTTCTTTTCTATTTTTACCAAAGATCAGAACCTGAGACTTGCTTGGATTTATTGATAATTGGTGCTCCTCCGAATGCCTCACCAACCTATTTAATTCATCATTAATGACGGAATTGGCATACTGCCACTCTAGCGGCAAGAAGGAATGCAGCAGCTGGGTGTCATCAGCATATAAGTACGAAGAACAATGTTTCAAGCAACCTACAATATTAAAACTGTAAATACAAAAAAGAAGTGGTCCCAAGATTGAGCCCTGGGGCACCCCACAATAAATACTTCCCATATCAGAAATCCCAGCGTTTGTTTCTACATATTGAAACCGACCAGAAAGATAACTCTTCATCATCTCGATCGAACTTTCCGAGAACCCAATGTGGTGTAAAATCGAGAATAAGATCTCGTGATTGATTCTGTCAAACGCCTTGGAATAGTCCAACAGTACCAGAGCAGAACACTTACCATCATCAGTTGCTTTTATAATGTCATCCACGACGTCAAGGAGGCAAGTGGCGCAGCTATATCCCTTTCTAAAACCGGACTGTCTTTGAGGCAAAATATTGAAAGTATTAATATGTTCTCTTATTTGCCCTGCCAAAATTTTCTCCATCACCTTAGATAATGGGGACAAAATTGAAATAGGACGTAAATCACTATAGTCTCTTGCTTCTTTTTTTTTGGGAAGTGGAAGTACTCTGGATATTTTCCATGAGTTTGGGAAATAATTTTCAAGTAAACAGGTATTATATACATGGACCAAAAAAGGCATAATATGTGGACAGCACAGCAACAGCATGTCAATATTTACCAAATCATGACCCAAGGCCTTAGATTTAATTTCCACTAAATAATTGTAGACAATGCGCTCGTCTACCAATAAAAATGATAGACTAGGTTCAAAGTTTGTTCTCAATGAAGATGATAAATAAAAGTCGATCAATCCCGGTTCAGGAACGGTGTATTTTGAGAACTGCAAAAAATAGTTGTTTATTTCGTTGGGTTTATTCAAATTTGTAGGCAAAACATTATTAGGTTTTTTATTATAAAGATCAAGATTTGCAAATTCCTTCCATAGTGCTCTGCCATCATTTCTATATTTAGCAACGCAAAATTCTAGGTAACCCTTTTTTTCTCTATTTATGGCATTAGTGGTTTCGTTCTTAATCTGTTTATAATATTCCCAGTCATTTTTTAGTTTAGTTTTTTTGAATTTATTAAATGCTTTATTTTTTAGTGATACAAGCTTTTTTATAGGGTCTGTGAACCAAGGAGGGTGAACCTTTTTTTTCTTGAATTCTTTTATTGGGGCAATAAAGTCAAATAATTCTAAGATTAACTTAGTTAAATAAGCGACCTTGGCGTTGACGTCGATTAAATTTATGATATCTTGAAATGGAGTATTTACCAACAATTCATTAAAATGGTCTCTATCTATCCGTCTTAAGCTTCTAGCTTTAAAACTAGTACAATGAAGTTTTGTTTTATTTGATCCACACTGACAAAAAACCAGTGAATGATCAGATATATTATAAACATTTTCAGTGCCAAAAATACAATTTTCTCTGATAGAGACAACTATAACATCCAATAACGAAGACGAATTTTTTGCTACCCTTGTGGGTACATTTATAATTTGTTTTAGATTAAAGCAACTTAAAGTATTTTCAAAATTTAGGATATTTCGATTATCATTGTCAAGCATGTCAATGTTGATATCCCCTCCACACAAAATGTCAGAGCACACCGGTAAAAATTCGGATATAGAATCCTCAAATGACTCCAAAAAATCTCGAAAATTGCCAGCAGGTGGCCTGTAAAAAGAGCCGAAAATGTAGGTTTTTTTATTTATTATGATCTTTAACCAGATTTCCTCCAATAAGTCCGCAATATTTCCCCTCAGATGCTCATACCTCAATCCAGATCTCAAATACACAGCCACACCACCGCCTCTAGTGGGCCTATCCTTACGAATAAGCACTTACCCATCTATAGTAAGTAAATTGTTATGAATACTATTTGATAGCCACGTCTCTGATAATCCTACCACATCATACCTCTTTTGTAACAAAAACGTCTTGAATTCTGAGAAATTTTTAGCCAGTGACCGGATATTAAAAAAGGCAAAAGAAAAGTTATTCATTATACGCAATTCCCTATCCAGATTGTTGAACAAGAAATTATATGAACAAGCTCGAAAATTGCACAACCTAAGATAAAATATTAATGTTTAATTACAAAGTAATGATTAATTACACAAATGAAAATAATAATAATAATAATAATAATAATAATAATAATAATAACAATAATAATATAATTAATTGTAGTGTTCACAAGGGCTCGCTATTCATTACCTTAAATATTCGTTAGATCTTCAATGCATCTGATATACTGTTTTTTATTATTATTTTTAACAAAGATTTTCCCACCTCTTGTCCAAACATCAGCCTCCCCCATCTTCTCTTTGACAGCCAACAGTAGCTCGTAGCGGATTCTCGTCAACTCCTCAACCAAAACCATTTTGGTAAATCTTTTTTTGTTAAAAAATACTTGATTGCGCTGTAGAACCGACGAAAACTTAATAATAACTGGCCGGGGCTTGGATGGATTTTGTGATTTGGCTCCTATGCGGTAACAATCTTCCATATAAATATCTTGCACCTGAACATTGGTTTGAATAACTTGTTGAACTTTTGTTTTCAAATCTTCGGTAGAGCTTTCAGGAAGCCCATATAATCTTAGCTGGTTTAACTTACTGCCTTGTTCCAACTCATCAACTTTCTTGGATAGATTTTCCTTCTCAATTTCCAGATCAGATATTTTATCTTTCAATGCGTTTATTTGCTCAGTGAGTTTACTGGTAACCAAATTGGCGATTGTATTTGCAAAAGAAGTCATGAACGTAGCATCGTTAAAACATTCCTGAATACAGTTTTTTATTTCACTTTTTGTTTGCTTGGTATAAACCATGTTGAAAACCAGATATTATAATTCACTAATTCACGCACAAGGCACTGGATTGCTAGTTAAAAAAAAAAAAAAAAAAAATCCTCAAATTCAGTGGAATTCAACAGTCCTCAAACCACTATCCACCTTTTAATAATTAAATTCACGTATAAACACTGAAATCAGACTTTAACTGCAGAGCCACGAGTAAACAGCCTACTCGATACGATACATGCTACGTTTTCATCTCTAACACAACCGATTATCTTGGGAATGGAGTTTTTATTAAAAAATAAGGCAATTATAGATCTCCCACGCAAAGAACTAATTTTAAATGGAAAACACAGGGTATTCTGGGTAATATGATTCTATATATTCAATACATATCTTATTGTGCCTATACCAAGCGAGTTTCTCTTTACCTGCACCTCACCTACGCCCCCAGGTCACGCTCCTGTTGTGACGTCCCAGGATGAAACGTATAGGGGTTGTGACAATATTTTGCCATTTGAGTATTACATTTTTATTTTTTCCATGATCCGTTGCCTTATAATTTTGTAATACTTCTAATTTAAGTTCCATAGTCACTAACCCTAATCAAGAATCCTCTCAGTAGCCACAATAATAAGCTTTGTTTCAAATAAAATTCCATTTAAACCAACCTTGAAGTTTCTCTGGTAAATTTCAGAGTGGGCATTTTCATCTCGAATTGTTCGTTTAACCGAGATTGTGTCTGTGCAACCAGGTGCGATCGGCTAGAGATGAAATTATTATTCCACTGTATTTAATATTATGGCTAGATCTATTTTTGTCCTGGTTCAGGTTTGCTGCACCATTGGTACCATAGAATAATATACGAACTAGAAGGATAATTGCATGTTAAAAATCGGGCCCCTCCGATGGATCTCGGCTTTCTGTCGCGCGATTCCATTTGACCCCTGAGTACGAAAACCTAGACCGTGTTGCCAATTGCAGCACATTGTCGTTGTGTTTCTATCTTTGTAATTTTATTTTTATTTTTATTTCTACTTAGATGAGAAAAATGTACAAGAATTATATTATTGGCTAATTACAAAATTTTTTACTAGGTCCAACAATTTTTATATCGAAAAATGTCATGAATTTGTCAAAATTCACACATACCTCGCGATATCTCCGGAACCAATTGAGATAATTTCATTAATTTTTTTGTATTCTAAAGAGAATATGTTAAAGAAAATCACTAAGATAATTTTGTTTTTCTGAATAAATCGCTTTATTCTTAAAACTAGGTAAAACTTCAACTTACACTTTTTATGCAGTATTTTTTTCAGTAAGCGAGAAACTTTTTTGTTTTTTTTTTTGGCTTTCGACTGCTTGTTTTTTGAGCCTGGGTGCATTTTCATGATATATTTGAGCAAATTAAAATTAATAAAATCTGTAACTTTGGTTTTAAATAATAATGGCATAAATATTTGCTTTTCACTAATTATTTTCATTAACTTGGTGTTGGAAATTTGACTCGTGTTGTAATTAACAACAAAAAAGCAAGGGTTCTTTCTGTAAAATTCCCCAATAATTAGCAAAAAAATACATAGGGTATTTTTTCATAAGCCCTATGTATGAAAAAAAAAAACACCAAAATATACACATTAAATTTAAAATCTTCTAAATCATCATGCGAAATCACGTCGTGTTCGGGAGTGCAAATACGCAAACTGTTACGACAGTTTGGATATTCGCAATCACTCCAACATTTTAATCCTTGCAAATTTCTTTTTCCAAATTTCCTACTACATACAGGGTGTCCCACGGTGGATGGCGTATTAGACGTTTATGGAGAACTAAAAAGCGGATCATTTTGAAAATTTGGCAACCGGGATAAACGACCATGATCTACACTTTAAAAATATTTTTGACCATGCGGTGTTGCCGCTTCTACTCTAAACTAGTGGCAACATCACTATTTTAAATGGAACACCCCGTATTAAATTGCATATTTGGATTCTACGTAAAATTCTGAGCAGATTTCATGTGATATAGCCTATACCTAAGTTCAACTGTTTTGGAAATATTGACAGTTGAAAATTGACTTTTTGCAACTTTGACAGGCTGTAGAACCGGAACGGTTAATTTTAGAGGAAAACCGATTTTACATTCCTATCTTAGATTTTTATAAACTATCATTTGACACCATCTTTGAATTAAATCCATGATTAAAAATTTCAGTTAAATTTAATCTCCGGTTAAGTTCAAAGTTGGTGTCAAATGATAGTTTATCAAAATCTAAGATAGGAATGTGAAATCGGGTTTCCTCTAAAATTAACCAATTAGGTTTTACAGTCTGTCAAAGTTGCAAAAAGTCAATTTTCAACTGTCAATATTTCCAAAACAGTTGAACTTAGGTATAGGGTATATCACATGAAATCTGCTCAGAATTTTACGTAGAATCCAAATATGCAATTTAATACGGGGTGTTCCATTTAAAATAGTGATGTTGCCACTAGTTTAGAGTAGAAGCGGCAACACCGCATGGTCAAAAATATTTTTAAAGTGTAGATCATGGTCGTTTATCCCGGTTGCCAAATTTTCAAAATGATCCGCTTTTTAGTTCTCCATAAACGTCTAATACGCCATCCACCGTGGGACACCCTGTATAGATTCATCTATTGATAAAAAAATATGCAGTTCTACTATGTCCTAACTGTATAAATAGACTTTGGGAAAATGCTGGTATTGTGCAGTAAACATGAATAAGAAATAGGTATTAGGATATCGATAACAACAGCTTTTACCAGAATTGTGTTAACTGATTTTAGTTCTGTTAGCACATAAGGTAATAATCTGGTATTAGCTTCTTCTTGAGTACTATCTAATTTTTCCAAATGAAACAAAGTTCAGAATCCTGGAATCCACCTGTTATTATGACTGTTGTTTCATTTATTAGGCTTTTTTTTCATGGTCGGCACACGGCAAACACACAAAAGGAAAGTCCTATATCAACGACTGGAGTGTGTGTGGAGGTGTCGATGGACATTGGTCGCTGTAGGTTCTAGTTTTCGGAGAAGATGTGACCTTGAAGTGCATCCTAGAGCGAGGCGGCCCTCCAGAAAAATGAGTCTCGAAACAGCGATGTTCTAGGTATTTATAACTGAACTGTATGTTGATGAGCTGCTTGTGCCCGACGAGTGTTTCTGTTTGGTGCAACTTTGGGCGAAATCAGAAGTCCTAGCTCGTTCGAACACCTTCCGTAGTAGTATCGATAGTAAGTGATAGGTCCGCCACTTTTCACCGATGTTCAAGGCTTTGGAGGTCTTGGTCAACTCCAGGTCATCGATAAGACGGACTGCTCTCTTTTGTATCGAGTCCAACATCTTGAGCAAGTGTTTGGATACTGATCTCCATATATATGTGTAGTATTCCAAGGATGCTATCATCTGGGCCTTATAAGAGCAGCAAAAGCTGAAATGGGGTATACAACTTCCTTATTCTATAAAAGCCCCTAGCTTTTGTGCTGCTGTCTTGGCGATTTTGGTGTTATTTTCCACGTTGATGTGCAATACGTTTATGGATGAGGCCAAGACCCAGTGTTGGTCCTCTCATTGTTATAGGTCAGATCCTGCAAGTTTTGCCTTTTTTGAGAAAATAGTTGCTTACGTCTTTCCTGCAACAATGATTATTTATGCGCAGTGTTGCTTTCCTTCTCCTAATGTTGTAGTTCTTAAATTGATACCATACTGATACCATCAATAATAAAGGAATCTACTTCCCGACAAGTCGTTAAAGGGGGTGTGCGCCAAAAAAACAACTTCATCTCAAAAAAAAGAGAAAAAAAATCTAAGAATAACAGTGAAATCCGCACCCCTCTATGACAAATAATACCGCAGATATGGCTCTATGAAGGTACCGCATCTCACCCTATGACGTCACGAAAGCTCAAGCGACGCACGAGAAAGTGGATTTAATTAAATTTACATAATGTTTTTCCTGTGTTACCTGCAATAATCTAAACAAAAACCACTTACGCGTGCTGGGCACAATCAAATTAACAATGCAGAGCGCCGCTGGACGAAGTTTTCGTGACGTCACGAAAGCGTCGTCCACACTTTAAAGCGGTATATCTCAGCGATGGTTTATCGTAGAATAACGAGGTTTGAACAGTTATTCTTAGATTTTTTTACACTAAAACTTTAATTTTTGGCGCACACCCCCTTTAAAATATTGATAAATTACTCATTTTTTTTGCTTATTTCATTGAACCGCCATCATAAAATTAATACGTATTGTGAAAATTTATATGCATGGTGCATTTGCTCGAATAATCATGAAAATGCATCTACGCTCAAAAAACAGGCAGATCCAGGGAATTGCGTCGCGCCGCGAAGTATTGCGAAGCTACCCGGAGTAGTGCACGGCCGGTAAAACTCTCAACTTCAAGTGACGATATCTTGAAAACTATGCATCGCGGAGTATCGCGGTTTTTTTCAAAAACTTCCTTGATGTATTAGCTTTGTTTCATTCGCTGAAAGTATGGCAGGAATCCTTAAAACAAAAAAGTTTCTCGCTTACTGAAAAAAATACTGCATAAAAAGTCTAAGATAAAGTTTTACCTAGTTTTACGAATAAAGCGAGTTTTTCAGAAAAACAAAATTATCTTAGTGCTTTTCGTTAACGTATTCTCTTCATAATAAGAAAAAATAATGAAATTATCTCAATTAGTTTTGGAGATATCGCGAGGTATATGTGAAAAAGTATGAAAACCAAATTTTGACAAATCTATGACATTTTTCGATACCTATAAAAATTGTTGGAACTAGTTAAAAAATTTGTAATTGGCCATTTCAGATAGCCATGGACCTATTCCATCATTTTGCAAAGGTTTCATGTAGTTAGGTATACCTTGAAAAAAAAAAAATGGAACATTTTTGCCGCTTTTTCAGTCTGCGAAGTAGATAGTAGAATCAATTTTTTTAAATTTAAATATCAAAATTTTTCCATAAATTTTGTATAAAATAAATTCCTTGACCTAAATAAAAAATCTAAACCCGATTATTCCGATTTGTGTGGATTTTATTTTTTAATTGAAATAAAATGAATATAATTAATGCACGGAAGTTAAAGAAATACCTATTTTTCTAATATTGTTTATTATTTCGAGAGACCTGTTTATCTTTCTGAATCTTAATAAGTAAATACATACTTTTATCAGTTATCGTGCGTTGTGCGCGGTATCGGCCGTAATAATATGGCAACGTTGCTCTTAATATCCCCACGGAAAGCGAAATAAATTCGAAATAACTTCGGAGAGCAGCGCCGCCCATAGGTAAAAAACACTCCGTAAACTTTACGCTTCTATTCATCGTATATTATTCTATGTTGGTACCCTGGGTTGGTTCATGTACGCTTTTAAAGTCTCTACCGGTGGTGCTGGTACTTTTTGCCATGACACTTTCAGGAGTGGTTGAGTGGCTTCAATTGCTTTATCTAGACTCCCAATTTCTTTCTGATTTGGCGTGTTGAGAAAAGGGTCGACTCTTGTAAATTTTTTTTCATGTCTAGAATGGGATTTGTACCTGATTATAAGATCCTGAAGCTGTAGTGCCTTTAGTTGCCTTTACCTTGCGTTTTATTACATTGTTTCGCCGATTTTATCGGATTTCTTTCGTCAAATTGGTGAGTTCATTGTCTATTCTTGATTTTATTTTCACGTGCGTAATGATGTAGGTATATCACAATTAATTATTTAGCAGAAAGCAACCGTAGATCCTAGCACATTTACCGAACCAACTTTACCTTCGTTTTCAACCCACAGAGGATTTTTGAAGCTATAAGTAACCCTATTTACAGGTAAGACCTAACAGAAGTTTTGCAAATTCGAAATCACGCTCAAGAGCTTTTCTAATACAAAACCACATATTTTCTTGCACTTAAAATTCAAAAAACTTCCATAAATATATTCCAGTGAACGTGAAACTTGAAAATTCACTAACTGGATGTAATTACTTGCAAGTTCAGAACAAATATTTAGTTGAAGCTTCTAGAAACACCAGGCTTAATAAAATCATATGTACAGGGTGAGCCAATCTGGATACTTAAGAGGAAACGTCAATTTCTGAGTGAGATACAAAAAATGCACTCCCCACTCTGAGGCTTAAATTCAATAAACCTTGATTGGTGTAAACTGCATTTTGATATATTCAGCCATTTTGCTGCTCGAGGACGTTTCTTTATTTTGAGCAATACTGTGAAAGCTTCGTAACTAAAAGAAAACTTTAGAAAATAATTGATAACTGTATAAGCTTTCTAGAGTTAGAGGTACTTTTTCAAGCAAAATCCAATGATGTACTCGTTTTCTATTTGGTCACGATTTGGAGATATTGATCAAATTCTTATTTTTTGAGACACCCCATATACTAATAACTCATTAGATAGCTCTGCTTTTGCCGCTTTCAATAATAAAAAGTGCGATCGGCTTATTTTTACCAGTTTTTGAGAATAAAATTAAAATCCGTTTTGGTAAATATCTGGAAATCGGGGCCGAATAGAAATAAATTTACCAGGTACGACATTGGATTATGCTTGAAAAAGTATCTCTGGAAATTTTAAACATCAACATATCAATTATTTCCATTAAAAAATGTTATGATGCTTTCACAGCATTGCTCAAAATCTAAAAACGCCCTCTAGCGGCGAAACGTTGTAAGATATCAAAATGCGGTTTGCACCAATAAAGATTTCGTAAAATTTGAGCCTCAGATTGGGGTTATTTTTTTGTAACTCACTTAGAAATTGATGTTTCCTATAAAAAGTGTCCAAATTGGCCCACCTTGTAAAGGTTAAAACTACGTCACAGCTCTATCCCCAGTACCAACAGTTCAATTAAAAAATCGGACCTCACTCCCAATCATGGCAAAACAAAATTCGACACGATATTTGAAATTATATAGGGAGGGCTTAAAAAAACCGAAATTTTGTTTTTGCACTGTAACTTTTTTTATTGTTGAGCAATTACCTTTTGTTTTCGCTTGTTTAAAAGAGAATTGAAGAGGCTAACGAATCAAAGTGAAACTTTCGACATTTGAGAAAAATTAAAAATGGTGGACTTCTTTATAAATTACCGTATTTTGGAGAGCGCTGGAACTTTTTAGTCACCTTCTGGATCACTTTTTTCAATAAATTCATAAAGCTCGTCATTTTGCGAACATTTTATGACCTCGACAGGAAAAATCGGTTGAAAACTAAGTGAAATATTGAAATTTTTGTAACATCGAATATCACCTTTTCATATCCAAAACTAGGTACCTAATTTTTGAAGAATGTTACCCCTTTTGTTAATAAATCAACAAGAGGCCCATAATATGCTCGGTTTTCTCAGCGAATAATTATAAGGGGTGGCTTGATAGTTTAATAGGTACAGAATGGCAAGGGCGCCACTAAATTTAAAAGAAAAATAAATAATTAAATTAAAATTACATAAAATATGGAAGGGTGAAAATTCAGAAACACACCTAAAAAAAAAAACAGCAGATGGCAATTGATAACTCCGAAAAGGAAATATATAAGACACACATCTCAACCTCAACCAAACCAATGAAACAATTAAGTTAGTTTCAAATTAAATTACCGTATATTTCACAGTGAGGTCAAAAATCAAGTATTGAATAATTTCAAAGCATAAAATCAATTGCTGGTAAAACACTTTAACTAAAATCAATAAATAGAGGTTAACTCTCAATCAGCTTCATCAAATCCAAAACAAAAAGTGGATATCTAATATCACAATGTATAACCTCAATATACTTGCCATATAAATTCATTAACAGTTGCTGGCCATACCATTATCATGAAGGGAAAATATAAAGATTTAAGTTTACAGAAAACTAATTAAAAAAAAAAAAACATGATTGAAAATTGTATTGATAAATATGCTCAGCTTCTGCCTAAAAAATAAATTCAATAAAGCAACTTGTACCTGTATGAAATCGAAATTTGGGTTGAATAACAGTTAAATAATGGTCAGAAGATATAATAGAATTCCTCAAATATATAAGTTATAGGACCCAGGGTTGAAAATTGATCAATTTTAGACGATGAAGGTTCTTACCTAATAATTTTAAATTTAGAGCGTGTTGTCACTGGCGTAACTATCATAGGGCAGTTCGGTGCAAATCACCGAGGCCCCAGAGACTTGAGGGGCCCCGCATTTGCTATAAGTACCTATTTTAATAAATTCGTAAAAATTTGAAAAAAATAGAAATAAAATTTATTCAAATGTCTGGAAATTGTAGTACAAGTTTATAATAAATCGGTTTCCGCTAACAACCTAAGGTTGTCGACCTTGTGTGTCTCAGGGCAAGGACGTAGCTATAGATTTTTCATGGGGGGGGGGTTTAGAGCAGTGGCGGCTCGTGGTCTGGGAAAGGTTTCAATTTTAGATCAGACGATGTACCTGGCATATAGGGACGCCACCTTTGAAAATAAGTTGAACTGGGGAAAAAAAAAAGTTCATTGAAAGAAGAATGAGAAACAAAATTCTTTCAAATCTGATAACAGTCAACAGATGCATTTGCATTACACTTTACTATACACTGTGTCCGTAAAGAAACGGATAATAGTATTTTACATTATTAGCCAGGTAAAACAGTTTTTACTGGTGATTGAAGGAAATGACTAGCGAGCCGTCAGGCGAGCTTGTCACCTTCAAGAGCCAGTAAAAACTGATACCTGGCGTATGATGTACAATAATTTATTTGTTACTCATTTGTAAACAATCTTAAATAATAAATAAAAAATTAATACATATAGGTAATACAATTTTAATAAATAATTCTCTGACCCTACTGACTTGTAAAAAGTTTTTACAGTTTAGCTGTCAATTTTACAAGTCAGTAGAACCATTAACTGGTAAAAATCAATTTTCGTTGTTTATATTTTGACTTGATAAATGACGTTTTATACAAATGAGTGACAAATAAATTCATTATTTTGAAAACTGTAGAACTTTTGAAAAATCGCTCGGACACATTCAATTTTGTTTTTTTGTTTGAAATGTTTTGATATATTTTTTATTATACAGGGTGTCTCAAAAATAGGTCCGCTGCTATCAACTTTTTCAAATGGATCACCCTGTATATTATGACATTTATGGATTCTGTGGAAAATTATAGACATATTTCATATACAATGTTATATACTTATCTTCAACTGTTTCGGAAATATTGACATTTGAAAATTGACTTTCTGCAAATTTGACAGGCTGTAAAACCTAAACGGTAAATTTTAGAGGAAATCCGATTTCACATTCCTATCTTAGATTTTTAAAATCGATCATTTGACACCAACTTTGAAGTTAATCCGTGATTAAAAATTCCGGTTAAATTTTTTAAAAATCCATAAATGTCATAATATACAGGGTGATCCATTTGAAAAAGTTGATAGCAGCGTAGCTATTTTTGAGACTGTATGATGAAAAATATATCAAAAAATTTCAAACAAAAAAAACAAAATTGACGTTTCTGAGCGATTTTTCAAAAATTTTACCGTTTTTAAAATGATGAATTTATCCGTTACTTTACGGACACAGTGTATATCTATACCTAGACAAGTCCCCTCCGGCATCTCCGGATGTTGCTTGATGTTGGGTTAGTTTGGATTAGTTGAGTTAGTTGAGACGGTTGGAGAGAGATCCAAGGATACTACACACTACACAGGATAGCCTATCCTCATAAAGCCAGGGACACATCCATCATGCATTCTTCCGATTCGACTCCGATCATACAATCAAGGTCCTTATTCTTGGAACAGGGAGCAGCGTTCCCAAGAGAACGAGTGTTCCGTTGTTCCCCGGTTCCAAGAATAATGACCTTGATTGTATGATCGGAGTCGGATCGGAAAAATGCATGATAGGAGTGTCCCGGCCTTAAGGCCTGTGTAGATCAAAACTCAAGCCCACACTGCACCACGCCAAAGTACCAGTACGGGTCGATTCTTGTTTCGACGTAGGGTGTTTGCACCACAGGCTATCATTCCGCTGGCTTTTGCTTTATGCATACTTGTGTTAGTACATTAATTAACATTCTAAAAGAACCCTTTTCAGATCTCGTCTGCATCTTCCTCGTTGCCTATTATGTTAATCAAAATTAAATAATATTTTTCATCATAAATGTATATTCTAAACTACGACCGCTGGCGCAAACAGTTAACGACACCGTTGATGATGTCACCAACGGTGCAACACCATATGACCTTGATTCCAAAAATCAAGGCCGATGAGCAATCCTGTAGTAGTGTATATTATCCTTGAGGGAGACCGTAGGTAACGACGACGCGTGCGTTTCGGAGAATTTTTTCGGGAGAAACAGGATTGCGCTGTTGCTAACCCGGAGAAAACACCTATGCGAAAACCCGTAGACTCCGGATGAAACCCGGACAAGGTGACAACCTTACAGTGGCATAGTCGCCGGAGGAGATCGCCGAAGGCGGAAAATTTTTTCGGATTCCACGCCCAAAAACGTTTATTTTTGTCAAAAAAAAATGTATTCAGTTCAATGGGGGCGGTTTGAACCCCCAAACCCCCCCCCACCCTTATATACGTCCTTGTCACAGGAGGCCCCAAATTATCTTGCATTTTATTGATTGTGTATTCTTCTGGACAATCCCCATTCTCAATATGGACTGAGGGGAAAAATTGCGGAAAGCCCATGCCTTCTTGAATAGAGAAACAAAATGGTAATAGATAAGTAAACAACAATAGGTAAACAATTACAAAATAAATTATTTTTTTCTACTACCGTGCGTAAAGTACGCACTTTACGCACTATTCAGAAGACGTAAAAATCCATTTCACACACTAGTGCGTAAAGTAATTCACTTCACACACTAGTGCGTAAAGTGAAAATACTTCACGCACTAGTTCGTGAAGTATTTGTCTAAATCTATTTTTTTACACATTGGTAGTAGAATTTTTTTTTTATGCAATACGTGTGTAAAGCACCTTTTTTCACTCATGTGATTGTCGCACTCGCCTTCGGCTCGTGGGTTCCCTTTACACACTTGATGCATAAATAACTATTTTCTACTACCATGCGTACCTATAAAGAACTCACTTTACCAGGGCCGCAACTAGAACTTTCGGCGTTCAAGGCAAGCCCAAGTTTTGGCACCCCTCCACCGCCTTCTCAAAAGTAACAATAGATATATTTTTTTATGCTTTGGTTTTTGCTTGAAATTTTTTCAATAAATTTTCGAAACATGGAAATATGGAAAACGACATTATTTTATCGCGAACAGTTTTGGAACGAGTTCTCCAGACTGTCTAAAGCCGGAGTTTCATGCATCCGTTTTTCGAAGTCCGATATCCAAAAACCCTTTTATTTTGACATATTTTTCAATGACATCATATTACGTTTCACTAGTGAAATGTCATTGATATTTTTATACCATTATGTCAGAATATTTTTTTTTTTTTTAGAAGGTTTTTCGTACATCGGACGTCGGAAAACGGATGCATGCGACACCGGGATAATACGTAAACGAACGTTATGTGTGAGAACCAATCCTGAAGTTCTTGCTAAAATCCTAGGACCGCTAGAGCTGGTTTAGAAACGGTTCCGAACCGATTTTGGTTGATCCGCGAATTCAGAACCGTAAATAAAAGTTTGGAATTTTGTGATTCGCGAACGCCATGACTTAACTGCGCATGCGAAATAGTTTCGAACCAGTTCAGAATTCTTACCGCGAACGAAGCTATTGTAGAAGTAAAAGCTGTTTACGGAAACTATGATCGGGTTAACCCGATCCACAGCAGACGTATTTTGTCTTTTTTCAATCGTATTCATTGAGGAAAGATAGAAAACATTCAACTGCTGATCGGGGTAACCCGATTATAGTTTCCGTAAACGGCTAAATAGAAAAGAGTCAAAAGAGATAATGCATGCAGCATGCAGAGGGCGACGTGGGCGCCCACAGTGCTCTTGCTCAGTTTGGTCGGATCAAACCTCGACTCGAAGCTAATTCCTGGCTAACGAATGTTGGGAGCTACGTCATCAATACTTGAATTTATCACAGACATTGCAATTGGCTGCTGCACGCGCACTGTGTTTGTCATAATTTATATAATATGATCACTATCGATATTCGTATTGTTGATGGTTGACAAAGAAAGATGTAACACAAGCAAAATAAATTTCCGTGCTACGACAAATGACGCGTAAAACCGTTGCATTTTTTTGGATTGTAAAATATGGATGAATTAAATAAGGCGCCTTCGACGCCCCGATACTCCGGCGCCCTAGGCGGGCGCCTAATTCGCCACCCCCTAGTTGCGGCCCTGCACTTTACGGTTTACGCACTATTCAAAATAAGTGAAATTTCACTTCATGCGCTAGTGCGTTTCAGAGTGTTTGTTTAGTTCAATGTTTCTAGTAAACTTCTTCAAGCACTAGTGCGTAAAGTGGTAAGCAATATGTGTGTAAAGCACCTTTTTTCAGTCATGTGATTGTCAAAATTCACATTCGTGTAAAGGTTCACCTTACACACTTGTTGCTATTTTGAAAGATTATAATTAACGTATTTGGGCGTGGTAGCCAAAAATGGCGTCGGGGGAGGGAGGGGTTAATCTAATCAGTCACTGTAATCTAATCTTGCACCGAGGCCCCCTGATGTCAAGTTACGCTACTGCGTGTTGTCCAGCCTTGACTTCTGTTCAGATTACTGACTGATTATTATCGATAAAATATAAGTACATTTTATTCAAATACTAAAAGTTAAGCAAAGATAAACCCATAACAAATTCGATAAATCAAAAATCAGAAATAATTATCTAAAGTTCACTCCGGTGTCAAGAAAGTGAGAAGGAAATTTAAAATATATATCCAAAGGTAATGTCAGTAAAAATTTAATCAATTAGGGTACCTAATTGATTATAAAGTAGATCTCATAAAAAAGGTAATAAAGGTTACAAGTAAAACTCCATACAAGCCTCAATTCCAACAAAAAAGGTAGAGTACGGTAGTCGGTACCCATCCATTTTTGATCACTTAACGACAGAAGTCGCACATGGAAAATGCAGATTCTAGTCTGGAATCAAGGCTAGAAGTTCAGTTTTCTTCGTCAAATGTGGCGGTACAGGTATCGACACGTGCGGGACTCAAGAGCTCTATGCCCACGTTGCACGAAAACGGTGATCTTTAGGGCTTGTTGCAATTAGATTTCTTGAGGAAAACAGCTCTCCGGAAAAAACGGCTTCACGGTAGAAACGGCTTCCCAGTAAACCCTAAGTCAGAGAGGCATTCCATGAACCATTACTCAAAAAAAATTAGAAAGGACGAAATTTAAACTCAAATAAAACGGTAATCACGAGAGTTTTTATTTAAATTTTTTCGGTAATCAATGGATTATTGCCTTACGCAACTTTATTTCGTTAAAATAATGCCTGGTGGCCGATAGGGTTCTTTTTCCACGAGAACGGTAGTCAATATTTATATTTCACTTAGGAAGATGACTGTATATAAGCCAAGACAAGTCTATCTGTCGCCGCTGGTCACTGAAAATTGGTAATTTTCCCAAGTGCACTAAATGCAGTAGGTGCTCTCCCGAAAAATTCGAGTTATGCATAGTTGCCGCCACGGTGGTCACTAAATTTTAGTTCGAGTTCTAGAAATATTCGAGTTATAGAGATAAGAAATTCGACTTATGGGGAAAAAATACATAGTGAGGCTATGGAAACCTATTTGTTTGTGAAGATAATTCGATTTAGAGAATATTTCGAGTTCGAGTTGGAGAAGTTTCACTGTATTATTTTCGACAGTAATCTTCTTTTTTTTTTTAATGCTAGTCACCAGACTGTTAACATTAAGAGGTAATATAAAATTAAATTTGGAAGTCCGCCATTTTGAATTTTTCTCAAAGTTCAATAGTTTCAATTTGATTCGTTAGCCTGTTCAATTTTCTTCCAAACAAGGCAAAATAAAAGGAAATTGGTCTACACGTCTACAACAAAAAAAGTTACAGCACAAAAACAAAATTCCGGTTTTCAAGCCTACCCTATATATGGAAATAATTGTAAGTAAGTAACTTCAATAGCTCTAGTTCTCCAATTCAAGGAAAGTTTCCGAGAAGTCCCGTAGGGCAAAACTAGCGCCGTACATTCACTCTATCAAAAGCTATCTGATTAAGCCGTCGTGGATGCACCAAACAACTAACTTTAATTTACGAGTGCCCTATTATTGTTTATTATGCAGACAGCCCTATTCAATTCACCTCGATTGTGATTGCTTATCCCATATCTCTCTCTTTAGAACCGCTTTTGAAGTTAGTTTTTATTTTAATTGATATGTTTTATGAGCTTATATTGTTGTTGGTTTTCGACTATGGTGCATTAGAGCGCAATAATTATTATTACCTCATTCACCAAGTGTTATCTTATTTTTTCAATAATCGCGTCAAGCAAATGTGCCGAAGATAATAGAGATTTGCCGGACTTGAATGTTATCATACAGCATAAGATCGCCAGTCGTTCGAAAACAAGGCTGACCTACACTAGGAGTAGGAAAAGGGGATGGCTAATCGAAAAAAAAGAAGTGTAATTAATGTATTCAATAAAAGAAATTTGCGTATACACGGTAATTTATTAGATCACCATCAAACTTATGTAATTTCAAAAAAAATATATATAAATGGATAATTATTTAAGAAATAAGAAAACTTAAAATTCTTGGGAAAAAACGACTACGCAGAAAAAAATGGACTGGGGGCTCATGAGGTCAGTGCTGTGTTGCTATGAGACAGTAACATCGAATTTCAGCCCGGAAGGCTTCCAAATTATGGCGGCGGTCTTTATTATTAGATTATTACCGTATTCGGATACCGCAATTAGTTCTCTGGAGTACGCTTTTCTGAAGAAAACACCCCGTCATCCGCATAATTTAAATAACACCTGGCTCAAATGCTATAGGTACATACATGTCCTTAAAAGACCTCGCAGAAGGTTGTGAAGACTTCGCCCAATTTTACGATATAGGATTACTGGATATTGAAAATAAAATCGATCCCTTGCAAAAAAATGGCAGGATGAACTAACTAAGCGTTGTAAGTATCCCAAAGAGACTAAAAATGTTTCCCTGAAACGAGAGGAGTTTTGAAAATTTTGACTGTTTCAAGTACCGAGTATTTAGTCGTAGAATAGCGTAGCATTCTCTTGCTGATATGCCCTGTATTGATACTATTTAGTAGGAAATTTTTGAATGTACAATCAAAGGAATTCTACTCCTCCATTGACTTCCTTTCGTGACCCATGTGATAAAATTTGTGACCCGAATATAGGGACCTTCTCCAAATTTTCCTCTTTCATTCTAACTTCACTAATCCCGACTATAACCCACTTTATATTTTCGAGCTCTATTTTTTCCATCTCTTTGAGTTTCTCTGACAGTATTGATATTTGCGGTATAGGTTGCAATTCTTAGTGATTTTCGATTTTCTGGTTAGCGGGCTTTTGACAACCCCCATATTCCGCGGGCCAGACTGCAATAATTGCAGTGTGCGATTCCGAACATTTCGTTCGATCCACCTGGGGATTTGTTCCGGATCTCGTTTCTTTCATCTCGAGAGGGTTTGGCCATAGGCGGGCTGGTGAGTAGATAAAAGGATATCGGGAAGGTGTAGAGGTCAGTGTTAGGATTTAGGGTAGGACATGCCAAAAAAAAGGAGGCGAGCATATACCAAGACTCGCGTAGGCTGGGTCTTATACCTGAAATAGACTTGTCTTCCACCGGGATCCCAGATGTGTGTTTACCCGGTACCAACTATCGAATCTAAAATTGCTTATGTTGAAATCGATTTCGATGTTCGTATTTGCCGGCGACTCACCCCGATCAGCGCATCTACAGGGGCTGTAGCTTATGTTCTTCTTTTGATGGTTTAATATAAATCGTAATGTCATGAATGCGCGATTGAAAAATTAACAAATAATTCTTTTATTGACAAATTAACATAAAAAAAACTCTAATGGGCCAATGAAATAATGATTTTATACTCGATACACATACATACATATACTAATATCAGGTAAAAACAACCCATTGAAACAAAGAAGCCAATAGTCTGTTACGATAAATTTATCATTCACGTAACGTGTTCCATCTCTTCTTATTTTCATTATAATGTTGTATTTTTGCCATTTCAGAATCAGCTAAATAATAATTCATAATTTGAGTAATCTAAAAGTATCTACAAAGTTCAATATAATATCAGTACTGCCATCTATCCATCATGAGCAAAAAATGCAAATACCTATTATTAAAAGAAGGTACCGCCATATAGTACCTGATAAATTTATTTTTCAAAATATGATTTTTATTATTTCTCATTTGACAGTCATTTGTATTTTCATTTAAAGAAATTATATTTATCTCACTTTTAGCAAATAGATATATTTCTGTCTTTCCCTAACTTCTGATTCTGACATGATTATTTCTGGCTTAATGACCTAATTATTTTGTGGTTTTTTGTTTTCAATATAACCTTAATTTAAATTATTGTAATTTGTAAACAATTAAAATAAATCTAGTAGGTTTTTATAAATTCTCTTTTAATCAACGTGGTGTTTCATTGATAAGTGAGCACGCTCTTTTGTGTATGTTGAGAGTAGTCTTCTGATTGGTCGATCTGGTTAATACGCAGTTAAATATAAAAAACACAATATTGGTTTTCTGCAGGGTTTGGCTTCTAAAACGATCTCTTCTTCTGGCAGTGGCCCAGCAGGCAAGTTGATTCCATTTTTATAATTTTTTCTTTTGAATTTCTAGATTCTCCCTTAATAATTTTTCAATTTACTTTACCATCAGTGAATCCTACCAAATCACTGTTGAGTTTTTACCTGATAAATCTTATCCTATCTACTTTTGAAATATAAATATTATATTTTAATTTTTTATCTAATTGTGGGCCTCCATTTTGTGTGTGATTGGTGGTTCCACGTTTTTTTTTTCTGAGGTGAGTCAATTCAGAGTTTTAGGTTAATAAATAGGTTCTGCTGCTCTGGTTTTCGGAATCAATTATTAGTGTGGGATTATTGGACCATTTGCTCTAAATAGAGTCGGTGAAAACCAAATTTGTGTGTCCATCCCTATCAACTCTTTATTGAATCCAGGCAGAGGCCTGTATAGCCATTTTCTG